>CM058044.1:46280032-46880032 GCA_030169165.1 Centaurea solstitialis
TCGAGTTGGTTAACTGGTTGGCTGGTTGTTTAGGCTTGATTGAACTTGAACAAAAGTGTTTAAACAAGGCTTGAGTTTTATCTTCATTTAACAATTTTAGTTTATAAGCTCGTTATCTAGTCGAACTTGAAAACAATTTATCTTCTTGCACGTGAGACATACGACTAACGATAAATTTTTCTAGCTTTTATATTTTGATTGTATGATTCACAAATATGTTCCACTCATAAAAATGTTTTGCTCGTATTTCAAACAAGCAAAGTCGAAAATTATTGTTTTGGAGCCCGATTAGTTAAGTTAATACCAATCATCAAATAACATGTTAAATGTTCCAATCATCAATACCACTAAGCCTGTATTGTCAATCAAAAGCTAGATTTATGGGTTTGCAGATGATGATTAACTTGTTCATGACTAACAACTAGTTTATCGGCTAAATATAGCACCGGAAAAAAAAATGCTCAAAATCAATTAAACTGTTTATTAATCATGTAAGAATTATGGTCTACCCTTGTGCTTCTGTACACTAGTACTAAATCGCATGAGATTTATCATTTTAGTAAAATTGTAGCTCTAAGAAGGTCTATTAGAATGCTTCAAGTCAAAGCACCATCCTCTCTCCAGGTTAGCTCTCAAGAATCTTACATCCACTGCTTCATATTGCTTGAAGAATTGACCACTGGTGGAGGCGTTTTCGCACCCTTTCGACCTTAAAACAAACCCACATACCGATCATTAGTTATACATACATAATATATATATCTACGTACTTATATGCATTGAGAAAAATAGTATCAAACGTGAATGCTACCTATTTAAAAAAAATGTGAAAATGGTCAAATCACATGTGATTTTATATCAATGATAAAAAAAAAAAGATGTGTAATGTCAACTGTGGCCGTGTCTTCAGCTTGAATTCCATTGTTTTTATACGTGATGTTAGGGGGTAAAATCACATGAGATTCGGCTGTTTTCTTATTCTTTTAAATAGATAAAAGTGCATTTGGTTGAAATTGTGGAGTTTTCATTTTACAAAAATAAAAAATGGTTCAGAACGTTTTGGAAAACTACTAAATCAGTTTCTAATTTATATAGAAGTTAAAAGTTAGAAAATTTTCATTTTCTTGGAAAACTTTTGAAAACCGAACGAACTACACGTGTTTTTTTTAATTTTCATTTTTCTTGAAAAAATTTCTTAAATTTTCCACGACCTAACGCAACTATGGTTATCGATATAGAACTTACAATTCTCAACTCCTCCAAGAGAAGATCTTCTCGGTGGCTGAATCCCCGTTAGCGATTGCCGTCTTGCTGGCCTACCACCAACACTCATCGCCGGTGGTGGTGAGGTGATCACCACTTCATTCATTTTCTGATTTTGAATCCTGTAAACAAAGTTCAAATATAACATATAATACATACCAATATAACTCCATAAAAACAACTTCAAAGATCAAAAAACATTTAAACAACCCACCTTTTCTCTGACCCATTAATTAGCTTCCCAATTGTTCTAAGTGATTTCCTTATAGAAGATCTCCCATTGCCATTTCCATTACCATTTCCAACTCCAATAGCCTTGCTTTCTGAAGAGATTATGATCTCATTTCTAATAGACACTTGAGGTGGTTCTGGTGTTTTTGGTAGCACCAATGTTGGAATTCTTGTTGTACTTCTTCCTCCATCTGTTGTTGTTGTTGTTCTCAAGGGCCTGCTTTTCGAACCCGAATGTGGACTCTTTGGTGGACACTTGTTCTCAATGCTCAACCTTCTTGGCCTTGGTGGAGTTCTATCCATCATCATCATAGCTTTTGGTTTTGGCAATGGTGATCTTGCTTCTAATCTGCTAACACTTTGTGGTTCCTTTTCATCCAGTTGTCTCTTTAGGCTCTCAATCTGTTTCATTCATGCCAATGAATTAAATTAACCATGCTAATAATAATAATAACACATTCTTTATATGAAAGAAAAGATAGATAGATTGGTACCTGTTCTTTAAGGTCCATGATCTCCCTGCTTTCTTTATTCATACGAGCTGCACCAAGCTCGACGCTCGAAGCTCGTTGAGCAAACTTCAACGTGCTAACCGTTTCACCAAACGAATCTCCTTCAGGGCTCACGTGTGCAAACATCAAAGTCTTTGCGTTTCCTCCTGCATTTTTGGAACAAACCCCATTTGTTTGTAAAATAAATCTACTTTCTATTTCAAATCTAACTTCATTTCTTGTATCATTATATGAAGGTTCAGGTTCAGTGGAAAACCCCAAAGAAATGGAATATGAAGAACACTCTGTAGCCTTCATCTGTACGTATGCACTTGTGCATCAAGTAATTTGTAACATGCACACGTGCATATTCACATGTGCATAAAACAAAAACAACTTATTTACTTGTATGCACAAGTGCACATCGTCCAAACAAAAGCCGATCAGGTGTTCCTCAGTTTTTCATTTTTTGGAGGTTTTCCCCGAAGTGTATATATTTATATAGATGTACCTAATGAGTTCTGAAGGAGGAGTGTTAGTTTGCTGTTTCTATAAGGAATGTAAGAGTTCTTCTGAGATAAGGCCGTAATCACATCTCCTAAACACGAAAGCGATTTGTTTATATACTGAGCTTCTTTAAGCCCTTCACCCGTCACTTCTGATTTATCAACCCTTTCGCTTCCCGCCAAATCCACCAAATGGAGGCAGCTACGAATAGTACCGCCAGATGCATCTTTCCCATGAATATGGACCGTCAATATGCTGCAACGAACAAACAAACACATTAGGATTCTTGTTTTTCAGGCTAAAAAACAAGAAAACTGGTTATAGCCCGCGAACCTGTGGGATCGGCTGCTTTGGTGGTTGAGCGCTGTTGAGCTAACAACCCGGTTCACTTGACCACTTTTCATCAAGTTCAAAACATCGGTGGTGGACTTCACCGAGTGCATGGTGGCATCGGGAAGGCTCAATCCGCTCTCACTTGCGCAGCTATGGATCTCTAACTTGTTGGTGTTTCCAGGATCTCCTGTGAGAAGATCTCTGACTTGTTCGTTGTATATTTCAACCATTTGGACATAAAGCTCGTACTTTATGACACCCTTTCTACTATTTGATAGATCAAAGAGATCGCTGAGCGCCAAATAATTGATTCCCATTTCTTTTCTTGATGCACCAGAAGGACCACACTATCACATTAACAACAAGATCGACGAAATGATATTAGAAAAACACACTTAAGGGGTTATTTGGTGTGGATCAGTCTGTTTGTGTAGATCGGAAGATTTTTGTTTGGGAGAGTTTTCTCATAATAGATGGAAGAAAAGTGTTTTTTTTAATTGGGAGTGACAATTTGGAAGAACTTGGCTTTCTGCATAAAGCTCCCCTAAAAGCTTACTGAATAAGCGACTTCCTAATCATTAAGCCACTACCAGTCGTGTAATTGACACGAAAGCATAGTGTCATTAAGCTCATTAAGCTGCTAACGAACACCCTAATCAGATTATATTGTCAAATTTGATGTATTATCTCACCATTGTGTGTGTTTTGCCTGATCCTGTTTGCCCGTAAGCAAAAATGCACACGTTGTAACCATCCATTACGGATCTTATCAGTGGTTGAGTGTCCGCAAATACCTCCTCTGATGAAAGTGCAAAATGTTAGAATTTCACTAACGAAAGAAGCTTGTAAAGCCGAACAAAAATGATGAAGTAGTTAGTATCTATCACCTTGAGTAGCCGTTGGACCAAAGACACGGTTAAACTGAAACAACTTCTTTCCATCTTTACTTGGTTTCGAAGGATCTAAAACGACCAACGAACCATCTTCTCCAATAAAATCAACCACATTTTTCGTGTCATTTCTAAATGCGGGCCTGATCCTGCAGTAAACTCGAATGTTTCCTGAAATATGGGATCGTAAGATAACAAACAACATTGCCATCAAGTTGATAACATTAAAGAACAAGATTTACCTTTTAGATCTTGTACCATGTTGTATAAAGTTCGGTTTTCTTTCACGACCTTATGGTATCCTTGCGCAGCAGTCGATAACTCATCTACTTGACTCTCTGCAAACCCATGTACAACAATCAAGAAACAAGCATTCTTTAAGGTTATCTTTAGTAAGAAACCGACTTCTTGAACATTCGAAAAGTAGATTAAGCTACCCATTTGTTTCAAGTCATGTTGCAATTGGGACTGCAGATCTCCAAACTCCGCTTTCGTGGTTGACAACAATGCCTTTAGATTCTGCAAAATGGAGATACAGAAAACAGTCTATTAGGACATATCTAACGTATTTTTTTTTTTACGGTTGGAAAAGATTTTAAAAGAAAGCACACCTCTAGCTTTTTCTCTTGTGCCTGAAACACCTGCCAGTGGTTGCAATCATCTTTGTTCAAGCAAGCTCTACAACTCTGCAACAAAGTTTTCAAGAATCTTGAATGGTGTATAATTGGAACCAACACAAGCTTACTATTTACTACAACGGCCTTCATTAATTTGTTTCGAATGCGAAAAGATTCTAAAAAAAAACTAAAACAGCATATGAAGATGATCTTTAAATGGAGGATATGTAACCACATACTTTGCGATTTGCAGTTTCTGAATTCGTTGATCTACTATCTTCTTTTGATACATCTTTGATAACGGGTTGTCTGAATAAAAGAGAATAAGAAGAAGATCATGATGATGTTGATATTGTGGCTTAGGGTGCACTTGGTACTAGGGGACAGTGGAATGGACATGATAGTACAAAAACTTGTTGTCCGACTTTTGGCATGATATAGACCAGAACAAGACAGAAAATGCATTTTTTTTCTGTCCTATTACAATGGGTCTAACAAAAACGGGCATTGCTATTTGCACCTATAAGGTCAAAATCATGTCATTAGTACATTGGAAATGTAAAGCATAATATACGTTGACGTGTGAGGAGAAAAACACTATAGGGTTATTTAGCAATATGTAGGTGCAATGAACCTTCCCACAAAACAAAATTGGTTAATTACTATAATACCCATGTCATATTAAAACCTTAATACTTCTACAATTCTTTCACCCACTTAGCCCGTCTGTCCAGTCATGTACCAAACACACTCAAGGAACTAAAAGCGGCCATAGATGGCATTTCTTGAATTATATCGTGGTAAATGGTACCTCGGGGAACTTGTATTGAAGTTGTTCCTCCAAAGCACTTGAAAGGATCTTGCTAAACCACTTAACGGAATCCTGTAAACATTTGATGCGGTTAACAATGGACTCGATCGATTAACAAAACGTTATAGGAAGATTAACATATAAAGAATGCAAAAGCTACCGTATTCCCATTACGAATAGAGGACAGCAAGCTACCATCTAAGTTCTCTTTTGCATCAATCATACATTCCGTTAACACCTTCACTAGCGTATCTACACCATACCATAAACATAATCATAGTTAAGAAAAACGCCCGCATTATCTTAACTAGATATGAAAGTTATGCATTTGAGTACATAGATAAAGTAAGAATCTTTAAACCTTCAAGTTTCTGAGCATCATTTAGAGATGGTGGCTGTTTTCCAACAATTGTGGACAAATCCAATTGCTTGTTGGAATCAAACCCTGAAGTTGATCTAGCCATCCTACCGTTCGAATGCATAACCAACGGAGATCTCATCGCGTGCTTAGAATATCCATTCCCTCCCACGTTCTCTTTCCGTTCTTTGTACTCTTTAAGTCCCAAAACGCAATCCACAATCTTAGCAGATGAACCCGCCTCCGCCTCCATATTATCCTGTAAAACACTTGTGAAGTCATTAATTGAACCAAAAGGACATTGTGAAGTGGATTGAGTTTGTTCTAGTCTATATACCCTTTCGAAAACCGAAGCTTCAAAGACCGGAAGATTTAGCCCTTTGGCCGCTTCCAGAAAGTTCCGAACATTCTCGAAGAATTGATAAGCATGCAATGGCTGAGAATCCCATATGGAAGATTGCAAAGGATTTCGACTAGTCTCCACAACCTTTATCATAACAACAACATTTTATCAAGAACACCCACATCACAAATCAAGAAATTAAACTAATTTTACATAAGAACATTTTATCAAGAACACCCCATCACAAATCAAGAAATTACACTAATTTTACATAAGAACATTTTATCAAGAACACCCACATCACAAATCAAGAAAATTACACTAATTTTACATAAGAACATTTAATCAAGAACACCCACATCACAAATCAAGAAAATTACACTAATTTTACATAAGAACATTTTATCAAGAAAACCCACATCACAAATCAAGAAATCACACTAAATTTACAATTTGGATTAAAGATTTGTACCTTTGGGACAGACCTGGTTGAATCTTGTTAATGGCATTACAAAGAATCAATCCATTTCTCAAGCAAGAAATGAATTCTTTCTCTGATGGCTTATTTGGTAAGCCCAATGGACCCACAAAGCTCTCAAGCCATTCAGCAGCTAGAAACCTCCTCCAAGCTACAAAATTAGCCAAAATGAAACATGAAATTGAATTGATATACATATATATATGTATGTATATATTGATTGATTTGATGAACAAAATTGATATAGGAAATTGTGAATTTTACCAGCATCGTGGGCTTTTCTTGAAGCCAAATTTAAATCATGAACAGCTCTTGATTCAATCACCTCCATTAAATTTTAACAAATCTCAAATTGATTTTCTTAATCTTTCATTCAAGGAAACAGAATCAATTTCCACAAAACCTCAAGAAAATATAGATTGGGGGTTTTCTTCTTCTTCTCCTTTGGACACTGAATTTGTGCTAAAATCTTGAAAGATTGAAAACCCTAAATTCTAGTGAGAGAGAAAGATAGAGAGTGGCTGAATGAAGTAAACGAGGGCTTAATGGGGTGTTTTTCAATTAATTTGCAGAGAAGACCGTTAGTTCTATTTGAATTCAAATCTGTAGGGTCGCTTTGTAATGGAAATTGATCGTGGCCGTTGATTTCGGTGCACGATCGAGAGATGGTCAGCCTCATCAACGGTTGTCGTTGACTCTAATGTATGGGACATTTTTTTATGTTCAAACGGCCAAGAAACTTTTTTGGTAAAGAGTACTTTTTTTAGATTTTATCAAAATTACCCTCCTATAACTAAATTGGGGTTAATAGTATAACACGTTCTATTTACTTGATCACAAAAGTAAGGAAAATGAATTTAATACAATAAGCTAAATAATTATTTTTAAGAAGGGTATCTGAAGCTTTGCCCCGATTAATCCCGGCAAGGTTCACTGGCAGCTAAAACATGCTGCCTTGAGTTAAACTCCAGTGGCCACAATCTGGAAGTGCCTTGAGTTAAACTCCAGTGGCCACAATCTGGAAGTGCCTGGATTTACCTGCGGTTGAAGGGTTAACTAGTCACTTTCCCCACAAGCCTTAGCCATTACGCCACAGCCTTATGGTTATAAGCTAAATAATTGTAAAATATGTAAATAGAAGAATTTAATTGGATATTTATGCTTGTGTTTTCATCACTTTCTCTAATACGGAATTTTTTATTTAATTTGTATAATGTAAAATTTTATGTCTGAAAATGCGTTTTTATAAAGAAAAAACTTTTATATCAATCATATAACAAACAAATGTGTTTCTTTGTCATCCAAACCAAATAAATATATGAATTATGGTGGTTTAAAACGATTAAATTGAGGTGAACTAATCCATCTAAGCATTTATAGGTTTTAATGTTTTATTTGTTTTTGGAGTTTTTTTATTCATAGCGTTTTGATGTGGATATGAATGAATAAGTGTATATGAATAAAAGGGGAGGGGGTTTTTGGGAGCATAAACTTTTATGGAAATACACTCTAATTTACCATCCATAATAGGTAATTTAGTTTTATGGAAATACACTCCACAAAACTATAGAAATATGATAATTTATATCCTTAATATATCTTTACTTATAACATTATATGATTTTATGTATCACATTGTTTTAATAGTTTTATGTTTTTTTTTAAGTTTTACTATCCATAAGATTTTATATGTTGTTTAGATGTTTCACGTTATATTGTTTATTCCGTATCTTAATCTATGATAGTCATGATTACAACATGATAATAGTAGGCGATGATTATTCATTTGGTCTTGTATTTCATTTATGTTTTGGAGTTCTTTTAGAAAGTAAGAGAAAAAGAAAAATATTTTAACTTTCTTTCCAAAACAACCTTTCAAAAAAAAATAGAAGGAAATATGTAATAATAATAAAATTATTTACAAAAATATACAATTAACCATTAATTGTGGTCCATTTTGAGGGTAAACATTTATAAAAGTGATAACTTTTTTTTCCTAGCAATTGATTCTTCGCTAATTAATAAAAAGCCAATTAAAATAAAAAAAATTAAAGATTGTAAGAATGTAACATTAAAAAGGTAAGGATATGTACACATGGGATCATTGGAAAACCAAAAAAAAGTGGTTTGAAAATGTACTTGTAAATTAGTGAGGGGCTGAGGGCTAAAAAATCGGTCTTGGATTGGTTATAACCGGTTAGGGATCAGTTTGGTTAAAAATAGTAGTCGGTCGTAACCTGTTAAGGTGTAGCCGGTTATGGTTAAGAGGTCTCGGGGTCTTAACTAGCTAAGTTTAACAATTAATTGGTTAACCTCGATCAGTTATAACTGCTTACGTAATTGGTTAAGGATCGGTTAAAGTTATTTTTAAATTTTTTTAAACATTATAAATTATTTAAAGATTAGAAATTTAGAATAGAGAGAAAGTTGAGAGAGTAGAACTTGCGAGAAACGAATAGGAGTCGAAACTCGAGAACACGAAATCACAAATTATAGCGAGAATTTTGCGTTTTTTGCGTTTTTCGTAAGTTGTTAACTTGGTTTTCAACCCGAACACCACACAACTTATTTATAGGATATATGAGGGTAAAAGAGAAAAAAGACGTTAAAAAATGAAGCCAAACGGCTATTTTTTGAATTAAATTAGTCCCGGTTATAACCAGTTCCGGTCCGATTATAACCGGTTATGGGAAAAACGCCAAAAAACTTTTTTTTTAACAGCAACAAAAGATTATGCAGGCAAGGAGTTTCGACAACGCCAAAAATTGCCAAAAAACTTAACTCATCATATTGTCCGGTCTCTTAACCAGTTATGAAGCGGTCCAGTTATAACTGATCCTCGACCGGTTTGGTTATCGGTTAATCAGTTACTAATGGCCATCTCTAATGTAAATATTAATAATATAAATTATTCATATCACTTCTCTACTTTGTACTTTTTTTAATACTTTTTATTTAAACCTTATTATATGTATATATATTGATTAGTAAAGCATTTTCAAATACATCCTTACAATAATTCACATAAATATTTCATTAACTCTCTCCTCTCATATTCTCTTTAAAGTTTTATCCTCTTACATAAACACCTTATCAATAATTTGGGGTTTTTTTTATTTGGTGGGATTTTACACTAAATAATTGGATTGCAAGTAACAAGGATAACAAATTAAAAATTAAAATGTAAGAAGATGATGATTAGTGGTGGTAATAAATTCCACGTGTACATTGTTAGGCGACCAAAATTGATTGGCGGTTTAAGTATTCATACAAGTTTGGAACCGTCTTCATTTTACTAATGCAATAATGCCTTCCCCTTTGCATCATCATCATCATCATTAATTTTTAAGCTACTATTATCATTTTGTCGAATTATTGTATAAATCTATTTTTTGATTTATTTCATCTATTCCATGACCGGAATAGGGAAGGATAGCTAGCACGTTAAGTATTCTGTCTGGAGAGTGCTTTCGCAAGGACACAAATAGTTCATGGGAGAAAATGAGCTATTTGGGACTGTGGGGATTGATTGTGCGAACTGCTACTTTTCCAATACGAGATTATCATGGGTGCTCTACCTACTGAGCTAATAGCCTGTCGTGCGAGGGGGCTCTTGACAGGATAGACCTTAACAGAAAACTGAAGAGTAACGACAACGAATAATTATCAATCAAAAATATCTTTTAATGCCCAAAATTGAAGTAACCTTAGTTTTACCTTAGAATACAAGCTTAACACAATAGATAGATGATATATGCATGTGAGAAGGTAAGTTACGTGTATAAAGAGCATGGACGGACCTTATGAATGAGTACATGGTGGCATGTGCTACCGTATTATTTGTCCGACGAAGGTAAAAAAAATAATTTTATTCTACCGTATTATTTACAAAACTTTAAATGGTGCACCTAAAAACCAAAAAATTATCTCGAAATCAAACCAAGAAATTGGAAAGTAATCTCGAAATCAACCAACAAACGGAAAAAATCTCTTGAAATCAATCAAAACCCCAAAAAGATCTCTCAACTAAGCAAAACAATAAAAAAAAAGTCAATCAAAATCAACAAAAAAACTTAAATCTCTTGAAATCAATCAAAAAACTGATTTTTTTTTTAAATCAACCAATAACTTTAACTACATGGTGCCACCATTTAAAAATGTCGTGGGTCCGTCCCTGCAAAAGAGAATATTTTGACACACAAGAGACTTATACCATGTGTAAATATATATAGGGGTCTAACCAAATAAGAACTTTGTAGTTTGTGAGAAGTGTGAGAACTAATATGGCATAACCGGCATGTAGTTTTTTTTGAAAGGAAAAAGGACTCCTGGTAAACTTAAAGAAAAAGAGAAAATACAAACAAAGGCGAGGGACTCCCTCCAAAAAAGAGAACCCTCTAACCGGCATGTAGTTATTTATTTAATTTTTATTTTCTTTCAAGTCATTAATTATTGAAATGAGTGGTTCATACTTCATATTGATTTTTACAGTTCTCACAAATTACCGAGTTCTTCCATGAATAATCCATACACACACATATGGTCAATTGAAGTTGTCGTATCAGATTTAGGTTCGATATTGATTTGTGGGTATATCCTAACTGAACGATGTGTAAACGAAAAATCAAGGGACATCAACTAGTGGATTTTTAGCCATGGATCACCATCATATATAAGTCTGATTGCTAAAAAGCATGAAACCCACAATGCATTACAAAATAACTCTATTGTCCCAATGACTAATCATATCATTTAGTTGCACGTCTAAGCATGACGATAGATCGTATAGATAATTAGAATTCGTTATGATATTCAATCTTTCATCAACTAAGAATCGTTTATAATGTTTATGTCTATCCTTATAAAAATTAAATAAGATAAAACTCTTATTTCTATAAAGATTGATGTGATCTATAAGAAAAAGAAAGATAATATTAGAATAAAATTGAACCCCATGATTTCTATTATATTAACTTAAAACTAAACCAACCATCATCGTTGATAATATGTATATACTTAGCAAAGTCAATAAACAATGAATTACACTAAACAAGTCCTTTATTCCTTAATAATTTATTCATACAACAACGAATGAGTCAAAACACGTAGCAACCATATTGTATTTTTCATATTGTAAATTGATAAAAAAATTTATTAGATTAAAATTATTTATCATTTGTTTAATATCAATAAATTATGTAATAGAAATCATTCAGTTAAAGGATAGAAGTTCCGTTAGTCTTTTGACGATATCCGTTAAAATCAACAAACGTTATGGACCAAAAGTGAAGTTTTAATTAGATAAGTTTATATAACACCTTTTTGTAGTAATAACATGATTTTTGCTATAGACTTTGTATGTATTTAAATATAGTTAGGGATATAATAAAATAGTGATGAAAGCATAAAACAAATGAAAGAAAGACCTCCCACTCAAGAGTCTACCATCATCACCATCATCACCATCATTACTTTCTATATAACCATCAAAAATTCAACCCCCCAATCACTCATCACCTTCAAATTCCACCACCATGGCTCACCAACGCCTTCTCAGAACCACCAGTTCCACCACCACCACCACCACCGGATCAATAATCTCCAATTCAACCTCCTTCCTAATCGATCCCTCCGCGACCGACCACCGCAAACCGCTCGTCGGAACACCCTCCGCTACCGGCTTTTCCCGCCGTTTCTTCCGAACCCGCATGGGCATAGGCATATCCCTATTTATCAATTCTATTCTCAATGTTATATCGATCCCTACGATCGTTCCGTCGTGCCGCTGGCTGAGCTTACCCGCCCACCTCTCGCTAAAGCCGTCCCCCGGCCGGAAAATCACCGGCACGCTGTTCGGGAACCGGCGGGGACACGTCAGCTTTGCGGTGCAGTACGATCCCAGATCGGAACCGGTGTTGGTGGGGGAGTTGGCGGTGACGACGGCGGCTCTGGTGAAGGAAATGTCGTCGGGGTTGGTTAGGATCGCGCTTGAGTGCGAGAAGCACCACCACCGCCGTGGCGGAAGCGGCCAAGGACGAATCTATGTAGAGCCCAGGTAGGCCTCGGAACCTACCTAATTTTTTTAGAAGTTATATAATTTTTTTTGGACCTAAGTTAAAAAATAGAAGTTTAAAGGAAACTAAAAATGATTTTATAAATGTTGTTATTTATCTCAGGTTAAGAGCATCTTTAAGCGTTATTCTATAGTTTTTAAAATAGATTATGAAAAGTTAAAATTATTACAAATATTTGTATTTAACTCTAACAACTGTTTTATTTTTAATAAATTCTATAATTACTTATACTATTAAAATATTCAATACCTTTAATAAAATATTATTTTTCTCTTTTAAGAATAATTTAAATATATCCTATTGGTGATAAATAATTAAAATTATTTCTCTCTTTTGCATATTGAGTTAGTTTATGCATTTCTCCGATTTCTACTTTTTATCTTTTATCTTTGTTTTTTTCTATTTTAGCATGCAATATAATATAGTTGTTGGAGTAACCAAAGTCTCTATTTTGGCATAACTGTTTTAGATGCTCTAACTTAATTAGGGAACTTCTTGGTTTTCTGTTATAGATTCGCCACCGGTGGTGCCGGCGGAACCACTAAGCTGTTTCACGAGCCGACGTGGAGTATGTATTGCAACGGGAGGAAGTGCGGTTACGCGTATTCGAGGGCATGCTCGGAGTCCGACTGGCACGTGCTGAGCACGGTGCAGAGCGTGTCGGTGGGTGCCGGAGTTATACCGGTGGTGGAGGATTCCGGCAAGAGAAACGGTGGCGAGGGGGAGTTGTTGTACATGAGAGCGAGGTTTGAGCGAGTTGTGGGGAGTCGTGACTCGGAAGCGTTTTATATGATGAACCCGGACGGCAATGGAGGTCCTGAATTCAGTATATTTCTACTCAGAATATAATGAACTTTTTTAATTTATATATAGCTATATACTTGTTAATTAATTACTAAAGTAAAATCAGCATAGGTGTTTTTGTGATATCGTGAAAGTATTTAAAAATATCGATCTTTGTAATAATAGTTAAATTATTTGGGTTTGATAACATTTAAGTTTGAATTTTACGTGTGATTAATTAAACATGTAGCATTTTTTGTCATCATTAATTTTTTGATTATGATTATTCAATCTTATGTAATCATATTTAAAATATACATCTAAACACCCTTTGATATTTGATTGGATTTTATTTTAAACACGTGTATTTGTAACCAAGTATATTTTACTTATGAATTTGAATTCAATAAAGATATATATATATATATATATATATATATGTAGAATAATATATGATTGTTGATATAGGCTATATTGTATACACATTGGAGTTATATTCTTGTTGTAGGCTATGTTTACACATAATAATAAAGTTATAGATCAGTATTATGTTAGAGCTTATACTATAAATTATACTCTTAATTAATTAAAAGTCTTTCAAGTTGTAATAACAAAAATATTTGAAATACTCCAACACAACCTTGCATGTACATCAAAAAGAGCAGTTTGGTAGCTTAAAAGACTCGTAACCTTGAGGCCACGGGTTCAAATCATGTCTTCGCAATACTTTTTGTCAAAAGAAATTGTATATTTTACAACGCATTAAAAATAATAATAATATTACTACACCAATACTGATCACTTAAGAATTTTTATTATATTTCAAATTTCTATTTGACTGGCGGTTTTAGTAGTTATGTTGTCAATTTGACTACTAAACTTGCATTAGTTTTAATAAGTGATTCATAAAATAATAAGAAACATAACTAAGGAGCCCAACTTGATTAAAGCAATGCCAAACAATGTATTAGTAACATATAAAAGACATAAGAAACGAAGTCTTAAAATCAAATTTCATATCTCTTAACTATAGTTCGTTAAAGACACTCATGTATAATATTCAAATTCAATATCATCAAATAAAATTTGAAATTTTTTATTTTTATGCAAGTAGTGTGTGAATGAAACATAAAAAGGGTTAAAATTGGAGAATTTATCGGTTAATGTCTACTTTGTATTTTCTTTCAAGATCTTTTGTAAACATACATGTCTTTCTAACTTCTAGCCTACTCAATTGTGGCAGAAAAAAATGTTTTTACAAATCTAGATCATGCACTCTAGTCTCTAGCTACCCCTTCATATATGATTCATTAGGGTTTGGGGATGGATTGTACCGATATTTTATTAAGTGGAGTAATCAGGATTTTTTATCATAAAAATTAAGGAAGCCCTTCTTCTCAAAAGAGCTTTCTAGGGAGCCTGGGTATTTGATACGCAGGGAGTAGGACATTGTATCTCGGGGATTCTACGAATACTTCCTATGATGAGTTTGAAATATGATACTCCATAAACACTATAAGGGAAGAAATACACTGTCGTTAATCGATCGGCTATTTTCGGTCTTGGAGCAACACTAGATTGCCAAAGTATGTAGGTGAACAAGCGAAAGCATTGATCTTAAGAAATAGGGTGAATTAATTATAATCATTCAATGGTTTAATTATATAAGCTGCGATTTTATATTAAACAAATTTTATTTGATACAAAAAATGAAAGTGGATGAGGCTTGGAGCAATATAAAATGAAAGTTACATAACTAAAACGACGTAGTTTGCGGGAACACATATTGGCAAATGGCAAAGTTAGGAAGTGGGTGGCAACTAATCCATGTTTCCACCGCATGCTAAGCACCATATTTGTTAGCAATTACAAGATTACCCTCGCTAATTTGAACATCATCACCATGGCCCTTATTACTTTACACTAATAATTTTCTAAATTTATATTAAGATATGATTTGTATTATTTTTTGCTTAACTTTAATGAAAGCAAAATAGATAAAAGAATTTAGTTAAGATAAGATGACAAAGAAATATTATTTTGACATAAAAATATTGTTCAACTCCGTTATTCATGTTAAAATATCCTTATTGCATTTTATTAAGTTCTGCAATTATGAAAAGATCTATAACCCGTCATCTCATAGTCTTAATTTAGAGGCCGATCATCATTAGGGATTAAAAAACGGTCCTAGCTAGCCATAGTTGGCCTCTGATACGAACATGAAGTCTCATAGTTCTAACCACAAGGCTTGTGGCATAGCGATAAAGCCTGTGGGGAATGTGGATGATATCCCATTCACCCCAGGTTCAAATCCCCTTGTACGCATCTTGTGGCCAGGCTTAGTCTCAGACGGCCGAATTTTCATTTCTAAATTGCCAAGAATGTAGTCTAGGCAAAGCCTAGATGAACCATATCAAAAAAAAAAGTCAAACACTTCAAACATCCTGAGCATGTGTAAAAGTCAACACGGTTGACTCAAACACTTCAAGCCAAAAGAAAAAATGTTCAAAAAACTATGAGCATGTGTAAAAGTCAACACAGTTGACCAAAGGAAAAGTCGATCATGTCAACTTGGGAATGAAATCAACGTCTTAAGCATTAAGCTCAATGGATCCTTAGTGGAATTTCACCATTTCAAACATCACAATTAATTTTTTTAAGTTTTTTTTGTTAATTTCGAAATACTGACATTGCTTCAATTTCTCTAATATCTTAAAACATTGTTCAAAATTATGCATAAAAAGGATTGTACTCGTTGAAAATCAATTGAGAACGTGCACATAAATCCTTCACAAGTCCGTCCATGAATCTAACCTGTTAAATGCAACCTAAATATGCATATGTGTGGAAATACGCATCTGAAATTTCGTTAAAATACATATTCAAAGTCATTATTACAATACCAAGTAGAAGCAATCATATAGAGACAACCCGAAAGGAGGACTATTTCATATCTACTTTTAACCAATGGTCTTAAAAGCAAATTTCTAAGCTTATCTATACAAGTTCTGTGTTGGTGTTGATTGTAAAAACAATGAACCGAAGACTATTAAATAAGAGGGGATCAGTTGAGGTGCATGCAAATTGACCAAGACACCCATATATTGTGCAAAAAAAGTTAATGGAATGGTTTTTCTTCTATGTATCATTAAAATCATGCAACATACGTTGTATCAATGAGAAAGAACGCTCCATGGGTCTACGATCGACAATTGGACCTACAACTTGTTCTTTGTTCACAAATGTCACAACCCAAATATCATAAGTTTAAGCAACATACTGCTAAACCTCATTAATGACCCAAAGCCAAAGAAATATGCATGCTATAAATAGCTAATACAACAGGCTGTAGTATGCAATGAAAAGAGTTAAGCATCACGCAAATACGAGGTTAGATATCAAAATTTGTTCACAATAAATGCAGTTGATTGCTTATGAAAAAAGCTCACTTGTTTGCTTCGATAAATTCTCTGTACTCTTTCTTCATTTTCACCCCCGATAAACTCCTGCATATCATTGGAACTCAGAATTTTAAGTAACTCATTATGAAACTTGTCTTGTTATATGAAAAACCTTTCTAAAATAGAAAAAAACAAGAAAGAACCTGATCATTTCTTTATGCTTAAAGAATTGGACACATGGTGTACCCATGATATTTGCTGCCTCTGCAATTTCTGCATCTTCTTCTATATCAATCTCAGCATAATGGACATTCTGCTCAAACTCATCGATCACCTGGCGTCAATTAATTAATGGATGTTCATACATTTTTAGTTACATATAATGCACAATACAAACAAGGAAAATTATAGGAGTGTACATTTTGCAGAAAAACCCTTTAATCCGTGTGAATTTTATTATCAACGAGTAGTACTAACAGCAGAATGTGGGACCTGTGTTTTAAAAGGCGCGCCTGAGGCGCACTGAGGCGCGAGGCGCACTGAGGCGCGAGGCTGATCGCCTCAGAGTACTGAGGCGCTTGAGTGTACTAGAGGCGCAGTGAGGCGGCGAGGCGCAGTGAGGCTCCGAGGCGCAGCTTTTACAGCCTCATGTACATCGATAAATTAATCACTTTTTTTTGTCATCTGGGCTTTAGGTTTTTTTAATATGGGCTTTAATAACTTAATTGCTGATCACGCTTTAATTATTCAGGACTCTTGACCTTCTGAATTCTCTCTTTTTCTTTTCTATAAATCGTGAACTTCTACTGTCCTACATTCATGCAATCAGCCAATCATGCTTATCTCTTAAGTCTTGAACTTCTCACAATCTCACCATTCTATAATACGAGTATACAACTAAACCAGTGTTCTAAAGTATATAAAAATATTTCGTAATATTTAGCGCCTCGCGTACGTGAATCCCGCGCCTCAAAAACTGAGGCTCCCAGACAGCAAATCGCCTCGGTGCGCCTCGTGCCTTTTAAAACATAGTGTGGGACCTTCTCTCTTCTCAATTTTATATCTACATACCCTCCCTTATACTATGATAATAGTTCAATGATATATTTGGTTTATCCTAATTTAAAAAAAGTGATTTTTTAAAATTAGGCTATATGAAAGCTCGTATTAAAACGATGAAACAAGTAATGTTTACCTTGTTGAGAATTGGCTTCAAGGTCCTACATGGACCACATGTGGGTGCTGTATATAACACACAAATGAGCCTAGGGCTTTCATGGTACAATTTTCGTACTGCATACTGTGCATAGAAAAGAAAACGATAAGAGCATGAACCCAATAAAAAAATGAGACCACATGCAGCATATATCTTGTGAAAATAAAGGGAATAAAAGATTGACAATTATTTTATGGGGAGAATAAAAGGGAGGGGGGAGGTTGTAAATATATACCTGGCCTTTGTGCTTGGTAAGTGTGATGTCAAATCCTTCTTTCCCATCTCCTTGTGTGACCTCTTCCTTAACTTCTTCAGGATGGGGCTGTGAAAGTGAAAAAAATTCAGTTACTATTAATCCACTTTGTAATATGGATAAATGACTCCACTAATTCTGACTACGAAAATTACGAAGCCTACCCGACTAAAATACTACCTCAAAAATAAGATAGTCACACTGTTTTTTAAAGGTTTATGTTTGGCAAACTAGCTGATAAGCTAGCTGGTAGCTGAAAAGCTAGCTGTTGACTGATAAGCTAGCTTATGAAGAAATCATGTTTGGCAAAAACTAGATTATGGATATGTAAAATGACCAAAAAAGATATATTGGGCTATAATAATTAGTATTAGCAAGGGTATAATTGGAAAAAGCTCCAAAAAGCTACCTCCAAGTAGCTTATCAAAAAGGTAGCTTATAAGCTACCTTTTGTCCATCCAAACATGTACACAAAAAATAAGCTAGCTTATAAGCTACTTTGTGTTCACCAAACAATGCCCAAGGGTAAAAGCATTGCTTTACAAAAGTTTGGGAGGGGGATGGTTTTCTTCTCGTTAAAACTTCCATAAGCATAACAATTAATGTAGACCAAAAAATATGCTAAAAGTTTGCGCCATCATGTGCATTTAAGCAACTGGTAAAACCTACATAGTGGAGATGGAAAATCTTATTAGTATATATATACCTGATGAAATTCAACAAGAAGATTATTGTTGACAAGATATCTTTCCACAGACAGAGCAGCAACGCATCCTGATCCAGCTGCAGTTACAGCTTGCCTCCATTCGTGGTCCTGTAGAAAAATTAAGTTGATAATATCGGATATATGAGGATTTAAAATGTAAGCCAGTTTACTGCAATCTTGAGTGACAGTTATAGAACAGACACAATGAATAAATTGATTGAAATCAACTATCATAGGGTTAGTAAATGTTGATTTATAAAGATCAAAGATAGGTCAAGTCGCCAGGAGTTTCGTATATGCTACAATCTTCAGTATGATACATTAAATACAACTAAAAATACATAAATTATTAAAAGTAAATATCATTTTAGAAAAACAAAAATGAG
The DNA here is from genome assembly GCA_030169165.1 of Centaurea solstitialis. Classification (NCBI taxonomy): domain Eukaryota; kingdom Viridiplantae; phylum Streptophyta; class Magnoliopsida; order Asterales; family Asteraceae; genus Centaurea; species Centaurea solstitialis. Next base: position 46,299,177 of record CM058044.1, read on the forward strand.
AATATATGTTTAATATTCTATGTGACAAAGACATTGGTGCATGATCATGATTGTCGGTATTCAGAGATTCTTAAAAATAAGGATACAGGGGTGCGTTTATATAGGTATATACGTTTGTACATAACTTCAACTATAAAGTTATTTTATGATTCTTTTTTTTTTCTGTTGAATATACAAGGTATTACAAATAAGCAAGATCAATAAGCTTTTATGATTCTTTTGGTAAATTACCTGAACATCTCCAGCAACAAACACCCCTTCAGTTGACGTCTTTGCAGTCCCCTCTTGAGCTAAAATATATCCCGTGTCATCAAGATCCACTTGGCCTTCCAGCAATTGGCTGTTTGGAGAATGACCGATTCCGTAAAATAACCCTTTGGCCTCCAATACCGATTCCTCTCCAGTATCAAGTCTTCTTATCAAGATGCCAGACAGCTGTCCTTTAGTGTTGCTGACAACGTCAACCGTCTCCGTGTTGAAGTGCACTGTGACGTTTGGATTATCAAGAACTCTGAAACATTCGCCAGAATATCAACCTGTTATACAAACATTCACGGAGTTGAAACTTAAACTACAATAAAATCATTAGCAAGTTAGTTCACCTAAATGTACTCATTTTTCACTATAAAAAAATGGAAAGAAATAATACGTATTTCTAACCTATCCTGCATAGCTCTTGATGCCCTTAATTGATCCTTGCGTACAAGTAAATGAACATGGCTTGCGTATTTAGTCAAGTATATCGCTTCCTCAGTTGCTGTATCACCTCCTCCAACAACGGCAAGAACTTGACCCTTAAAAAGCGGTGAAGCTCCATCACAGATTGCACATGCACTAATTCCCCTACTCCAGAACTCCTCTTCACGAGGTAAATTCAGTCGTTTGGCAGTTGCTCCGGTAGCCACTATAATACTATTGCAGCTTACCTGAAAATTAAAAAGACAAAAAGCTCGATCATTAATAAGAGCCAGCTATAATTTACCGATGAAAGAAATTCATTCTATTTGATTTTTGGTAGTTGATGGTAAATGGTTCTTGAGGGGTAGTATCATTAGGACATTATTTTGGTACACCGTCTATGTTAGTGAAATACTTTAGTAGGGTATGTTTAATGCTTACAAAGTGTATGTATTTTTACGAAGGAAGAGCAAGTATTACCAATGACAACTGATAGATATAGATAAAATATAAACAAAAAGTCAGGTAATTTCATAATTCTCGTGTATATAAGTACTTGGTTAACATAAAGTTTGCATGCAACAATTATAACATACCAATAGCTTAACATGAAAAATATAACAAATTTGTTACTTGGAAAAGAAAATAAGAAAATTTGGGGTTTATGTTTACTGGCTTATAGTCCTAGTAAGTAGCTTTACTTAAGAGAAGTTGACGCCCTATGAATTAATGTACTTAAGTTCAAACTTGGTCTTTAAGTCAATGGAAGGTTCTGCTCATTGACCATAAATATAAAGCTGAAAATTTAACATGTTCTGTAGAATAAAGCATCACCTTACGATCGCAACTTTGTACAGTAAAAGGCCTACTAGTCACATCAACAAACTCCACATCTTCTTGAAAAAGCTCTGCTCCCCAACGCTCAGCTTGACACCGCATCCTATTTACCAAAAAAGTAAGATTCTACTCTCCTTTCATCAATTAAAAAACTATAACTAGAGAGATACGGCCAACAACTAACAGCTTACCTATCCATCAAGTCTGGACCATGATTCCCTCCGGAAACCCCGGAAAGTTCTCAACCTCTGTGGTAGTCATCAATTGTCCACCAGGGACACCGCCTATTTGATATCCCTCAAACACTACAGGCTTCAAATTGGCACGACCTGCATAGATTGCTGCTGTGTAACCAGCAGGCCCTGAACCTATGATTACCAAATTCTCGACACCGTCCCCTGCAATCGTTGAATAAAAATTACGAGTAAGTGAAACTTTTATGCAATGATTTATAAACATCGAATTTCATTGCTCGAATCCCGACAAGTATGAATAACTCCAAGGAGTACATCACTACAATACATGCACCCTCAAATAACATGAATAACCACCGCTTTTAGCAACTCATTTGATCCTAAACAGATTTCGACGTGTCCTTTGGGAAAATAATTCAGGCAAGAGACACTAATAAGTCATTTGAATGTATCCATCCTCCTAGCTAATGGTTAGATAATTCTCTACACCATGAAAAATTCAATGACTGATTGCTATCCATACTATTGCACCCTTAAATCTATGTCCACACAGGGGAAATAGCAAAAACAAAAAACTGATAACACCAAAAGATCCTTATCCTTCACCAAACTAACCAGACAGAATGGATGATCCATAGGTAGACTTTTCCCCAACACCCCTTAAACTCAAATCAGATATTTTGATCTAGACATGCTAAAACAATTCTTTTACTAAACACAGTACACAAATCTTTTTAAGTTAGGAATTTCATTTTGCTTCTTCTCACCAGTTTACATGTATGTAAACTTCTGTCTCAAATGTTTACTGGATATATCTTTTCTATAGCCTTTTCTTCCAAACAAAAGAAAGTCAACACATGTATCTAGTGTCTTCATTACCACTACTTAAAAACTTATAGTCATGCAAGACCCATGCTTGTCAAAGTATCCACATCAACCAAATACATGGTTATCAATAAATGACTCCTACTACAAGGCTGTCTTGTGTAAGGCCGTTAGTTAAAATCCATAAGTTTATTTGTTCTCATTTCTTATTGTAACAGAAATTTGTCAAGTAATTAAGCAAATCAAAAGGAATTAATGGTGTTACTAGACAGAGAACCACTTCCTGAAGACAACAACATGACTAATTAGTTATACTACAGTTTGACCTATATCATTCTCCAACTAATAATATACAAGCCACTGTTTCCTATAAATACATCTAAAATCCTATATCCATTGATGTAAAATCGACCAGCTCCTCACGCTTACTGCTCACAATATATAGCATACATCCAACGTTTCATGAACTATGAAATATGTGGATTCTAGCACAAACTGATAATGCAATTGTATATTTGAACATATTACATAGATTTATATATCTATATATATATATATATATATATATATATATGTGAACGAAATTTAATTAAGAGTTTATTAACAACCTGAAGAAGTTGGTTGATCAGCTGGACAAGCTCTAACGAGCACCGATAACGGCGGCGGCGGCGGAAAACGGTGGTAGGTGGAGCATCGACCACCGATGGAGTCAAAGCGAAGAGCGGCAGCGCGTCGGCCGGTCAACCGGAATAAGATTCTGTTTCCGGTTAGTGAGGGATTGGAGACGGTAGATATGGCTCGGCCGCTGACACTACTACCTTTTCGCACATCGATTCCGATTCCGATTCCGATTCCGATTCCGATTCCGACGCCGTTGGCGACCTGCGCAGTTGTAGCCATTAGGTTCATATGCACTGACTAACCCAAATGACAAATAAACAAATTACACTGGTAAATTCGAAATATTTTGCACAATTATTGTTATATTATATCTTTTTTTCTTAATTCTGATTTTGTGTTCGTTTTAACAGAAAATGAATACAAAATCCAAATGGGTTAATTTCATAGAATAGTAACCAACTTTCATTTTTGTTCATCTAAAGTCACTCAAACTTTATTTTCATATCAAAAACCACTCAACTTTTAAATTTGTTCCAATCCTATGAATTGACTTGTTGTAACAGGTTACCAGGTTATCTTTAGGTAAATTTGATTTTTTTAATTTAAATAATCTTTAAATATATTTAATATTAAAAAATCAAAGCATTTAGCATCTAAACCAAACAATAATCAAATTGTAACATGCGTAAACATCTAAAAATTTAAACAATTTAACATATAAAAAATAAAATTATAACCTACCTAATTAAAAAATCGATTAACATCTAAGCAAAACGAAATCACTTGTGTATGCAACCTGAATACTAACATGGATCCTAACCAAAACAATTTCCAATTTAATATCATCAATAATTCATGACAAGTATCAACCCAAGATTTATATTTTTTAACTTTTTTTTTTCAATCATGAGCACCAATATATATCACTTGAATACATATCCATGTAACCCAAACAAAAAATCTCAAACATCTAACAAGGATTAATGTTCTAACAAAAAAAGCACCCGGAAAATGTTTCCATGTGCAAAAGTTCATAAATTTTGATCGATATGAACTCAGATCTTGAATAGAGTGATGTATATATAACATCTCTTTGAAAATCTCTTGAATTCTATATAAACAAAAATAAAATGTAAATATATGTTCAAAAGCAAAAAAACTAACTAGAAAAATTAGTTTAAATATTTTATTGTTGAGTCTTTAATTATAAATTCATTATTTCAATTATTGAGAATAATTTAAAGGTTATTAATTTAAATAAAAAAATAAAGGTTATCTAAAGATGACCTAGTAACCTGCTATAACAAGTCAATTACATAGGATCAGAACAAATTTGAAAGTTGAGTGGTTTTTGAATTTTGATATGCAAATAAAGTTTGAATGACTTTAGAAGAACAAAAATGAAAGTTGGTTACTATTCAATGAAATTAACCCAATCCAAATATATTAATAAAATGTAAAAGAAAAAATATACTTATGTAACGATAATTGTTCAAAATATTGAAAAATGAGATTTTAACCTATTTGACATCTGTCGATTATAATGTTATACCTGTAAATCTAGGTACTCTAAATTAATTAGCATCTAAATGTAGAAACTTAAAATATCAAGAGCTTAATATGAATGAAATATCATTTAGGCCAAGTGTACTACAAGCTGATTGAGCGCAAAATTTGAGTGGGTTCGGCAGCAGATATGTGGTACGACCATAGCGGGTTCTAGCCACAGGTTCGGTGGAGGGTTCCCAAACCCATCCAACCGTTATCCCTCTCTATTTCTTTCTTTCTTTTATATATTATATTTAAAATAGTAAGGGTATGAAAGATTGGTGATACGAGATCTGAGGGTAACGTGATGGTATGAGGGTAGAAAAATGGAGAATTGATGTGAGAGTGAAAGGTTGAGGGTTCAAACCTTTGTGCTATGGAAGACCTTATAGGTAGAGAGAATCCTCCCCTTAAACAAGGACAAAACTAGGATGTTTTTTCACACAGTCTTATACATTCGATGGAACCGAACTAATCCAATTATCCATTGGATTGAATTAGATCGATTATCCAATGTCAGTTTGATTGGATTGGTTTAGAAAATCCAACATTCAATGAGTGATTGGATCGGTTTGATTCCTTTCACATCCAATTGATGTCAACCAATGGACAAGCCGAAGCCTAGGGTTTCTTCCGCCTAGGGTTTCTTCCGCCGTTCTGGGTTCTCCGGCCGCCGCCGTTGGATCGTCGCCGGATTTGGTGGGGAGGGTCGCCTTGACCTTCTCTTTCTACCTATGGTGGCGGATCAACCGCCTGACCCTCCGGTTACACGCAACCGTGCGCGAAAGATCAACGCAATCAAGGGCACGGAATCGTCGTCCCTTCCCGCTTCGCTGCCGGCCACCACAGCCGCCGTACCGGCGTGTGGTGGCACTCTTGATGACCGCCTTGCTGAGGGCTGCACGTTGGTGCCCCAAACAAACACCATCGCTGCTGCCCTATCGCCGGATCCTCCCTCGTCGCCGCTGTCCGCTGCTCCAACCTCATCGCCGGTGACCACCGCCTCCCCTGCGGTGTCGTCGCCCCCTTTGGTGGCTGCGGCTGAGGCTTCTGCCGCCCCCTCCGGTTGGTTTGCGTCGCGAACGTCCCCGGCTACGGCCGGGTTGTCTTCACCAACTATGGCTACTACCATCACCGTAGCTCGGCCGTCGATCTCACCGACGGGGACTACGGGAGTGATTGGTGATGATGTGGGTCCTTTTCAGCAGTTGCTGAGGGATGTTTCAGGTACTCAGGGATTTCATCAACAATCATCGATGCTGTCAACGGCTGATGCGGATAATGAACATAATCTGTCGGATGGAAAAGGACTAAATGCTGGTAGCTTTGTGGATTCTGAGGGTAAGGTTTATTTGCATGCTGATGAGACGGATGTTGCTCATAAGCCCGTATCTTTTGCTGACCTTCTGAAGAAAAGTGCTAACCTAATGTGCGGTAAAGGTAAACTCACGTATTATCCTCCGGTAGTAACTGAGCTTGGCACTAGGCGTGCGATTATTCCTGATGATTTGGTCCAAAAGCAAGCCAATGAGTGGGTTCTTACTCTTGCTGGCTACTTTATTGGTAAAAGGCCTGCTTTTCCTTTTGTTCAGTATCATGCTAGACGAATGTGGAAAAAGTATGGCCTTACTGATGTTATTTTAAATGACCAAGGATATTTCTTTTTCAAATTTAATTCTGATCAAGGATTAAACTTTGTTTTTGAAAATGGTCCGTGGTTATTTAATGGCATGCCTATCTTTATTCAGAGATGGCAACCGGGTCTTTGTTTTGATAAGCCTGATCTGCAAACAGTCCCTCTATGGGTTAGTATTTATGGCTTACCCTTGGATGTTTGGGATTATGAGATTATTAGTCGGATTGCTAGTGTCGTTGGGGAACCTGTGTCCGTGGATCGTTACACGGATGAAATGTGTGAAACCAAGTCTGGTAGAGCTAATTTTGCCAGAGTTTTGGTTAATGTTTCGGCTGATTATGAGTTACCTTCGTATATTGATGCGATTATCTTGGGTAAACTAAGGAAATTCAAAACTGAGTTTCTTTGGAAACCTAAGAGATGTAGCCACTGCAAAGTGTTCGGTCATGATTTTGAGGGGTGTGTCATAAGGCCTCGAACAACTGATGAGGTGAAAAAGGTAAACCATGTTGTTGGTGAATCCTCTACACCTAAGGATGATGGGTTCAATTTCCCTAAGAGGAAAAAGAAACCCAAGCCGACAGTTGATCCTTTGAAAGTGGGGCCTAAGGTTGCTGTCAAAATCAACCAAAGGTACGTGCCTAAAGTTATTTTACCTACCACTGACCCGCTTGATAAAGGAAAGACAAAGCTTAATAATGATATCCCTTCTCCTAAGGCTCCTATTTTTAAGACTGAAAGGACTCCTATGCCAGTTAAAGTTTCCAATCAGTTTACTGTTTTGGAAGAACATCCTAAGTGGACCGCGGATAAAAAGGAAGTAGACTGCTATGTTGAAAAACGAGGGGTGGGACTTGAGCCGGTAATCATTAATTCTTGGTCTCGTCAGAAACTGGACTACTTCATTGATAGGTGGGAAAGAGTTTTCGGGAAGGAGCCTGATGGCAAACTTCGTGGTTTTACACTCCCGGACAGGATTGATGTTGGGGATGATGATGATGATGTTATGTCCGATGATGATGTTTTATCTGACCATGATACTCTCATGGACACTAGACCAAAGAAAGTTTCATGGTCTGACAGGCAGGTGTTTACAAAGATGGAGCAGGACATGCAGTGATGTTCCGTTAGAGAGAGATTTAGTGTTGTCTTTCTTTAGTTTCTTGGGATCGGGTTTTTTTCTTTTGTTAGTATCTTTTGATGCTTTTGGTGTGCGGCTTTGTGTCCCTTGTTGTGGGGTACTTAGTCTGCTTTTTGTATTAGTACTTTTATTTTTATTTTTATAAAATTGCCAGGATCTTTCCTTTCAAAAAAAAAAAAAAAAAAAAAAAAAAACCAATGGACAAGCCTACCATATATTGTAAGAAAAAACCATATTGTAACTTTGTAAGAAAAAAAGCCCTTTGGTACTCTAATAAGCTGATAAGCTCTCTAAAATATAGTATAAGATCCAATTTCTTTAAAGCAACCAAAGTAGCACAACTTGGCTTGTAGTAAATCGCAAATCAGGTTTACATTGATGCAGTTTCAAGCACTCCCAGTTGCATGCTTTGGCTTGAAATTTCTGAAGATGGCTTTGAGATCGGTCGACGAGCTAGTCGTACAACTACAACATGTAATTCCCCATTCTCCCCTATAACCGTATATTACAAACAAGATGTAAAATAGGGACCATATGTGATTATGGGTGAAACAAGGACGATGTTTGATTTTGAATCGATGCAACAGGTATGATGATGATTAGTTGGTCCCTTTATATATATAGAATTTGATGGTTTTAAAAAAAACAAGTTAAAAAACAATTAAAAAAAAAGTGAAAGATAGGGAAAATATGACTAGATGATTTTACCTTTGGCTATAACGGACATTTTAACAACATTCGTGGTCAAGTCCCACTTTTAAAGAAAAATTCACACTCCAAAAAATGGGAATTTGACTTACTGAAGTTTAAGCCCGTTTTTGCATATTTCACCAAACCTCATGAACCAAATTTGTTTGGTCTGACTGTCAAATATTTTATTAAACCTTAGAAACCAAAATTGAGGTTTACTACTCTTTTATCCCGGTTCGAATCAAGATGCTTTCAGATTGTGGCCACTAGGGATTAACCCAGGGTAGCATGCTTTAGCTGTCGGTGAACCTTGCCGGGATTAGTCGGGGTAAAGCCTCGAACACTCTTCCAAAAAAAAATTGAGGTTTACTAAGAAAGTGAGTTTTGAAAAGGCAATCGAAGCTCAAAGTGTTAAATATTGTATAGTTCAGGGACCCTTTTGTACTCTTTGTATCTATATATTGTGCTCAATACACGCAACCCTAATCACGGGTTTTCCACATATTTCACATGGTATAGAGCACCCAAGAAACCCTACGAAAACCCTAATTTTTTTTCTTTTTCTTTTCACAGCCGTCGTACCACCGGCAGCAGTCGCCGTCGACCTTTCACATCCACCGGCCTTCCTTCTGTTTCCCGGTGATCCATACCGGCGTCCATCGCATCTCCATTGCGTCACCGCCGCGTAACCCTAATCGCCGGCAGCCAGAAACCCTAAACCGCCGCGTCTGAGTACCGCCTTCCATCTCCGACGAGTACTGCGCCGTCCTCATCTCGTCGCAGCACCGCGCCGCCTTCCATCTCCGACGAGTACTGCGCCGCCTCGTCTGCCGCGCAGCCTTCCATCTCATCGTTGCGCCGCCACGACGTCCTCATCTTGTCCTCTGGTGCTGCACCCGCGCCGCCCTCCATCTCGTCGTCGCGCAACTGCTGTTGTGGTGTATCCGTTCATCTCGCCGGCGCCGGATCTGCCTGACCGTCGCTGCGCCGCCGCTGTTGTGTTGATCTTCTCGTCGTCGCCGCGCAATTGCTGTTGTGTTGATCTTCTCGCCGGCTTATACATCTCCGGTGCGCCTGAACCCTACCGGCGTTTTCCTCCGGCGCCTAAACCCTACCGGCGTCCGACCTACATACTCGCCGGTGTCTTCCTTCCTTCGTCTCAACAGTCGGGTTTTCATCTTGGCTATTTGTTGAGAAAAGTCAACATTTTAATATATATATATATAATATATTAAAAAAAAGGGTGCTGATTTTCAGAATTAAAGCTGCTTTTTTTTTTTCCAGATTGCGTGTCCGTACCCTAGCATCGCCGGTGTTTTGCCGCCTGCTACCGTCTGCTGTTCACTCATCGCCTGTAGGGTTTGTGGTACATTACTATCCCTCTACCTACGGTTAAGCTTCACGCACATCTATTTTTCGCACTTTATTAGCTTTAATTTTTTGTGTCTTTCATTTTGTTGCAATGTCGACCTCTTCACAACACAGTACCCTCACTAGCCCCACTGCTAGCCAACTTGTCTTTGCTCTCACAAATGTCTACTCACAATTTAGTTTTAAACTTTCCACCGACGGTTCCAAATACAAACTTTGGCGTCGAATCTTTCTTGATATGTGCAAAGGTGCCAAAGTCCATGGTCACATCACTGGCAAGTCTAAACCTGCTGGTGATGATGATGAGGACTGGGAGGCAATTGACTCCCGCATCAAATCTTGGTTTTACTCTACCTGTGATGCAAATCTACTGCAAATCATATCGAGTGATAACTGTACTGCCAAAGACCTTTGGGATAAACTTGACGAGTTCTTTCTTAATAATAAGATGTCTCGAATGCTTCAGCTACAAGAGCAATTTCGTAACACCAAAAAGGGTGCCTTGTCCATCACTGATTTTTGTCACCAATTAAAAAATCTGGCTGATGCCCTTGCTGATTGTGACTCCAAAATTGATGAAGTTGAACTTGTCATGCAAATCCTGCGTCAGTTACCTCCTTCATATCACAGCATTGTAGATGTCATCACCAACACCAAACCCTTTCCCTCTTTTCTTGAAGCGAAAAACATGCTTCTTCTTCATGAATCTCGTGAAGAGTCTCTTGAATCCCATACAGATCCTCCTCTTACCTCTTCCGCTGCCTTGTATTCCTCTGCTCAAAATGGAAAACCGAAAAATAAATCTAATAGAGGCAAAAATAATGGGCGTTCTGCTTCCAGGAGGTAATACTAATGTTTCTACAAGCTCTCATTCTTTTGCAGGCAATCAGGGACACTCTCAGGCGTACTTTGGGGCTTCTCCTCATGCTTCACCAGCTCAGCCAGGCCTTCTTGGTGCACCTCATGTGTACTCCTTTGGGGCAGGGGCTCCTCAGCCATCCCCGACGATGTTCAATGCTCCTCAGAATCTCTCACCGCATACCTTTCATCCGCCGCCAGTGCCGCCATCTCCGTACCTTTACGGGAAACATCAGTCTCCACCCCCAGTGCCCGTTCCATCTCAGTATGGCCAGCCTATGCAGCAGTCCACACCTGTGCCACCGCCTCCTCCGCCTTCCTTTGGAGGCCATGTCGCTCAGTACAGTCAGCCTCAGTATACTGATTTACCTTCTGTGTTTCAGGCTATGTCTGTGCAGCCACCTCAGGACAGCAACTTTTACATGGACACCGGTGCATCCAGGCATATGACTTTCAATCAAGGTACAATGCACTCTCTAACTCCTTGTAATTCTAGTTTCATTCAGGTTGGTAATGGTGCTGTGGTTCCTGCTAGATATATTGGCCAATGTAAATTACCTTTTTCTCCTTGGCCTCTTATGCTGAAAAATGTCTTAGTATCTGATAAACTCATCAAAAACCTTATCTATGTCCGTCGTTTTACCATTGATAATTCTGTTTCTGTTGAATTTGATCCTTTTGGTTTTACTGTGAAGGATCTTAAAACATGTTCGTTTCTTCAGCGTTGCGACAGTGATCACCATGATCTTTATCCTGTTCTTCCTCCATCTCCTCAGTCTGCGGTTGCGTCAGCCAACTTTGCTGTCTCTTTTGACGTCTGGCATCGACGGCTAGGTCATCCGGGTGCTGCTGTTTTTCAGTATCTTTTGTCTCGCAAGTTTATTGCTTGCTCTAGTCAAAACTCTTCTTTATGTCATGCTTGTCAGTTAGGAAAACATTGTCGTTTACCTTTTTCTTTATCATCTACTAAAACTTCTCGTGTGTTTGAACTTATTCACTCTGATTTATGGACTTCTCCTATTATTAGTTTGAGTGGGTTTAAATATTATGTTCTGTTTTTGGATGATTATTCTCACTTCTTATGGGTCTTTCCTTTATGTGCAAAATCAGAGGTGTTTTCTGTTTTTAAAACATTTCGCGCCTATGTTCTAAATCAATTTAAAACAGACATTCAACTTTTGCAATGTGACAACGGTTGTGAGTTTAACAATCAACCCTTCCTGGATTTTTTCAAAACTCATGGCATCAAAATACGTTTTTCTTGTCCCTATACGTCTCCACAAAATGGAAAAGCTGAGCGCACCATCCGCACTATTAATAACACCTTACGCACGTCTCTCATCCAAGCCTCTCTCCCGCCCAAATTCTGGGTTGAGGCCCTCCTTTCTTCTGTTCACACCTTCAACCTGCTTCCGTCCACCACCATTCAGTACAAGACTCCTTTTGAGGTATTGTTTGGTTTCTTTCCCACCTATTCTTATTTGCGAGTTTTTGGGTGTTCGTGCTACCCCAACACTTCGCCCACTAGTGCCCACAAGCTTGCTCCTCGATCCTCTGCCTGTGTCTACCTCGGTCCCAGCACGGATCATCGTGGGTATCGTTGCTTAGATCTCATCACACAAAAGGTCATCATCTCCCGTCATGTCAACTTTGATGAAACTCACTTTCCGTTTCCTGACTTCCAGCCTCGTCCCTCCTTTGAGGACTACGACGCGTTTGATGTTGATGATTCCCTCCCTTCCCTCTCACCTATGGTCGATACTTCCTCCCCGTCACCGGCTGCTGGTCCTTCTGCTTCTGTTTCCTCTTCTCCGACCCCACCCGCTGAGCCTTCTGGCACCTCCTCTTCTCCTCCCGCTTCTTCTGAAGAGCCTTCTCAGCCTCCTGCTCCGGCTGCTACCTCCGGTCATCCGATGACCACTCGTTCGCACACAGGCTTTCTTAAGCCTAAACAGATCTTCAACCTTTCGGTCACTAGTGACATCTCTCCCATTCCTCGGTCTACTGCTCAGGCCATGTGTGACCCTCATTGGCGGGCCGCCATGGATTCTGAAATGACGACCATTCTTTCTAACTACACGTGGGATCTTGTTCCTAAACCCTCTGATGCTAACATTGTTGGCAATCGTTGGCTGTTTCGCCATAAGTTTGACAGCACTGGACGGCTTGAGCGTTACAAAGCCCGTCTTGTTGCTCAGGGTTTCTCACAGCAACCCGGACTAGACTTTGATGACACTTACAGTCCCGTTGTCAAACCTGCCACTATTCGCACGGTTCTTAGCATCTCTATCTCCCGCAACTGGCCCATTCATCAGCTTGATGTTAAGAATGCCTTTCTTCATGGTAATCTCACTGAGACTGTTTACATGCGTCAGCCCCCTGGCTATGTAAACAGTTCTTTTCCTGATCATGTCTGTCGCCTTCGCAAGGCTCTCTATGGCCTTAAGCAGGCACCCCGTGCGTGGTATCATCGTTTTGCTATCTATCTCTCCTCTTTAGGTTTTCTTAGCAGTAAGACTGACACCTCTCTCTTCACGTATCATCGCGGCTCTGCTACTATCTACCTCCTTCTTTATGTCGATGACATTATTCTCACTGCCTCCTCTCCTACTCTCATTTCCATGGTTATCTCTAAGTTATCCTCTGAGTTTCCCATGTCTGATTTGGGTCCGTTATCCTTCTTCTTAGGAATCGCTGCGTCTCGTAGCAAGTCCAGACTCTTTCTTTCTCAATCTGCCTTTGCTCAGGAGATTCTCGCACGAGCTGATATGGTCTCATGCAATCCCTGCAGCACACCGGTTGACACTCAAACAAAGCTTGCTGTTGATGGTGAGCCTGTTCCTGATCCCACCTTATATCGAAGCCTTGCTGGTGCCCTGCAGTATCTGACCTTTACTCGTCCTGATATTGCCTATGCCGTCCAACAGGTCTGTTTATTTATGCATGACCCACGTCTTCCGCATCTCAATGCGCTCAAGCGCATCTTACGGTATTTAAAGGGTACTCTGTCTCATGGTCTTCATATTAAGGCGTCAGCCGTTGATCGCTTGGTTGCCTATTCGGATGCCGACTGGGCCGGCTGTCCTACTACACGTCGGTCCACCTGAGGGTTTTGTGTCTATCTGGGTGACAATCTCGTTTCTTGGTCCTCCAAACGACAGCATGTTGTTTCTCGCTCTAGTGCCGAGGCCGAGTACCGGGGGATAGCCAATGTAGTTGCTGAAACTGCTTGGTTGCGAAATCTCCTCCTCGAGTTGTGTTGTCCTCTCTCTCGTGCCACTGTTGTCTTCTGCGATAATGTCAGTGCCATGTATCTAGCATCTAACCGTGTTCAGCACCAGAGAACCAAGCATGTGGAAATAGATTTACATTTTGTTAGGGAGCGTGTTGCGATTGGTCATGTGCGTGTTTTGCATGTTCCATCCGCCTATCAGTATGCTGATATTTTTACAAAGGGTTTACCTACTAGTTTGTTTCTAGATTTTAGAAATAGTTTGAACATTTGTTTACCTCCCGATCAAACTACGGGGGTGTGTTAAATATTGTATAGTTCAGGGACCCTTTTGTACTCTTTGTATCTATATATTGTGCTCAATACACGCAACCCTAATCACGGGTTTTCCACATATTTCACACAAAGTCCATAGTTTTCGATGATAGCATATAAAATACTTAACCAAAATTTTGAGCTTTTTACATGCTTAACTCACTCGTTCGATCTTCTATTAAACCTTAGTTGTCTTATGTCTTGTATTTTAGTTCAGTAGGTTTGCTTTTGAATTTCTTTTTAAAGACTTATGAGTTATGTAAAAATAGCAATTTTAGATAAGAAAGTTTGACTTAATACTTGATGAATTTCTTTGATATTTAGCCGGTTGAGAAAAATGATTTTTTAGAATTTTAACAAAAAGAATTTTTGGAAATAAGAAAAAAAAAACGAGGGTAAAATGTTGTTTGTCATCGAGTTTTATGTATGCATCTCAGACATGCATGGTTTTAAATAAGTTGTTATGTCGCATTATGGCGTCAAGGCCTAAGTTCGCCGTCAGTTAACCCCTATGGCTCCACTTGATTATAGCGTGTTACGACACATCATAACATGTTACAATGCGTTATTTTGTAAAGCGTGTGGTTACTTTAATAGATTACTAGCTTGTGGGATAAATAATAACTATACATGAGAGCAAGACTTGTATAAATATAAAAAATCCGTAAGACTTACCCTATATATATATATGTATGTATGTATATACACAGATACACAATCATGTTAAAGTTTTCTTTGAGTTATTATTACAAAGATTAAACAGCATCATGGTGATCTTTACCAACAAACAGGTGAAGTGAATGGATGTGATTGATCATCGTTCTAGCTGCCCGGCCTCGTAAATCCATTAGGATAGAAAGCGATGGATGTTTGCAACTGGAGTTCCGATTTTTTTTGCTCAAGGAGTCTCATAGTATTTGCATATCCAGATAAAGGGTAAAAAGATTGTTTGGGGTAAAGACAAGGAGTGCAATGAAGAGCAAACTTACATTGTTGTAAGCATTTGAAGATAAAACAGGATTGCAATGTGATCCCACAGAAACTGCATTTGCCATCACTTTCAGTCCCTACAACAAATGATAAAGGATGTTGGTGAAGTTGGACCTTTTTTAGACCTCCAAACTTCATATTCATAACATGACTAATCCCTCCTAAATCTTCAGTGCCAACACCTTGTTCAGACTTGAGTATGAAAGGAGCACAAGCAGAATGAATTGACTGGCTACACTCTGAACAATGATAGAACCAGCTGTTAGGATTAAGAAACTCTTCGCAAACTTCGCAAAGGTATTGACCTGAATGGTTCTCGATGGGGGTGTAACTTAGCTCCAAGGAGTGATGGTCATACTTGTTCCTAATTGCCTTAGGCAAATGCAAAGCGCACTGGCTATCTAGATTGAAATCACAAGCATTACATCTAAAATAAATCCTACTTCTTGAACCAATCGTGCCATGACATGCATCACATTCCAAATACATTGTCGTCGGTATGGTTGTTGATCTAGAAAGTAAGTGATTCGAATGAGCTTCATGTGTAATTTGTTCCGGTACCAACCCACAATTCACATCAATGTGGTAGTAGCATTCGGAACAAGCATACCCAAATCCATTGCAATCTAAGAGACAAGTATGGCACAAAAACCATTGCCAAGACTCTGTGGGCTTTAGAAAAAGAAAAAGTGTATGTTGTGGGTGGACAGGATGGTGTTCCAACTGGGTTGGCAACCGGGTGCACCCCTCGTGGAGATAAAAGTCGCAACCCCACTCGTTGCATTTGTAAAATGGCATCCTTGTGATTGGTCTCACACATCCATCACATAATACTTTTATCCTCTTCATTGGGTCATGAAGAAGAGGCATTCTTGATGTGCTTGTGCTTTCGGTATCGATAAGGACTAATGGATGTTCATGGCTGGAATGTTTAAGGTACCCATTTTCATCTACAATTTGCTCACAATGTCGATAATTCTGTTCTCTAGAAACATGCGATAAGATGCTGTATGGTTCATCTGGGAGTGGGAAGTTGAGAAGGTTAGGATAATCGGAGTCTCTGAAATTTTTATATCTTTTGCGTAAGCCTGACACAATATTGGAAATTAATGTTAGTGTTAATTAATTTCTATAAATAAATATTGTAACAAAGAAAAAGTATAAAGATATATATATATATATATATATATATATATAATTTTCTTTCGTGAACTTATTTTTTATGTGAACTTGTGAACTTCGCCAAAAAAACAATTATACGATGAAATTGGTTCATGAAATTGTTTAATATGATGAATTATATTATATAATACATTTTTTGTTCAAACGAAGTTCACAAGGTTCAAACGAAAAACATGTCAATTTAAGAAAAAGTGAGAAGCAATCTCAGTCACTCATTTCGTGGTTACGGTGGATGTGATCATGGAGGATTGACGCGATTCATGAGAGGGTAGAGATTATTAAAGAAGGGACCGGTCAAAGCCTCCTTTGTTGACCGAGATGAGTGGTTAAGATTGCTCCTCACGTTTTCTTTAAAGTTATATTTTTCGTATGAACCTCTCTCTCTCTCTCTCTCTCTCTCTCTCTCTCTCTCTCTCTTTATATATATATATATATATATAGGTGAAGAGGAAAGTTCAAATGTGAACCACTTTTTGGTTGTGAACGTGAGGACAGCCGAGAGGGCGACACATGGCGGATGACTAGGCGCCACGTCGGCGTTAAGTGTGGTCCCCCCTTTTAATTCAATGTCCTCCCATGAATCGCGCCAAGTCATCCGCCGTGGACCTTACGTGGCGCTTAGTCATCCGCCACGTGTCGTGCTCTCGGTTGTCCTCACGTTCACAACCAAAAAGTGGTTCACATTTGAACCCACCCCTATAGGTGAAAGTTCAAATACAAACCACTTTTTCATTGTGAACGTGAGGACAACCCAGAGCGCGACACGTGGCAACAAATTTTATGAGACGCGCGACTTTTCCCGCGACCTAGTGTTATTCAGTCTGAATCGCGGGCTTTTTGGATACAAGTCGCGCGTGTCACTCTGAATTTCGGCGACTTAGTGTTATTCATACTGAATAACGCTAAGTCGCCGAAATTCAGAGTGACATGTGGCACGCTCTCGTTTGTCCTCACGTTCACAATGAAAAAGTGGTTTGCAATTGAACCCACCCCTATATATATATAAATATATATATATATATATATATGTATATGTATATACCAGATGATAACATGGACGCTAAAGCCTTTTCCCATGATGTTGCACAACCTACGTGGACGTAGTAGTGGCATTTAGTGCATTTATACAACCAACTTTTCTTGACAATTTTCTGTCTACAAATCCTGCATTTGAACCCAAATGGTATGACAGTCGATGAATAGGAAAGGGTGAGCATGTGGGTATGACTGAAATGCTCATTTTCCAATAAAATTTTGAATGGAAGGGAAACACAATCAGTATGTATTGAAAAGTTAAAACAAGTGGTGCAATGATAAAACCTTCCTTCATGGTTCTTCCCACAAGCACAACACGTTGATAGAATAGGGTCAAGGGAAACAGAGGTTAAAGGGTGCGGGTGGCTAGGGTGATGTATCGTATTTCGCTCCATAAATGTAGCACAATGAAGGTCGATTACATAATCACACGTAGAACAAACATAACAAAACATGCCAAGTTGATGAATTTCAAGACAACTATGACATTTCCATTCACCACTTAAAGTAAGTGCCTTTTTTAGGTTAAGAATATGGTCAGGGTGGGCTGGGAATCGTAACGTTGTGGCCATTTCTGCACATAACTTGTGGATCGAGTAGTTACATGATAAGTGCTCCTTACACTTGTAGTAATATCGATGGTACCAGTCGATTCCAAAGCCACAAATGACACATTTACACTTAAATTTTTGAAAATTAAGCAAATCATCATCCTCAACATCCTCATCATCTTCTACATAGTCTTGATGCAATAGTTGCAAATCTATGAGAATCAGTGGATGCTCATGTTTGATCTCTTCAAGGTCTACCTCCCTGAACTTCATTTTGTTATTATCTCCCACTATTTAAAATATGATGCTTGAGTATTATTATTAACTGCAACATAAACATAAATAAAATAAGATACAAGTCATGATAAATAATGTTAATTAGAAAGAAGAAAATGGTTGAACTTTTAAATGATTCTATAAATACATACCTTGGTGATTATTAGTTGATGGTTTTGCATGTGATTGTTAATTCGTTTATATATAGCTAATTAAAGCAGGTAAAAGCCAAAGGCATTTGGCATATATGGTTCAAGAAGCAAAGCAATATTATTATACTTTGGTGTTGCAACTTGTAAAGAAGGATGCTTTTCTTCTTTGCTTCTTATTTCATATTTCCTTAGATTCAATGCTTTTTTAAAAGAGATTTTTCATAAATGCAAATCCTCAACAAAAAAGAAAAAAGAATTCAACCATGTTTTCAAGTATATAATGATCCCAACATGTTCATAAGCCCTTATAGAAAAAACGCATTAAAATCAACTTCGACTTATAGCTATTTCAAGGGATGTACGTATGGTGGGTTGGACTTTTTTTGACATTTTTATAATCCATCTCAATTATGACGGTTTAAAAAATCTCAACCCAACCAAACCCTTGTAGGTTAGGGCAGGTTGGCTTGGATTGACGAGTGTACATAAGCTCGAACTCAATTGCAAAATTTTAAACTTGAACTTGTATGAAGCTGACACAATCTCGATCAAATTCAAATTCGACGCAAGTGTTAGGATTATGTGCGAGACAGTAACAGGGTTACTGTGTCCAATGTTATAAGACACTAGTAGGTCACACCGCTGCACACCAAAATGAGAATGTTTGGATTATGTGAGAAATAATTAATTGGTTATTAATTATTTAGAGAGAAAAAGAAATAAATAAATAATTAGTTAAATTATTTATTTGTAATTAATTAATCACTTAGGATTAATTAATTGATAATTATCTAAATTATATAATTAATCTATTTGATTAATTATAGAGATAATTATAAATGAATTATATATGGAATCAAACACTGCCAGGTTTATCCATATAAATAAAGGCTTACGGGTTTATGGTTTCTATCATCATAATTCAATTCTTAGATCAAAAACTTTTTCCCCAAGAAAGCTTTCTCTCTCTCTCTCTCTCTCTCTCTCTCTCTCTCTCTCTACCCAAACCGGCAACCAGATCTAGGAAGTGAACGGAGTCGTTTTTCGGGATAATCCACGGTGGTCTAGCAACTAGTCTCGAACGGTGTCAGTAGCGGTGTATCCCCTATTAGTGATTCAGAGTTTTTCGTGATAAGGTAAATCACACCGAACACCCTTTAGGCTACACACACCCATACTCTCCAACCCTCTCAACCCACTCACTTTTTGACTGCCACATCAGCTTCCACATCAGCTTTTGGTCAACCCTCTCTTTACCCTCCCATAACCCTCTACAACACACACCCAACCCTCCCAACCCTCTCACTTTTCAATTTATTTTATTTATTTCATTTATTTTATTTAATTAAATAACATTGTTAATTAAATAAAACATGTAATTAATTAATTAATAATAAGATTAATAATTAATTAACTAAAAATTAAAATTACATAATTAAATTAACTAAAAATTAAAATTAAACATTACATAATTAAATAGAATAAACTAAAACATTAAATAAACTAAAAATTACAAGCCATATTTGGCTTTGATCTCCTCTTTTCGTTTCAAAGTATCGAAGAGCTTTTTACCCCGGAGATGGTAGTGCGGGGTGGTGTAAAACTTAATGTCTTCCTCTTCTTGGGTCGTTGGTGAAGGTTCTTCCTCATCGGAAGTGTCTTCCTCTTTTACGGGTTGGTAATTGGGTTGGTAACCGGGTACAAATTGTGGTTGATAAGGAGGAGGAAAAAATGGATTAGTCCACGAAGGAAGCGATTGATAATCGGGTGGAGGAGCTTGTGAAGAGCTCCCGGGTTGATTGGGTAGTGAAGAGCTCCCGGGTTGAGGAGCTTGAGGATGACTAATTGTGATAGAAAAACCTTTGGGCGAAAATTCGACATCGTAATCGGGTGGATATTGTGGAGGGAACCCGGTGTGCGTAACGTCGACTTTGAAAGAGGGCTTCGAAGGGGTCTCGGGTTCCGCCCGACGTTTACATTTCGCGCGCCGTGATGAAGATCCGAGGTTTCGATCGTTTGGATTCATCGTTTGAAGAGTGGGAGGTTTGAAGAATTGGAGGTTGTTTGTGTGAGAAAAGAGTTAAAGAATTGAAGGTTGTTTGTGTGAAAAAAGAAGTTGGATTGAATGAGTATTTATAGGAGTAAAAATTGAAAAAAAAAAGTAAAAAAAAAATAGATTTTTTACCGTTGAGAGAGCCGTTTGACAACGGCTCTCCCAAACCGTTGGTGCCTTCAAGCCGCCAGCTTCAATGCCTGCGCACCCAAACCCTGCAACCCGCCGGGTAAGCTTCCCTCCTACCCGCTCACAAGCCGCTGTGCGGTGCAACCAGCCTTATTGTATCTGTAAAGTTTAGGATTGGATCCTCGATTGGGAATCGGATTTTATTATCCGCTGCGTTTGTTTGTGCCTCCGGTTCCCAACAGTGGTATCAGAGCCACTTCCTAAACTTGCAGATCAGGTTTGTAAAATCGTTTAGGCTATAAAATTTGATTTTATACGCTTATTTTTTTAAATTGAATTTTTTGAAAGCCTATCGAATCTGACGATCGGCGATGGAACGGCGGCAGTTAGCCGGCTGGACCACCAGGCCGATCGCCGGCCTTGGACCACCGAAGAACACCGACGGTCGCACCACAGTTGGTGGTGGCCGCCGGCTATCCTCGCGAAACAATCGCCGGCCGCACCACCGTATGTGGTCACGGCATCGGCTGTGGCCGAAGAAAAACCACCGCACCACCGTTTGTGGTGGCGGTGGCGATCGATTAAACCGTCGATCGACGGTGGCGGTTGTAACCGCTGCCGATCGATAGTGGATGATAGTGACGTTGATCGAAAGCCACACCACGGAAGCGTGGTGGTGGCGATTGGTTTGTTGCTTGGGCCGACGAGCGGCGGCGATAGCTGCTGCCGTCGTCGAAATCTCCACCACAGGCGACGGTGGTTGCTGATTTGCTGCTGCCGTCGTGGTGGCGATGGTGGTTTCCTTGTTGTTCGACCGAGAGTGGCGGCGGCGGTGGCATAAGCTGCCGCTGTTGTCACCGGTGACGACGATTGATGGTGGCGGTGGTCGATAACCGCCGCAAAGGGGTATCGGCCACTGCCGGAATCGATTTCGACCACAGAAGCTTCGCGCCGCGAGCAGTGGCTTATGGTGGTAGCTGTTGTTTTCCGGACACCGACCATTGCGGAAGCGACGGCAGGTAGCTGTTGTTGTTTGCGGTAGGTGGTATCGGATAAGGGTTATCTTAAACCAGATAGGTTTGAAACCCTAGGGATAATTTTAATCTTAATTTTAATCTATTTGATAAATTAGAAATTAAATTAAATTATCCGTTTATGTCATAGTCAAACCCTTTGACCCGTGGTTGTGTTTTTGTGCGTGTATTTTATTTATTTATTTATTGTTGGTTACGGGAGGCCTGCGTGCCATTTACAACCCGCTTTTATTATGTAATTTTTAATAATTAAAATAACCGAAGAAACCGAAGACGGAGCACAGAGTCAAAGATGGATCTTGGAGCCAGTGGGAGCGCCGAGAAGTTCATGCCTTGTGTGTTGTTGTCACTTAGGGTTGAGACCGTCGTTTTGTGTTGGCTCACAAAACGACAATAGTTTTAAGGGTTTTTCGACTATGACATGTCTTTTAACTGTGTGGTTGATTTTATATTGCGTGGTTGTTTATATTTAATTGCGTGGTTGTTAAATAACGTTTTTAAAATTAAATATAAACCGAATACAAAGATGGATACAAATACAGTTTGTGTTTGGATCCAAGTTTTTGAAAACTGGTAGTTTTTTAAAACCTTTGTTAAAATCATAGATCAGTAAGTGCAACCCACTTTAGGGACACCACCGATGTAAGGTACGTAGGGTATTGCTAGTGATCACACTTCAATCGCCCACGTTCAAACCGAAATTGGAGGGGATAAAAACTCTGCGAATTATCTCCGGGTGGTACCGGCCAGAGTATGTCCAGGCCCCGGGTGGTGCGATCTGTTTTGGTAATTGTTTATTCACCGGGTGGTACCGAGCCAAAGTGCACTAGATGGACTAAATATGCACGGATTGAATATCCGATGTCCCGACGCTCTAGAAGTCGTGTTTTCGTATTAAAATGCGATTGGTATAAGTTTTTACCTACCGTAAATCACATGAGTCGGCCTGACATGATCACATGCTTGCCGACACATGTGAGATATGGATTCTAGTCTAATAAATTAATTTAAGGGTTATAATTTATTAGAAGTTTTATAATTTTAAACTAAATCGGAATTTTATTCTTATGTAGATGTCTAAATCTGTAATCCCGTTTTATACACCTGAGGAATCGCTCCACCTCATCAACAGTAAATGGAAGCTTACAGGACAAAATTTTCCAGTCTGGAAAATGCACCTTGACAATGTCTTGGATGCACAGGGTAAGCGGTACGTGATAGAGAAACCCATTTCACGACCAAAATGCAATTCTCCTGAAAAGGATTTTGCTGAATACTTTAAATACATGGCTGACGAATCTGATGTAATGTCGATTCTATCTTTCTCTACCTCACCCGAGTTCACGGCTGATTTAAGAGTTAAGTACTGCCATAAGGTCGTGAAGAATATAGAAAACCAGGTAGGTTTCTATAAGAAATGTGGGAAGTATCTAATCATGAAAGAGATCTATTCTCTGAAACTGGAAAAGGGTCAATCTGTTAAAGAGCATCTTCTGGAAATGAGGAAACTCTTTAAAAGTTTGTCACGCATGGGATATAAGATGGTTCAGGAGGAGCTAGTACATCTCATGTGGTTCTCTCTCACGGACGAGATACGTACCACAGTTAGTGCATACATTGGAGAACCAAAGAGAGACGTGGCAAAGCTTCATGAGGAAATTTTGGCCAGTTTGGAGCCAAAACCCGCAGCAGCTGCTGAACTCATGGACACAGATTGGATTGATGAACTGGGAGATCTGAGTTGCCCAGAATGCGGTAGCCAGGATATTTGCGAGCACTCGATGAATATCGACCAGATAGAGATCGGTTTACCCGATGCTCCAGGTATCTTTATGATAGATTGCTTAATCACTTCTTATGAATCATGGGTAATTGATACAGGCAGTGGTAACTACATTTGTAATCATTTACAGGGATTCACTAGAAGAGAGACTTTGAGGAAGGACCGTTCGAACCTACGAGTTGGCGAAGGCACTCCGCTGATAGCTGAAGCTGTAGGATCTTATAGTCTTAGTTTACCCTCGGGTCTAGTTTTGGAACTAGAAAATTGTTATTACGTTCCAAAGATGATTAAGAATGTTTTGTCTTTTGATTTATTGGTAGACCAAGGATTTTATTACAAATATGATTATAAAATGCTTTCTGTCTTTAAAAATAATATTTTCTATTTTAAAGCTACACCTGTGAATGGTCTATATACAGTAAATCTGCAAGACAATAATAATGAAATCTATCATATAAGTAAACGATCCAAAGATATTGAGGATCAGACTTACCTCTGGCATTGTCGTTTAGGCCACATAAACAAGAAACGCGTTGAACTACTCCTAAAAGGAGGTTTTCTTGGCACTTTCGATTTCAAACCTTTTGACAACTGCGAATCATGTTTATCTGGCAAAATGACAAAAGAACCTTTCAATAAAGATAATGAAAGGGCTTCTGACTTGTTAGAAATAGTTCACACAGATGTGTGTGGACCATTTAGTCATGAGGCAAGAGGAGGATACCGGTACTTCATCACATTTACTGACGATTTCAGTAGATATGGTTATGTCTACTTGATGAGACATAAATCTGAAAGCTTTGAGAAATTCAGAGAATATCAGAATGAAGTACAGAATCAACTTGACAGAAAGATCAAGTTTTTACGGTCAGATCGAGGAGGCGAGTATCTTAGTCAAGAGTTTGACAATCATCTGATGGAATGTGGGATTGTGTCACAACTCACACCTCCGTATACACCTCAGATGAATGGTGTGTCAGAAAGGAGGAATCGTACTTTTCTAGACATGGTACGATCGATGATGTGTCACTCTACGCTACCAGTGTCATTCTGGGGACATGCGCTCGAAACAGCAGCACATATACTGAACAGAGCGCCAACAAAGTCGGTGGAAAAGACACCATACGAGTTATGGAAGGGTAAGAAACCCAAAATGTCTTTCCTGAAAATTTGGGGTTGTGAGGTTTACGTCAAGCGACCTACCTCAGAAAAACTCAAGCCCAAATCCGACAAGTGTTTCTTCGTGGGATATCCCAAGACCACCGTGGGATATTACTTCTACAACCCTGAAGAGAACAAAGTTTTTGTTGCTCGAAATGGAAAATTTCTGGAAGAGAAGTTTCTCAGTTCCGGGAACACCAGAGAGGATGTAGATCTACAGGTAGTAGACGAAGAAAACACTACACCAATTGTTGAGCCAGAAATTCAACTTGAAAATGTTGAACCTCAATCAAAACCGATTGAGGAAGTGCAAACACAGGACCTTCGCAGATCCAGTAGGATAAGACAAGAACCAGATAGGTATCTTGGGTTTCTAGTCTCTCAGGATGGTGGAGACTTGAATGAACCAACATCCTATGGAGAAGCTGTGTTAGGCAGTGAGTCTGAACAATGGCAAGAAGCCATGAAGGCCGAGATGCAGTCCATGTACGACAACCAAGTATGGGAGTTGACTGATTTACGCCAACACTGTAGAGCTGTTGGACGTAAATGGGTTTTCAAGAAGAAAACCGACATGGACGGGAATGTACACACTTTCAAGGCCAGACTGGTCGCAAAAGGATTCACGCAAACTCATGGTATCGACTATGATGAAACCTTTTCGCCAGTAGCCATGTTAAAGTCAATTAGGATTCTAATGGCCATTTCAGCGTATTTTAATTACGAGATCTGGCAAATGGACGTCAAGACAGCCTTTCTGAACGGAAAGTTAACAGAAGACGTCTATATGGAACAACCAGAGGGATTTGTAGATCCTAAGAATCCTAATAAAGTGTGTAAACTGCTAAAATCCATTTATGGATTAAAGCAAGCATCTCGAAGCTGGAACTTACATTTTGATGAGCGAATCAAAGAATTTGGTTTCGCGAAAAGTGAGTTCGAGCCGTGTGTTTACACTAAGTTCAGTGGGAGCATAGTAACCTTCTTGGTCTTGTACGTAGATGACATTCTACTCATAGGAAACGATGTACCAACTTTACAGAGTGTAAAGAGTTGGTTAAGCAAATGTTTCCAGATGAAAGACCTTGGAGAAGCCGCTTATATAATTGGCATAAAGATCTACAGAAATAGATCTAAGCGGCTTATCGGACTTAGCCAAAGTACGTACATTGATAAAATCCTGAAGAAATTCAGGATGGATGAATCCAAGAAAGGATTTATCCCGATGCAACATGGAATAGTGTTAAGTAAAACACAATGTCCTGTTTCTAGTCAAGATCAGGACAAGATGAAATCGGTTCCTATGCATCAGCAATTGGATCGATTATGTATGCCATGTTATGTACCAGGCCCGATGTTGCTTACTCAGTAAGTGTTACGAGCAGATATCAACAGAATCCAGGAGAACCTCATTGGGTGGTTGTCAAGAACATTCTCAAGTACCTGAGAAGAACGAAAGATATGTTCTTGGTCTTTGGAGGTTCTGAGGATGAAACTAGTGTCAACGGCTATTCTGACGCTAGTTTCCAGACCAACAGAGATGATTTCAGATCACAGTCAGGGTACGTCTTTACCCTAAACGGAGGCGCGATCTCATGGAAGAGCTCGAAGTAGGATACGATTGCAGATTCAACTACAGAAACAGAGTACATTGCAACATCTGATGCGGCAAAGGAAGTTGTCTGGCTGAGGAATTTTCTATCGGATCTAAGAGTCGTTACCAGTGTCTCTAGACCGATCGATATATTCTGTGATAGCTCGGGAGCCGTGGCGCAAGCAAAGGAACCCAGAGAGCATCACAAGTCCAGACACGTGCTCAGAAAGTATCACCTCATCCGAGAGATCATTGGAAGAGGAGATGTAAGGATATGCAAGATTCCGACGGAAGACAATGTCGCAGATCCGCTGACAAAGCCGCTAGCAAGGGTGAAGCATGAGGCTCATGCAAGTTCCATTGGGATGCAGTACCTGGACACCAGTAGCTAGTTTTAGTTTATCATTATTACAGTAGTTTAATTTGTTAGGAATTATGTGCAGAGTTGACAAACCAAGTGATTATACAATCCAATGTTACAAGACACTTGAGGGTCACACCTGTGAAAACCTATAAGTCGAACAAGTTAGATGAAATCCCGAAATGGAGAGTTAGGATTTATAATAGTGTATTATAAATCAGTTGGGTAATTTCAGTCAGATTTACCAAAGTTGGAGGGTTATTAATTAATTAGGATATTATATATTTATTGGATAAATAAATATATAATAGTTAATTAATAAGGTTTATATATATTAGATAAATATATATAATCGTAATTATCGTATGCAAATTCTTTTCCAGCTAATTTAAAAAGGAAAGGATTTGAGATAATTATTATATGGAAGCTGAATCTCATACAAACTGTTGTATTTATCCATATAAATAAAGGTCTATGGGTTAAGAAACATTAAGCCTTTCAGTTGAGAAAATCAATTTTCTGTCTCTCTCCTCCTCTCTCCCAAAACCGGCGCACACAAACCCCCCGGGTCGTTTTGTTGTTCGGGTTTCACGGTTCTGCTAGAGGAACGTTCGTTGGTTGATTACGGGTGGACTAAGTTTCAAGCAATCCAGGTA
Source organism: Centaurea solstitialis (assembly GCA_030169165.1). Taxonomy (NCBI): domain Eukaryota; kingdom Viridiplantae; phylum Streptophyta; class Magnoliopsida; order Asterales; family Asteraceae; genus Centaurea; species Centaurea solstitialis. Next base: position 46,326,080 of record CM058044.1, read on the forward strand.
AATTAATCTAACCTAATCCTTTAGGTTTAGAGCTACAAACGATTAAGATCATTAGGCTTTAAATGGGTTTTTAGCTTTTATCGCTTCCGCATATTTAGATCCGAAACAGCGAGTTTCTGATCACGTGGGTTTTAACAGTTTGTTTCAAACCTATGAGTTATATCAAACCAGCAAGGTTTGATAGATCTGAGATAATCCTCGAGTCAGTTTGATCCGAGGATACCCACAAAAACCCAACAGTGGTATCAGAGCCATTGTTTAAAATCGTTTAGTTTTTTATCAGTTTGTCTGTATATGCGTGATCCGTTAAAATAAAATTGTTTCTTGCAAAAATCTAATCTTTATTGAGTTTAATCTTTACATAAAATCTTAATTTTTGTATCAAATTGTTGTTCGTGTAAAACCCGGAAAAACACCGAGCCAAACCACCAGATTGGTGGTAGTGGCGTCGGCCGCTGCCACAAACCACCAAGCCGCACCACCAGATTGGTGGTGGCGGCGTTAAACGTCGAATGAAAACCACAGGACCGCAACCACCAGCGTGGTGGTAGCGCTGCCTGTTGGCAACCACGGCGGCGATCGAGGCCGTTTGCCTCTTCTGAATAAAACGTGATGGTGGCGGCGGCTATGACCGTCGTTGCCGGACAAACCACAAACCACCAAGCCATCCACCGGCTGCCTTGCGGCCTTGCCGGGCGGCAACGGTGGTTGTTTTTGTCACCGGCCAAACCACAGTTAGCGGTGGCGGCAGACGCCTGGGCAAACCACCAAATTGATGGTGGCAGGCGGCAATTGGTGGTGGCCACAACCGCACTTAGCGGCGGCGACTGTCACCCAAACCACCAGGCCGCATCACACGGTGGTGATTACGGCGAAAGACGGTAGCCAGATTGAGACCGCACCACCAGGTTGGTGGTGACGGGTGCTTCACGATCACACATAACGGTGGCGGCGGCAGCACCGTTTTTGCTGCCGTTGTTGCCGACCGAGAGCGATGGTGACCATGGTCGTGTGGTGGCGGTGTTGATTGGTTGTACAAACCACCGATCGAAAGCCACACCACCGTTTGTGGTGGTGGCAATCGGCGGATTTGATGGTGGCAGCGGTGTTCTCGACCACCGGAAACACTTTGGTGGTGGTGGTGCGTAGCGTTGTTGAAAGAAAACATCTAACCACCGCCGGCTGCCCTAAGGCCACGCCTAGTGGTGGTGGTACCGCATTCGATCAAGACCCGCACCTCGGTCGGCCATAGCCGGATCGCGGCTAGACCGCAGCTACACCACCAGCGTGGTGGTGGCGGCGTCTCACGATGACCAAAACCACCGTATTCGGTGGTGGTGAACATTGGTTATTGGTCATGGGTCAAACCTAGGGTTTTTCCGTCTTGGGCCAAATTTCCCTCATTAGGCCCAAAAGCCCAGTTTTTGGACCAAGTTATGGCCCAAAAGAACACGTTTGGTTTTTAAGATATTTTATCCAAAATAAGTTTACTTAGAATTTTTATCAAGTAAATTTTGGTTTTTCCAAATTAATAAACTTTTATAGAATCAGTTCAAAACACTAAGGTCAGTATTATAAAGTTGGATCGTTAAAACCAGTTTAATATTTTTTGGGTAAGAGAATTAAATGGTTTTTAAGATTTATTATAAATCTCAGTTATAAGTTAAAACCATTCTTCAGTCTAAAGATTTTCTTTTAAGATTCATAAAACAGCTTGTTTTTCGAATCAGTTATAAAACCAAGTTTTTGCGATAATTTAATTTTAACGGATCCAAGTTCTTTTTCTCGTAATTATAATATTGCTTTTGTTGCATATATATATACATAATTGCGTGATTGCTTGTGAATTATATATGATTTTCAGTTTGATTTTACATATATATATACGTTATAGTTTTGCCAACCTAGACCCTTGACATATTTGCGGGGAGGCCTGCGTGCCATTTACAACCCCTTATGTAATAATGACCCTAGGATAGAATTTTTCTTTCTTTTGGGATGACGAGGCTAGTGGGAGCTATTAAAATTCTTCATCTTACCGGAATACTAACAAGCATGGCGAAGCCAGTGGGAGCTACGCGAAGTTTTGAAGTTGTAGAAAAACTAGGTCATTATTGGTCCCTAGGAACGAAATTGGCAAATCCTATAATTATATGTTTTACAATTGCGTAGTTGTTATTATCTGTGTGCATGATTAACTACGTAGTTGATGCTAATAACTGTTAGTTTATTAGATATGTTTTAAAAATATTCTTTTTAAAACAAGAAGGAATTAGGTTTTATTATTTTTCAATCGAAAACCTTTAAAGTGAAGTTTTTAATAAAACCTAGTGTATTGTTATAAAAGAGCAAACTTGACAGAACAGTTAGCTTTTGTCAAGACAGAAAAGGTTATTGAAACAGGTAGTTTCAATCAACCAGTACACTTTAAACTCAGTTGATTTCAATTAGCCGATATTTTAAACAGTTGGTTTAAAATAACCTCTAAAACAGTAAGTTTAGAATATCAATTGCTCTTTATAACAATCAGTGGATGATTATTTCATAAAAAGGCAAAGTTGACAAAAACAGTTAGTTTTAATCAACTAGGTATGCTATTAAAACAGTTAGTTTTAATTAGCGAGTAATTTTTAGAACAGTTAGTTTTAAAATTACATGTATGTTTCAAACAGTTAGTTTAAAACATAAGTAGCCTTTATAAACAATCAGTTTTTCAAAATCCTGGAAATAAAGTTTTCAAAACCCCGAAAATCATAGATCAGTAGTGCAACCCATCTAGGGGCACCTTCGGCGTAAAGTACATAGGTGTTGTAAGTGATCACACATTCAACGTCTGTGTTCAAACTGAAGCTGAAGGGGTTACATAACTCTGCGAATTATCTCCGGGTGGTACCGGCCAGAGTATAGTAATCAGGTCCCCAAAATGGTAAGATCTGTTTTGGTTCTATAATGTTCACCGGGTGGTACCGGGCCAAAAAGCACTAAGAGGGACTAAAACATGCACAGGTAGTTGCCATGGTCCCGAAAAGATCTAGGAGTCATGTCAGTTAGATATGATTGGTAAAAGTCCTTACCTACCGAAATAAATACGGGTCTGGTGGAGCAAGAACATTACGCACATCAGGACGTATGAAATAAGGATCCTAGTCCAATAAATTGATCATTTAAGGGTTTATTGATATTTTATTGGAAATTAGTCTATTTACAGTTGCTAAGACCAAAAATTTTATTTTGTGTAGATGGCAAGCACTGTTACCAGCACTAACAATCTTTCCCTCCGCTCTATCCTAGAGAAGGATAAGTTGACCGGCTCTAACTTTCTTGACTGGGAGCGCAATCTGATGATTGTGCTCAGACATGAAAGAAAGTGGTATGTGCTTGAAGAGCCACTTGGGGAGGCACCTCCGGCAAACGCTCCGGCCGCTGCCAGAAATGCCCACAAAAGGCACTCAGATGATCTCCTTGATGTTGCCTGTCTGATGTTAGCAACTATGAGCCCAGATCTGCAAACAGGGCTCATAAATACAAATGCTTACGACATGATCCGCCAGCTGAGGGACATGTTTCAGACTCAGGCTCGTACAGAGCGCTACGATGCCACCAAAGCATTCAATGAGTGCAAGATGGTAAAAGGAACATCAGTAAGTGACCATGTCATGAAAATGAAACGGCACTTAGATCATCTGGAGAGGCTGGGTCATCCTGTTCCGTTGCAGCTAGCAACTGACACCATACTCAATTCACTGTCGGAAGACTACAGGCCCTTTGTAGTCAACTACAACATGAACAACATGGAGAAAACAATAGCAGAATTGCACTCCATGCTCAAGACAGCTGAATTAAATATGGGGAACAAGAACAAGACAAAGGATGTCTTGATGGTAAAAGACGGAGGGGTTAAAAAGAAAAATGGGCATGCTAGCACCAGCAAGGGAAAAGGACCAGTTCAGGCCATCCAGAGTGCACCCAAGAAAGGCAAGGGCAAGGGCAAGGGCAAGAAGGTTAAGCCAAACAAAGCTAGGACCGAAAACCGATGTTTCATATGCAATGAGATCGGTCATTGGAGGCAAAACTGCCCTAAGCGTCATGAAGCAGGTATGTAAACCTCAGAAAATTTATGATTGCTTTGATTTGTCACTTCTTACTTGTTAGCTTACAAGTATACTGATACCTAGAGCAAATGATTATTGCAGGAAGTCAGAAATGAAGTGAAGTGCCCAGGAGTTGCCGAGGATCTTAAGTACTAGATGATTTAAAGTCAAGACATTTTTGAATTTATAGTTTTAAAACAGTTATTTTAGGGGTTTATGTTTTAAAATGTTTGGATAATTATATTTTATAATTCAATGGTTTTAATTTTCAAAAGTTATTGTCTTGACAATTGAAATATCTGATTGTGCTTAGTGTTTGTATGATCCTAGTTGTTGATGCCTGTTATAATTACTTTAATGAAATTGAAGTAATTTGTATAAAAACTATCAAAACACACGAGATTCTATAGGAATGTGTTTTGAGAATAAAACATTTATGAATAATAGTTTTGTGATCAAAAGGAAGAATTTAAGATATTAACTCAGATAGCGTTAATAACAGCATTTATAAAACTAGAAAGATTCCAAGTTCTGGAATTAGGATTTGACCAAATCCAGTTAAGTTTTATAAAAGAAATTCTCAAGAATTAACTAATCAAGTTTGATCAAGTTTTATTCAAATGTTTTAAAAGGAGAATTTAGGATATTAACTCAGATAGCGTTAATAACAGTATTTATGAAACTAGAAGAATTCCAAGGTTTGGAATTAGGATTTAACCAAATCCAGTTGAGTTTCATAAAAAGGAAATTCTCAAAGTTCATTACTTGAAATTAGGATTGACTAATCAAAGTCTTGAATAAGTCAATAGTAAATTTTGAGTAATAGTTAGTTTTTATGCAAGCCAGTGGGAGCCCGATTATTCTCTATCTAGTCTAAGATAAAAGAATAAAAGACATAATTATTGATATATCTCGGAATTCATAAGTCCAGGTAGGATAAGAATTCATAAGATATAATTTACCCTTTTAGTTAAAAGGATAAAAGTTTCAAGACCCATGAAACAAAGGTCGTGACTGACTTAAAAATCAATAATTATAGTGTTGGATTAAAATATATATAGCATTCCAGTAGATTTGCCAGGATTGCAAATGGAATCGGATTTCAGGTAGAAATCATTCATCTACACAGCAACTAAGGAAAGTTGCAGTTTTACATATTCAGGAACTGGAAGTTAGTCCAGGTCTCCAAGTTCATAGAATATGATAAAAGTCTAATTATTGTTTTAAGAGGTGTTTGCAAAACAATAATTAGCAGACACAAGTAAACAAACTCGTGTTTTTGGTTATCACTTTGATTAAAATGGTAAACTTTAATCAAAGGGTTTAAAATTGAAGGTAGGTGATACTTCATTTTAGATCAGTATTTAACAAATGTTAAATAGATAAAATGAAAGTTACTAAAGAAAAGACATTCAAACTTGTTATTATTACAGCGTGTAATATGGACTATACAAGATTGATTTCTTTATCACTTTCACATTTTGCATGTTTTAATTAATCCAGGAATGAAACTAGTTTCCAGTTTTCATTCAAAATCTGTCCGTGACAACTTATCATTGTGGGAACATGATAAGGCGTTAAAGTCATTGTGAACTTTTAGGTAGTTATGATCAATAACAGCTACAAGTGTTGTAAACTAAAAGTTGCACAGATATTTGATAGAGTAGCAAATATCGGACGTGATCCGCGGCTGAGATTACTTCTTGGAAAAAGTCATAAGTAAATCTCACAGTGGTTGTCCCTATCACCTGAGGTATCTGATTTGATATCATGAGGACTGCTGAATTCTTAGCGCACTCAACCGCTACGCCGTAACAGGGTGGCTATAAAGGGTGTAACTAGATTCAGCGGAAGCCGTGGTGTTAAAGGCAGGTATGCAAGATGGGATTTGCACCTCTTCTCAGAAGAGAGATATTTCTGGGCCCATCTTGACTGACTAAGTATACTGATGAAGTGCATGGCCATGCCCAAACGAACTGATTAGTTCTTTGTCGTTTACCTATCAGTGAAAGTCAGATAATCAAGAGAACAGAATCTTGAGTATTTAGAGTTGACACTTTCCAAGCTCATACTCATAGATGAAATACCGCGATGCAAAGGGAAAAGCCAAGATATACCCAATCAATAAACAGTAGTTTCATAGATACCAATTCCTCACGGAATGTTTATATCACCAAATCTGGGTATAAGAGTTCTTGTAACCTAGTCAACCTAAGTGCCTGTCTAGGGGCCTCCTTAGGTCCGTATAATCAAAGGTGGTATTGCCAACTTGCACAAGTGGGAGTCTGTTAGGAATTATGTGCAGAGTTGACAAACCAATTGATTATACAATCCAATGTTACAAGACACTTGAGGGTCACACCTGTGAGAACCTATAAGTCGAACAAGTTAGATGAAATCCCGAAATGGAGAGTTAGGATTTATAATAGTGTATTATAAATCAGTTGGGTAATTTCAGTCAGATTTACCAAAGTTGGAGGGTTATTAATTAATTAGGATATTATATATTTATTGGATAAATAAATATATAATAGTTAATTAATAAGGTTTATATATATTAGATAAATATATATAATCGTAATTATCGTATGCAAATTCTTTTCCAGCTAATTTAAAAAGGAAAGGATTTGAGATAATTATTATATGGAAGCTGAATCTCATACAAACTGTTGTATTTATCCATATAAATAAAGGTCTATGGGTTAAGAAACATTAAGCCTTTCAGTTGAGAAAATCAGTTTTCTGTCTCTCTCCTCCTCTCTCCCAAAACCGGCGCACACAAACCCCCCCCCCCCCGGGTCGTTTTGTTGTTCGGGTTTCACGGTTCTGCTAGAGGAACGTTCGTTGGTTGATTACGGGTGGACTAAGTTTCAAGCAATCCAGGTAAATTAATCTAACCTAATCCTTTAGGTTTAGAGCTACAAACGATTAAGATCATTAGGCTTTAAATGGGTTTTTAGCTTTTATCGCTTCCGCATATTTAGATCCGAAACAGCGAGTTTCTGATCACGTGGGTTTTAACAGTTTGTTTCAAACCTATGAGTTATATCAAACCAGCAAGGTTTGATAGATCTGAGATAATCCTCGAGTCAGTTTGATCCGAGGATACCCACAAAAACCCAACATAATTTTGAGACGCTAGATCATGTAAAGTCTTATTTCACAGTGTGATAGAAATAATGGAGGTTTTAATTCATGGTTGTTTCAAAAGTTAAACTGTTTTTGCATATTTAACATATCCATGATTTTACAAAGTTTTGTATAAAATCTAAATTTCCGTAGCCACTTATTGAAATGGGAATTTCAATAGGGAGTTTAACGCTATTATAAATAGTTGATGATTTATTCAAAGTAGAGAATAAAAGCACAAATGATGTGACCAAGTATTTATAGATACTCATCAGAGTGTTTGAGTATTGGAAGTGACCAGTATCAAGTCTGCTTCATGGAGCCCCAGTCATAAGCATCGACTTGACGATAGGTTGTCCTTAGACCTGAGATATTTGGTTTGGGAACACGAGGACTACTGTACTCTTAGCGCGTTCTAACGCTGCACCGTAACAGGGTGGCCATACGGGATGTGACTAGATGCAGCGGAAGCCGTGGGTCCAAATGCAGATAGTCAAGAAGGGATTTGCACCTCCTTCAAAAGAGAGATATTTCCGGGCCCCTTGACGATTAAGATTTGCAGAAACGCGTGGCACGCTTGGATAGAATAGCAGTTGTTATTTAGTAATATCCGTTACTGCAGGCAATCTGAATCAGAGTCAAGAAACACTTGTTTTTGAGAAATGAATCCTCCACTCCATGTCTCAAATTCATTTTAGAAATATCGCGTGCAAAAGGAATGAACTTGTGTACAAATTCAAGTGTGAATTGTATCTGGATGTACGAGATCTTATAACCTGGTTAACATAAGTGTCTGGCTAGGGACCTCCTTAGGCTAATGGTGACAGTTCAGTTACGTGTCTAGCACAAGTGGGAGTCTGTTAGGATTATGTGCGAGACAGTAACAGGGTTACCGTGTCCAATGTTATAAAACACTAGTAGGTCACACCGCTGCACACCAAAATGAGAATGTTTGGATTATGTGAGAAATAATTAATTGGTTATTAATTATTTAGAGAGAAAAAGAAATAAATAAATAATTAGTTAAATTATTTATTTGTAATTGATTAATCAGTTAGGATTAATTAATTGATAATTATCTAAATTATATAATTAATCTATTTGATTAATTTTAGAGATAATTATAAAGGAATTATATATGGAATCAAACACTGTCAGGTTTATCCATATAAATAAAGGCTTAGGGGTTTATGGTTTCTATCATCATAATTCAATTCTTAGATCAGAAATTTTTTCCCCAAGAAAGCTTTCTCTCTCTACCCAAAACCGGCGACCAGATCCAGGAAGTGAACGGAGTCGTTTTTCGGGATAATCCACGGTGGTCTAGCAACTAGTCTCGAACGGTGTCAGTAGCGGTGTATCCCCTATTAGCGATTCAAAGTTTTTCGTGATAAGGTAAATCACACCGAACACCCTTTATTGTATCTGTAAGGTTTAGGATTGGATCCTCGATTAGGAATCGTATTTTATTATCCGCTGCGTTTGTTTGTGCCTCCGGTTCCCAACAGCAAGCTCGGACTCAAAATTGAATCAAGCTCCAATCAAAACTCAACATTGAATTTTATGAAAGTTTAGGCCGAATCTAGTATAAAACTTGAACTTTATAAAACTCAAGAGGATGGACCTCAAATTTCATAATCAACATAAGAAAACTACAAACTATATTCCCATACCTCTTTTTTTATGACACATCTCCATCCTTACTTTATCATATTCTTTTTTAATGTGGAACAACTTCACACTCTCGTGAAAAACATCTTCATCTATATATCATTTACCGTCATTCATACGATATAAGACAATTTCACCAACACTATTATACTTTTTTTGTGTTTTTTTAATTACGCTTTTGACAAAAAAAATAATTAATCTTTATAGTTAAAAAAATATACAATTTTATTCAAATGTATTTTTAGTTTACTTGTAAGTTTATCTATAAAATTTTACATTATACTTTACAAATTATATATAGACGAAAATTCGGCTGCAAACGCAAATCTAATTGTGAATGTGAGGACAGTTGAGGACGCGTCACATGACATATTTTGTCTGAAGGGTTATTCAGATTGAATATTATTCATTATTCAAGGTGAATAATACAACATTTAGATTGAATCAGGGGCAGATTGACGTTTGGCTTGTAGGGAGCAAAGGCCCCCAACAAGATACTCCTCCACAATACACAAGACTTAAACTTTTGGGTTAATTTCATGTATGCCCTTGTTAAAACTCAAAATATCATATTTTAATAAGAGTTTATTTGGTTAATTTCTTAAATTGATATGTTTCTCGCATGAACCTTCCTCTCTATATATATCAACAAAATTTTAGTAAGAGTTTATTTGGTTGATCAGCAGGACAAGCTCTAACGAGCACCGATAACGACGGTGGCGGTAGAAGACGGCGGTAGGTGGAGAACCGACCACCAACCGAGTCAAAACGAATAACGGCAGCGTCCGGCCGAATAAGATTCTATTTGCGGTTAGTGAGGGATTGGAGACGGTAGATATGGCTCGGCCACTGAGACTAGTTTTTCGCACATCGATTGATTCCGATTCCGACGCCATTGGCGACCAGCGCAGTTGTAGCCATTAGGTTTATAGCGAACTATGCGCCCACTAAATAAGATTTTAATCAATGCGATATCGATTGATTTTAATGTTGTACCAGTAAACCTACTCGAATGAAGGTACCTTTTTCTTTTTTTAACGACAAGTAAACACATACATGTTTCCAAGGTATTTGGGAACCAAGGACATTCGACTAATCCCTGTCGACCACGACAAAGCTCAATTAAGGGTATATTACCACTATGCGGCAGACCCATGATTATGGATATCGTTACATGCTCATCACGGGGTTCGAACTCGGGTAGTCAGTGGATGACTCTGTACCACTATATAGCAGGCCCATGATTGTAGATATCGTTACATGCTCATCACGGGGGGTTCAAACTCGGCCTGATTAACTCGGGTGAAACAACATCTTAAATCTTATAATAATAGTAAACCATTGTTTATGGCTTATATGTACTTGTTTAAGCCTATGATGAATTGACTTGTCAACAAATCAACATATGGCATCAGTGGATAGTATAAGGAACTATCCTATTCGAACCTCGTGTAGAGCATGATGCGATATTTAGATCATGGGTCTAGTGGTACCATTAATTGAGTTGGGTCGTGGTCGACATGGATTAATCGGGTGCCCTTGTGAGCCCGGATACCCGGAAACATGTGTGTTTACTTGTCGTTAAAAAAAGGGTGCAAAAAGTCAACCGATTCATTTATTAGAACCAACCAACAATGATTGAATATTCAATTATAATTGGATCGAATCGAATCGGAAATTTCAACATCCAATTTGGACTGGTTCTTGGGAGACAGTCTAGAACGACATAAACCAACTAAACTCACCATCCAATTATCACCCAACAACCCATCCATTTATCATCCAACAACACATCCAATTAATATTTTTTGTGTGTATATATATATATATATATATATATATGGGTTGGGCCAGTGCCGTGCCTGGAGGGGGGCGGGCCGGGCTCACGCCCAGGGCCCACAAAAAGTAGGGGCCCAAAATTTTACATATATATATAGATATATATATATATATAGTAGTAATAAAAAATTGTAAATAAAAGTGACACAAATGTTTTAGTATCTAATAGGACCTTTTTTGGGAATTATCTTACGGCCCAAAACATAATTAATTACATTGTCAACGAAAATATGTAAAAAAATTAATAGGTCGTTCATTTATAGTATTCGTTATTGTTTTTCTAAGTTTTTTATTTAGGGCCAAAGTCTAAAACTACTTAATTGATTATTCTTTGATATATTTAGTATTAAATTGGCATTATAAGACACCTAAAATGTCTAAGCTTCGTAATAAAATACTTTATACTTTATAAGACTCAAGTTTATAGAAGCATACAAAAAACGTCTGATCTAAAAGTGTTATAATTGTTAAAGGAAAAAGAGAACAGAACAATAACAAAGAATAGAGAGAATGAAGTTTATATTTCTCATTAATAATAAGCCCTTTAAATAGGGAGGAGTTTACATAGAAAAGGAAACCTTCATTATGGTAATCTCTAATATATAGAAAATATTCTCTCAATCACTTCCTTTTGATGAGAGCACATAATCCTACAACACTCCCCCTTGTGCCGAGTCAAAGGAGTGGTGGTGTACATTCGTTGTCTCGTTAAAACCTTACGCCAAAATAAAAACCCAGTGGGAAAAAATAAAAATATGACGAAGGAAAGAGTACAACGCACCGATTTTCTTTGCAGTATAGACTTTTCCTTTAGTCTAATGTATTCTATGATTTGTACATTAATCATGAGAATTAAGAAAACAAGATGGTATATGAAGTGTTGCCCCACTAAAACCTTACCCCAAAGAACAAAACCCAGTGGGAAAAATAAAACCTTGGGTGAAGGAAAGAGCACAACATACCAATATCAAATGTACAGTAGACTCCCCCTGATTTGTGCATTAATCAAAGGATTTCCAAATATGGTTTTAGGTAATGATTGGTAAATATGTCAAATACTTCTGACATGTTACTAGTATAATAACTTAAGCATAGTATGCTTTGTTTATCACCCTTTATGTATCTTACTTTCATCTAATGATACATGATGCATTAGTTCCATAATATTAACTCCTCTAATATATGTAATGATAGTCCTTAATCATGTACACTATTGTAAAGTAATATTGTTAGAATGATTCAACGAGGTAGTTACAGAAGGTTTGGTTAGTTTACTTTCAAGCAATCAACATGTTCCCTATGGTAATCCTTATCCAATTTGGGAACAACTTTAGTATGGGTTATACATATATCTAATATCAGCAAATAATAATTACTAATAGACTGATACATTAGTCACTTATAAGAATTGAAATTCCATTATCAACCCCAACCCTCTTTCTTTAGGGAAAATTATAAGCCCATGTCAATGGTTCCAAAATATTAATTTTAATACCATTTCAATGACGTTGCGTTGGCGCTGAGCTAAATATAGCTAACAAGTTCATTGAGAGATAATATATGGTCAAGTGCATTATCTAAGGTACAATAATGCGCCTATTGTACTTAGGTACGGAATTCCAGCTCCGAACACCTTTTCGTCAGCATCCTTTAGACGGAATAAATATTTCCTTATATCTAACACTTTGACTGATCATGGGAGTGCTAGCCATATACGCTTTGTCCATATATAAACCGCCTGATCATTTGTGGACATATGCGTATTGGTGGATTAATATTCCACAAACTCGGATTCTTAGCTTAAAAATCAAGTTTTCCCAAGATCTTTCATCTCAAATTCAGGTTTCAAGTAACTTTTGGTTTCTCTTATTTCATCAAGAGTGATATTATGTTCATAACATCGACATATAAAGCTACACTGAAAATCTGGAACTTGTTTTTCTAAACAAATATGCAAGGGCACAGTTCATCGTTCTAAGAATGTTTTAGCTTTAATAAAACGTACTTTGTGGTTTAGAATTATTTAATTTGGTCAATGTAATTCTATCAATTACTTTTATATATCTCTTAATCTAGATCCCCATAGATATATATATTAACCACATTAATGAGCTGCATTTCCAGTTCTTCGGAAACTACTATGCTAAATAATTAATAGAACGTTTTAATGTTCATCACATGAGAGTAATTATCGTTGTCAATCCAGGGTGTTGTGAGAAACCTTGCGCCAAAGGGAAGTCTTATACATTACGACTTAATTATTCTCATTACGCTTATAGAACAAATGATCCATCTATGTCCTACAGGCTTTACACTTGGTGGGTTAGCACTACCGAACCAAATACCTGTTCATTTGTCAAATAATATAATGATTCTGGATTGTTTATTTAGGCCAATTTGCTCTTGTTGATATTTTTCAACTAAGCATGGTTCGATATCATCGTGCTTTATCATTTCATAAGCAACGATATATGCAAATATATCATCATTGGATACGATCTGTCCAGCGATTCATATTCATTCGAGATTTTCTTGATCTTTGGAATCAATATTAACTTCGGAGCGTCCTCCAGTAATGATTCATGGACATAGTTTATGATCAGAAATAATCTCATAAAAGGTTGATGATAAATATTGGTTGTGCCTTACTCTTCTCTTCCATTAGATGAGTATATATCGAACCAAGTAGCTTCCCCCATTTCCTTTTGGGAGCTACGGCCTTAACCACACCTCCACCATGTGTGATTGCAATGCTCTTTCCAGCGGCGTTGTGCCCTTGTTTAGGGACTTTTTGACTTTACGGGTATATTTGCAGCTTGTATATATTATATTGTCACTTCTTGTATAACATTAAACGTATCAGGTATCGAGTCTGATTCGTTTGACTTCAACTTTACTTTATGAAGTTTGAGGATCAAAATGAAATATAATGGAAATATTCCATGACAGTTCTCGTCGTTCCTTTGGAAAATCCTTTTTCCTATCTCCCCCTAACGACGGGAAGACTGTCATTAAAGTGACAATCCGCAAATCTTGCGGTATAAGAATCACCCGTCAAAAATTTTAAATAGCGGATAATTGTTGGAAATCCATAACCAACATAGATATTTCATCGTTTTTAATGACCCATTTTGGTGCGCTGGTGGGGCGCAATTGGCACATATACTGCACAACCATACATGCATAAATGTAAAAGATCAGGCATATATCCAGTTACCAACTGGTATGCATGATATTGGTTGGCTAGTAGTGGGTTTAAAAACAAATTAGTAAAGTTGCATGTAATATTGCATCCCCCATGTAGATGTATGTAGATTGGTGCGCATAACCAATACTCTAGCTATATATATTCTTTTGATAACAACTTCTAATGCTCTATGAGACCATTTTATAACTACACATGGGGTATAGGAGACTTTACATTAATCTCACTATGCAATAACCATCAAGTCCTTATGATGTAAATTCTCTAGCGTTCTAAGTCATGTAGACTTATATGACAATCAGGGTGGTGAGTCCTTAAACGTACAACTAGTGCTAGGAATGCAACAATTCATGTGGACAATAATATGACATGTGTTCATCGTGTCAAGACCAAAACCATAAAGTACTTTAACGGTCCGCATTCTGGTTGTTTATGTTTATAAATATAACCTTGTATTCATTGTAAGAATGGAATATTTTTGTTCTTAGCTTTAGGATGGTCTCATTATTGTCTTTAGCTAAGGATTAGGGTATATAAAGATTATAGTTATTCGGGGGGCATATTATGATGGTAGTATTGCTTCTTGTGCTACAGAAGTCAACAGTTGTGTTTTCATTTTCCCTTTCAATCGAATAATGTGTGTATCTTTAATACACGGATCTCTATGTCATGACCATGGTGCATATATGGTTATGTCGAAACATGTATGCGTCATTGTCCCAAAGTGCTTTATGGTGACAAAAATTATAATTTAACAAACTAGATAATCCACTAATTGACACACTAATTTCTCTAATATATATTCCTTTCATATCATTAGAGGTAATTTATATACCCATTCTCATTCGTATAATTTTCAAATGATACAAATATCTTAACAAGGTTTCCATTAATATGACAATCCATTATCTGAGTATTATGTGTTGATCCAGCTCTCCTAAGACCTGATAAAATGATAATGATCCTGTTACTTTACTTAGTGAATAGGTTTTTACTTCTGTTATAGCTTGAGGAATTATCACTGAGATTGTTCAGTGTTATTCCATGTTACTTATGCTGTAACTTATTTTTATAATGATCAGGATCAGGATCAGGAGACGAACGAGTCTGTTCTGCAGTCTACTGATCCTGTCCACCGAAGTGAAGACCTCCTGAAGACATTCAAGTCATACTCAAAGAACCATCAGCGAAGTCGAAGAATTAGCTGATGACAGGACCAACATGCTCGTGATCTGAAGACGGAACTCAGTGATAGCAGGCTGCTCAAATTCGTATGACATCCTGAAGAAACATCAGGATACAGTGACCTCTGATCATCCTCAGTATCAGAGCTTTCCTCACTGATCAGTATCCTGATCCTGAAGGATTAGCATAATGTCTTAGTCTAATGCACAAAAGGATTATCCGCCTTTACTGACACAAAAGTACATAAGGACAGTCTCTTTTCTGTTCCCTCCGTACTTATCAGACCTCAAGGCAACTGTTTACTCACATCCTCTTTTGCACACCATGCAAAGGGTATTTGTTTATAGTAAATAGTACATAGGACCACTTAGAATGTGACACGTACACAAAAGTGAGTCTGCATGCATTTAATGCATTGGGTATAAATAGGACTTGAAGAGATGTTCTCCATACTTCTTCTTCATCCTAAAAATACCCTAATCCTTTCTTTCTTATTCCCTCTAGTTTTTTCTTTTCTTATCTTCTCACTCTAGTGCATAGTGAAAGAACTTAGATTGTTTAGTTTAGACTTGTAGTCTTTTCTATTTTCGCAACAATCTGTAAATTCATATTGTTAATACAACAAAGAATTTAAAAGTGAAATTTGTGTGATTATATTCAACCCCCCCCCCCCCTTCTATAATCCCATACACTATCCTTACTTGAAGGTCACCTCATTGGGACCAACAAGTGGTATCAGAGCAGATACAAGCTCTCATTTTCTTCTCTTAGAAAAATCTTGTGATCCTCTCTCTCTTAATCCATGGCTCTTCAAGCTAAGGATAACTACTTTGATACCGGCTCTGCTGGAAAACCTCCAAGGTTTAACAAAGATAACTTCTCTCTTTGGAAAACCAGGATGGAACTTTTCCTATCTGGTTCTGATCCCCAGATTCCATACTTCTTGGAAAATGGACCCCATGTGCCTACACAACCTGTCCATGCTGTGCCTCCTGTTGGTGACCAACCAGGAATACCCGCAAGGGAACTGGTTAAACCAGTGACGGATTGGAATGATGAGGACAGACGCCTTGTCAACATTGACACTAAGGCTAGGTCTCTCATTGCCATGTCACTCCCTGATGACGTCTTCCACTCTGTGTTCAATACGAAGGTACTGCTGTTCTCATGGAATCAAGAAAGATTTTCTTGGTTCGCCAGTACGAAAGCTTTATTCATCAGAAGGATGAAACTCTCTCCCAGCTACATCAGAGATTCAACTGTCTCCTGATCGACCTGAAGACTATTGGTACTATCTATCCTAACTCTGGGGTGGTTACCAAGTTCATGGAAGCTCTTCCTGAACATTGGGAAATTTACACCTCCTGCTTAACTATGTCAAAGGACATAAAGACACTCACACTAAGTGAGTTGTACGGTATTCTTCTAAACCGTGAACAACAGAAGAAACTGAAAAAAAATCTCATAAGAGACACCAAAGATTCCAAAAGCACGTCTGTTGCTCTGGTCTCTGATTCAGTTCCTCCTGTCGCCACTCCTTCTTCTTCTGTAACTATTACTGAAATAGAATCTTCTGACTCTGACATGTCGGAAGATCCTGATTTCAATGAATCTCTAGCTTTACTGACTAGATCTTTCAAAAAGTTTGCCAAAAAGGGAAACTTTCATAAAAAGAAACCTCTCACTATAACTGACAAGCCAAAAACAGAACCTGTTGATAAGGCTACTGCTATCTGCTACAACTGTCAGGGCAAAGGACACTTTGCCAATGATTGCAGGTACAGGAAAAGTCAGTTTGCTCCCTCTTCTGCAAAATCTTCCTCGAAAAACCCCAAATACCAGCGCCTGAAGGAAAAATACAAAAAGATGAAATTCCAGCGCAAAGGTAAAGGTCTTATCGCAGAAGACTGCGACTGGGATGATGTCTCCTCTGATGACTCATCTGATGAGGAAGATACTCAAGTGGCACTGATGGCCATTATTGAGGAACCTACCTTAGCTCTCATGGCTAAGATAGAAGAGGTCCCTGAAGAGGTTCCTACTCAAGCTCCTGAAGCTTCTTTCTCTACAACTCCTGAAGCTTCTACTTCTGCGACTGAATCTGCCAGTCAGGTACCTACTCCTGTTGTTCCTCTTGAAAGTCTAACTCAACTAGACCTTGTAACCCTTGATCTCTATAAAGCACTGAATGGTAAAACCTCTGCTGAGAAAATGAACATTGATCTTCGTGATCAACTCAGAGAGTGTCAGGAAAAGATAAAACAACTTACCATTCTGGAAGAAAGTTATAAGGATCAGGTCACTGTTAATCAAACTCTCTGTATCGAAAGAGAAAAGGCTCTTGCTGCTAAAGAAAGAGCCTTGGCCGAACTTAATGCTGAAAAAGTCACCATCAAAGGATGGAGTGACGCCTCTGAAAAGGTTGACGAAATATTAGCCTCAGGGAGAAATGTTAAAAACAAAAAGGGTCTTGGATTCACTAGTGGATGTACTAGGCCTGATCGTTCCATGCTTAAATTTGGAATGTTTGTTTCTTCTATCCCTGATCCTAATGCCCCTGAAAACATCCCTTCTTTTTCCAACACACAAACTGAAGGTGCTCATAAGAGCAAAAAGAAAACAGCTAAGGAAAAATCCAAAACTGTAACACCTTCAAAGACCAAGAATCCTAAACCTAAGAACAAAATTCTAGGTGGTGGTCCTTCAGTCTCAGGAACAAAATCCTTTTCTCAAAGTCCTGCTCCTAGACTGAAAATTGACCTAAAGCAAAAGACTAAGGAGAAGAAACCTATTCCTCCTCTGTCCAATGCTAAAGGCATACTTGGTACTGGTCCTGCTCATTTGAAGTTTAAAGACTTCCAGGACCCCACTAAACGCTTTCTATATCGCAAATGTTATCACTGTGGATTTAACGACCATATTTCGAGTAAGTGTCCTGATGCTACCAAAACTGAAAAATCAGCTAAGGTAAAGAAAACTCCTAAGACTAATAACTCAGTCAAAGGAAAGAAGGTTGTCAAGACTGTTCCTTCAGTCAAGACTCCAGCCACAAAAACTGATAACTCAGTTAAGGCTGTCACTAACTCCACCAGTCCTACTGATAATTCTGGATCCATAGTTCTATGGGTACCAAGAAAAACTTAAACTCTAAATCTTACAGGACAAGGGCATCTGGTACCTGGACAGTGGATGTTCTCGACATATGACTGGTTCTAAATCTGTCCTCTCTAACTACCGTGAAGAAAGAGGTCCTGCTGTGACTTTTGGTGGAAACGGTAAA
Organism: Centaurea solstitialis; assembly: GCA_030169165.1. Taxonomy (NCBI): domain Eukaryota; kingdom Viridiplantae; phylum Streptophyta; class Magnoliopsida; order Asterales; family Asteraceae; genus Centaurea; species Centaurea solstitialis. Next base: position 46,344,480 of record CM058044.1, read on the forward strand.
GGCCAAACCCGAGGGTATGGCACACTGACCAACAGAGTAACTACGTTCAAAAGAGTTGCTTATGTTGAAGGCCTGATGCATAATCTTCTGAGCATCAGTCAACTGTGTGATAAGAATCACAAAGTTTCTTTCTCGAAGAAAAAGTGCAAAGTCAAGAACAGACGCAAGGAAGTTATTCTCACTGGTGTTAGACATGCTGATATCTACATCATCAACATGAATACTTCCACTGATAACTTCCACTGGCACAAGCGTCTTTCTCATCTCAACTTCAAGACGCTAAATCAACTCTGCATCAACAATCTTGTTGTTGGTCTGCCTGACTTTCGCTATACAAAGGTATCTCTTTGTTCAGCATGTGAGAAAGGAAAACAGACCAGGGCTAGCTTTAAGTCCAAGCAGATTTCCTCCACCAGCTCTCCTCTACAACTTCTCCACACGGATCTCTTTGGACTGTCAATGTCCAATCCATTGCTGGAAAGAAATATACTCTGGTAATCGTTGATGAATATTCCAGATATACTTGGGTATTCTTTCTTCGATCCAAGAGTGATGCTCCTGAAGAAATCATTCTGTTCGTCAGGAAGATGGAAAGGCTCAACAACCTTACTGTTCGATCAATCATAAGTGACCACGGAATTGAGTTCAAAAACAGTACCCTGGAAACCTTCTTCGATCAGAAAGGTATCTCTCAGAACTTCTCATCTGTAAGAACTCCTCAGCAAAACGGTGTTGCTGAAAGACGAAACAGAACCCTGATTGAAGCTGCTCGATCTATGTTGAGTGAAGCCAACCTTGCCACTCAATTCTGGGCTGAAGCCGTTAACACTGCTTGCTATACTCAGAACAGATCCCTGATAGTAAAGCGATTCAGAAGAACTCCTTACGAACTCTTTCGTAACAGGAAACCTTCAATCGAACATCTCCACATCTTTGGTTGTGTCTGCTACATCCTGAACAACAAAGATAACCTTGGAAAATTCGATTCCAAGTCTGATGATGGAATCTTCCTTGGATACTCCTCTATTTCTAAAACCTACCGTGTGTTCAACAAACGAAGACAAACCATAGAGGAAACGATTCATGTCAAGTTTGATGAATCGGGTCCTACCTTTCCTCACCCTCATGATAATTCTGAAATAAATCAGTGGGCTGACTCCTTCTTTCAAGTCCCTGATATTCGTATTGCTGATCCATCTCCTCAAGACCTTCCTGATGGTTTTGAAGAAGATCCTCCTACTCCACCCACTCAAATATCCATACCTCCTATAATAAATGCCACCCCTATCACCCAAGTCACACCACCTGAACCTGATCAGCCCACTAACAGTGAAGACTTTTCTCAAACCACTGTTAGTGAACCTGCTCCTACCAATCTTCTTCCTGATCCGTCAGTAAATGAAGCCTCTACTTTAGGACAGGTGTATCAACCACCTGCTCTTCGATGGACCAAAGATCATCCAATTGATCAAGTCCTCGGAAATCCTTCCTCTGGTGTTAAAACTCGACGCCAATCTGGTAACATCTGTCTTTATGTTAATTTCATCTCTGAAAATGAACCTAAAGAAATAGATGATGCCTTGCGTGATCCTGCCTGGGTCTCAGCCATGCAGGAAGAGCTAGCAGAGTTCATCAGAAACAATGTCTGGCTTCTCGTCCCTAGACCTCGAAAACGTACAATCATAGGATCCAAGTGGATCTTCAGAAATAAGCTTGATGAGATTGGTACGATTATTCGAAACAAGGCTCGCCTTGTGGCTCAGGGATACAGGCAGAAAGAGGGCATTGATTACGATGAAACTTTTGCTCCTGTTGCTAGGCTTGAAGCAATTCGACTTTTCCTGGCCTTTGCAGCACATATGAACTTCAAGGTTTTTCAGATGGACATCAAAAATGCCTTTCTGAATGGAAAACTTAATGAAGAAGTCTATGTGGCTCAGCCTCCTGGCTTTGTAGATCCTAAGTTCCCTGATCACGTCTACAAGTTAAACAAGGCTCTCTATGGGTTAAAACAGGCTCCTCGTGCCTGGTATGATACCCTCTCAACCTTTCTTCTCTCTAAAGGTTTTGTTCGTGGTAAGATCGATAGCACTTTATTTCTTAAGAAATATCCTAAGCATATCCTTCTTGTCCAGATATATGTCGATGACATTATCTTTGGATCAACCAATCCCAAACTCTGCGAAAAGTTTGAGTTACTCATGAAATCTGAATATAAAATGTCTATGATGGGTGAACTAACATTCTTTTTAGGACTTCAGATCAAGCAATCTGAAAAGGGAATCTTTATCAATCAAGGTAAATATGTACATGAGATGCTGAAGAAATTTGATCTCACATCATGTACACCGATAAAGACTCCAATGGCTCCTCCTCTATCACTTGACAAGGATTCCAAAGGGAAACCTGTTGATGTGACTCTTTACAAAGGAATGATTGGCTCACTGTTGTATCTCACAGCGAGTCGTCCTGATATCATGTATTCTACATGTTTATGTGCTCGTTATTAGGCTGAACCCAAAGAATCCCATTTGACCGCTGTAAAGCGGATTTTCAGATATCTGAAGGGTACTCCTAATCTGGGTCTTTGGTACTCCAAGGACTCGGGGTTCGATCTAACAGCTTATTCTGATAGTGACTTTGCAGGATGTAAGATCGACAGGAAAAGCACCACTGGTGGGTGTCACCTACTTGGTGGAAAGTTGGTGAGTTGGACTAGCAAGAAACAGAATTCTGTGTCCACATCAACTGCTGAAGCTGAATATGTTGCAGCAGGAATCTGTTGTGCTCAAGTCCTGTGGCTGAGAAATCAACTTCAGGACTATGACATACAACTCTCTAAAATTCCTATATACTGTGACAACACTTCAGCGATAGCCATCGCTAACAATCCTGTCTTACACTCCAAGACAAAGCACATTGAAGTGAGATATCACTTCATCAGGGATCATGTGATGAATGGTGATATTGAACTCCATTTTGTCCCTACTGAATATCAGCTTGCTGACCTCTTTACCAAACCACTGGATGTAACGCATTTTAATATGCTCATCAGTGAACTTGGGATGTTAAATCCTGACGAATGAAGTTTTTCAGGACAAACAGTTGTTAAATCCTATAGAATAACTTTTCTCAGGACTCCTTTCTTAACAACTCCTGAATAATACTCTCATCAGGAGATAACTCTATTCAGTACTTACAAAATCTTTGTTCAAAATCCGAATACTGATGATTCTCAGGTAAGTATCTCTGTTCCTGAAACCTTATCGCATTAAATGTGATAAGAGGATTTTCCCAAAACAGTACTTATCTGATAAGTACTCTAATTTCAAGAAAATTCTTCTTTCATCAAATTGTAATTATCCCCTAAAAAGATGGTTTTTAAGCTTTTTGAATAAAACAAACTTTTCATCTGCACTGACACGTAATGGGACATTTCCTGTTCCCCACGACGTGTGTCAGGCGCGTGAACGCGCGTAGAACTTCTTTTTTCATCATTACGTTTGAAATTAGCCGCTCTTTTCTCTCTCATCCATTTTCTCTCTCCTACCACGAGGTATAAAAACCTCACTCGTAATCCATTTCACTCTTTACGCTTACATTTCTCTCTCAAAGAATTCAAAGCAAGAAAAGGATTTTACTCTCGAATCTGCATTCTCAAGAACATCAAGAACACAGACTCACCACATTCTTAACAGAATCATCGTAAGTGTCTCTATATTCTTTGTTCTTTCTACAAACTAAGTTGATCTTCTTCCCTAAAAACAACTTATTTTGATAAACGTTTTTCCAAAAACCCTAAGATCACTTCGTTTGATCTTAGTTTTCCCAAAATCTTCTTAGATTTTTGTTAAAACAGTTTAAATGATTCTTCTTATTTCTTTTAACAACAATCATAAACTTCTAGTTTGATATAACTTCATCAAAATAGAAGTTCTCTTTAATACCAAAACACATTTTTTTTGTGAATTTTTGGTATCCAATCTATTCTAAGTATAAAGGATTTCACCACTTTTATGAACATATTCTGTGTTCATTGAAAAGTGAAGAAAAATGCATATTTTGGAATCTTAATGATCCACATATGTTATTTTTGTTTTTAACAGGATGGCTGCTACTACGTCCACATCACTCGACGCTCAGCTCTCCTCTGAGGCAAGTACCTTGCTCAACGCCGCTGGAAGCCTTCCGGTTGTCATTCCTCAACATGACATCCAATTCAAGGCCAACAACCTTATTGGCCTGTTCGACATACCAACGAACAAGGCATATCTCACACCTGCCAGGGACTTTCTCCTCAACAGTCCCCTGAAGACGGCCTTCACCATAAGCCCCAGGCCAAACAAGCCCCTTCTTCTCCAACTTTGGTCAACTGCTACTATGGCCCAGGAGAGGAACTCTAAGGGCAAACTCTGTGAGGTGATCAAATTCCAAATTAAGGAGGATATCATCTCCTTTGGAATTGGGACTCTTCGCAACGTTCTTCAGATCCCCAAGAAGAAACGTTATCCTCCTCCTCCATCTGCTGAAGAAGTCATCACCCTGCTCGATGACATTGGCTACCGCTGGCCAGAGAAGGAAGGTGTCCCTGTGAAGTCCAACACCACTGTCCACAAGTCAGGACTGAACGCCACGTTCTACTACATCTGGAACACGTTCGGCCTCTGCTTGACGGGAAAGACGGGGAGCACAGAACAGTTCCCCACTGTCATTCAAAACATGGTCTACTCTGCGATCAAAAATCGCAAGTTTGACTATGTTAGACACATCTGGGACGACATGGTGCTGAAGATCAAGAAGAAAAACCGGGTGGTCAACGTTCCCTACACCAAGTTCTTCTCAGCAGTCCTGGAACTACACATGGGTGCTGCCTACCCTACTGAAGGCAACTTCAACAACTACGCTTTGGGCGTAAAGTTCCTGGAACAGGTTTCTCCAAAACCTGAGGACGTTCCTCTCTCTGCCGTTCTGGTTGTCCCTGAACCAGATCCAGAAGCAGAAGAGCAACCCACCTCTCCACCCACCTCTCCTCCTGCTCAAGGTATGTTTTATTCCTTCTCATCCAAACCATCTTCTTCTCTTTCTCTACATGCTATGTCAGTAGCTAACCCCTTACTGACTTCCCCAGCTGCAACAACATCTTCGGCGCTCCTGAAGCGCCCACCTCCCTCTGGCTCTACTCCTCCTCCCCAACCCAAACGCGCCAAATCCAAGGCGCAGAAGAAAAAGAAGGCTCCTGCTGCTGGTAAGAAATACTATCTTACCCTGCCTCAACTTTTTAATAGACCTTCCCCTTTATCTAAAACTTCTTTACCTGCAGATACTCCTGCTCCCCAACTCCAAGAACCTGAGGTTGTTCTACTCGAACACTCAGAGAATGTGGAGGGCAATCGCTCTGATGCCCTCCTGACCTCAGGTAATATTACTAAGCATATTATTGCCATTCCTTCTTCTGAGAAAGCTATTGAGTCTTCTAGTACTCATTTAGCTACTTCTGTTACAGGTTCTTTTGGAGCAGCAACATCACTTGGACATTCTCAACCTCAACAGAATGATCCATTTGATGAGTTCGTCTTCACGGACTCCGAGCGACAACTAAGTGCCGCTGAACTACGTCGTCAGTCCGCTGAACGACAACTTCAGGAGGCCCGCGCAGCACTCCAACAGCAGGAGGATGCGCACAAGGCTCGTCTCCAGGCCTTGGAGCTGGAGCTTGCCTCGGCAAAGGCCGCTGCTACTGCTGCTGAAGCCGTCGCCACCACTGCCACTGCTGCTGCCTCAGCTGCTGCTCCGCCACCCACTGGCGTGATTCTGACGATACCTTGTCTGGATAATATCCATGACAAGGTCTCCCAAGTGGCCTCTTCCTCCAACTCCCTTCAGGCATCCATTGAGGACCTGAAGGCCACCGCCCTGCCCGCTCTCTCCACTGCTGTCAACAACAGCTCCAACTCTCTCACCACTTTTCAAAGTGCAGTGGTGCAGAGATTGGATGCTCAGGAGGCAGGGCTCCGAGCTCTACAGGAGAAGGTGTCTGATCTCTCCAACGCTGTCACCGCCATCACTACTGCTCCTCCACCACCGCCAGCGTTCACAAGCGCTGACAGGGACCTTCTACAGTCCCTGATCACATCTTCCTTCATCACGCGCAAGCTTCAAACAAACATGGCCTCTCTCCTTTAGAGGTGTGTTTCAACAGCCGCCCTGGCTCAGGCACCTGTTGAGGGGGAGAGACAGCCTCCTTAGAAGGACCATTCCGTTTATTCCCCCTCCACCAACTAGAGAACAACTGAAGAGGGGGGAACAAACGAGGATGATGATGATGAAGATGATGATGATGATGAAGACGACGACTTCATCGTCGAGAAGATTCCTACATCAACGCCCACTCCAGGGCCTGCACAGTCTCAGGGGGAGAAACCCGGTGCACCTGGTATGTTAACTCAACCATCCTCTCCCTCATCTTCTGATAACCTCCCCATATCTTCTCTCCTAAAATCTAAACCTACCCCTGAAACCATTACCCTTACTGACACCTCCTCTGAAGACTCACCCATAAACAACCTACAACTAGTTGTCTATCAACCACTCAAACAACCTACCCCTGAACCAACACCTCAACCTACTCCTCAACCAACCTCTGAACCTGAAAACCAAGCCGACTCTGAATTTCAAGATGTAAACTTTGGATCAGTCACTGGTGAGATTATTCACCTCATAGAGAATAGTCGATCAGAAGCTGTCAGGGCTGAACTAAGTAAAATGACATTCAGAGTAACCCCTTTAAACCCTGAGACCACTTCTTTAAACCCAACCCGTTTCAATTCTGAAACTTCCTCATCCAGAACCCCTGAAATCCAAGCCCCTCCTGAAACTGTCTACCTATCGTCAGATGATGAATTCATCTCTGATGATTTCTCTACCCCTGCTTCTTCTCCTAGATCTCCTCCTTCTACTTCTCCACGTTCTGAAGGCGAAAACTACCCTGACACTTCTACTGTTGTGAACAGGGATGGGCGTTTAGACGCCGTGATAGAGCGACTCGAGAGTACAAGAGTAAAAATTCCTCTTCGTACCTCTTGGGACTCCGAGTTCGCCTATCTATCACAGGAAGAGTACGACCTTGCAATAAAGGCTCGGGAGGAGCACAACAGAAAGCAGAAGGAAGCATTCCTCTCTGCTCAAGCTGCAAAGAAGCTAGCTTTTGACTTCGTTGAAGAAGACGAAGAAATAAGTGCAGATCCAATTCTTGCACAGAAGGCTGCCCTGAAGGTCTTCAACAAGAGGACAGAGGAAGAGACAGAGGAAGCAGATAAAAAGCTTGACTGGTGCAGAGACCGACTTCATCTCAGGAAGCACGGTGCCAGAATAATAGGAATCCATCTTCGTCGAAACCACGGCAAGAAAGGAGTTCCTGGCAAAACCTGGCTCACCGTCAAACGCTCAGGAGTGAAGGACGTAGAGCACACTCTGGACAAGTTAGATCGTTACAACTTGTCAGAGTGGAACGAAATTAGAAGCCTACTTCCGAAAGCCAACAAAAACTACAGGGCTGAAGTAGAAGAAGTCATTGATGGACTTATTGCTCGAATCAGAAGAACAACTGAAATACCTGATGTCCTGCTCCAACCTCCCTCTGCTCTGCCAAAGCCTCCAGTTCGAAGATCTACAGGCACTTCAACAAGGAGACCCACTCCCTGCATGCCCATGACTATTATCAAGCCACTGGATCTCTCGATGCTTGACCTTTCTTTTCCCTCAGGAGTATCTCTCTATGAAGGTCAAGTCATCAGAGAACCTGTTCATGGTATTTGTGTAAGCGACAACTCTAAAATCCTTCGCTTTCAGCGCTTCAGCGAGCTACACAAAGCACCCTATGAACACTTGGTATCAGTTCCATGTTACTTATGCTGTAACTTATTTTTATAATGATCAGGATCAGGATCAGGAGACGAACGAGTCTGTTCTGCAGTCTACTGATCCTGTCCACCGAAGTGAAGACCTCCTGAAGACATTCAAGTCATACTCAAAGAACCATCAGCGAAGTCGAAGAATTAGCTGATGACAGGACCAGCATGCTCGTGATCTGAAGACGGAACTCAGTGATAGCAGGCTGCTCAAATTCGTATGACATCCTGAAGAAACATCAGGATACAGTGACCTCTGATCATCCTCAGTATCAGAGCTTTCCTCACTGATCAGTATCCTGATCCTGAAGGATTAGCATAATGTCTTAGTCTAATGCACAAAAGGATTATCCGCCTTTACTGACACAAAAGTACATAAGGACAGTCTCTTTTCTGTTCCCTCCGTACTTATCAGACCTCAAGGCAACTGTTTACTCACATCCTCTTTTGCACACCATGCAAAGGGTATTTGTTTATAGTAAATAGTACATAGGACCACTTAGAATGTGACACGTACACAAAAGTGAGTCTGCATGCATTTAATGCATTGGGTATAAATAGGACTTGAAGAGATGTTCTCCATACTTCTTCTTCATCCTAAAAATACCCTAATCCTTTCTTTCTTATTCCCTCTAGTTTCTTTCTTTTCTTATCTTCTCACTCTAGTGCATAGTGAAAGAACTTAGATTGTTTAGTTTAGACTTGTAGTCTTTTCTATTTCCGCAACAATCTGTAAATTCATATTGTTAATACAACAAAGAATTTAAAAGTGAAATTTGTGTGATTATATTCAACCCCCCCTTCTATAATCCCATACACTATCCTTACTTGAAGGTCACCTCATTGGGACCAACATTATGTTAAGGGGAAATTAATCTATTTCTTTAGATTAGGTGGGAGGTCTCACAAACTTAAATTCTCCTCGATACGTTCCTACATGGAACAGAGAATATTGGAGTTTTTTATGTGTCTTGATGTATTTCTTTACATCCACAAAAGTTATTTCAGTTTTAGATACGCAAGTACATTTAATATGATAATTCAAAATTTTAAAAAATGATCTAGTTCATAAGATATGCTTTTTAATAACTAGTATTCAGTGGTAGTATACATGTACCAATGTTTATATTTAACTTGTCCATTATTGCATGAGGCAATAGTTGTATATTTGCTCAATGTATTGAAAAATCCTGTCTGACTCTTACCCTAACCCCGAACCTTTAAGGATCTCATCCACATGGCTCATAAATGTCACATGTGTGAAATTTTGGTAAACTCACAATCCTTTGGAGTTGTTTCCACCTCTAACACTTTCATTATTGCTTTGGGGAATTTTCTTTGTCCCGAAATGTCTAATTTTATTACTCGAAAAAACAATGTTATGTATTTGAACCATTTGCAGTAGGTTGATGATTTTGTCTAAAAGTTCTATTCCAACATACATTACTAGTTCATTAGTATGATTGTTGATATATAAATTAAGTCATCTTCTATGAGCTCCTTGCCATAGAGATTGAGACATATTTTGAGACAACGTTTCTTGGTTGACATCAACTACTTTTTGTAATCGAGTAAGCTGGTTCATTACGATTAGTTAGAGAAGTATATTTCCATTAATACTATTTATTCAACTTTTAGGACATCTAACAATTCTTTGGATGTTTCTAGTTGAACTCATTTCTTATGAAAGCTAAGACCGATATGTGGTCTCAAAACCTGATGGTATATAAAAGGGTGGAAATAATATTTTAAATTATATAATCTTCTGCGAGTTCCATGTCACGAAGATTGAGTTGCTTTTTGAGACACAACATTTTCTTTTTGTTGAAATCAATCACCTTCTAATCGAGTGAGTTTCATTCCACTATATGATTAGAAAAAAATACACGATAAGATACATCCTAATTTTCTTTTTCAGGATGTCCCACGGTTCTTGGGGGATTCTAGGTATCGATGTTCTATCTGAAGACTGTGATTGATGTGTCGTCTCAAAAATCTCAAGGCCTTTTCTTGTACCTTTGTACGAGGTTGGTTTAGAGTCAATATGAAGTTGGTGGAATTTAAGTATATTCTTTTACTTTTCTAGCAAAAGAGTCTTTAAATTGGATATTCATATACTTAATTTCTTTTGAGTTTTTGGACATTGAAATATATATGAGTTGTTTCAACTAGTTATGATTTTCTAAAGCAATGTATCATAATCTATGATTATTATATTGATGAAATTATCATAACAAATAATGAATTTTTATATGCTTGCATTATTTTGATAATACTTTATCAATATTTCAATTCATAAAAACAAGTCACTCAATCAATGGATTTCCATGTAGGAGGGGAATCACATGGATTGCTTAAATCCCTACAAACCTTAGAGCTATTTACACTCGTTTGACAAAATCCAAATGATATATTGCGATTTATTTAATTTGAAGATATCATTGTTATTTTTTAGAGGTTTTGGCAAGAGGCCAAAATGAATATAAGTTTGGCATATAAAGCCAATTTCAATGTTTTGATATCTTAATAATATATTGAGATATTTTGTCAGGAGACAAATAAATACTCTTGACATAAAGTCAAATTTAAGCTTTTTGGTAAAAGACCAAAATATATGGTGGTTGGAAGTGTAACTTCCAAAAATTTTTAATTATGAAATTGAAAATTATGAGTAGAAACTCATAATTAAGATACATATTTAATTAAGATAAATATCTAAATTTTGTGCGATAAAATCAATAAGATTACATTCATAATTCAATTAATAAAAGTTAAACCAATAAAAACACAAATTCAAATAAACAATCTAATTCACCATTTAGATATAATAACAATTAATATCTTCTTTCATTATAAGATATGAATGAATTTAAAGAGTCCAAGTTAAACCAAATAAGTAAATAATATTAACATAATTAGATTAACCAACGAAAGCAACTAAATATGTCAATATGTAATTAATTATTTATTTTCTAAATAATATGGAGAAATCAATCAAACATTAAATCCATAATTAGAGATATTGTATACATATATAGTTGAAGATATCTAACACAAAAGATTGCCATTTAATCTATAAATGAAAAAACTAATTATAATGTAACAAGAAATAAATAGACGATAAAACGTATATAATAAACATACATGATGAATAAGAAGCAACAATCTATCTATTTAAGCAAATTAGAGACATAGATGATTTGATAATTTAAAAACATATAAATATTGCTCAATAATAATAATAATAATAAATATTTTATAGGAAGATTCTACTGAATTTGTGTAACAAATTTATGCGATATGCATGTATCCAGAAAACAAATGATCATGATGAAATATTACATACATATTATTCAATATACATTGCATATTATATTAACTAATGATTTTCACATATAACAACATGTTAACGAATGAAATAAATATATAAATCTAGCCACTTTTGTTGAAAAGACATAAAATAAACAAAAAAATGGAAAACAAGAATAGAACATGTATACAATTTATCGTCAAAACATAGCATATGATTTATTAAAGTGTTCATGTAAACATGTTATATATATTGATAATTGAGAGACAATCAAAGAAATTATAATAAAAAAAACATATGATTTACGCTAGTCAGATGTTGTGTAAAGATGCTTACTTGGTTTTATATTGTGAGTAGGAGCATACGCCAATCATCTTGCAACGGTGACAGCGATGAGCGATCCGAGCTTTACATGCTGATAACGTGTTAAAGGAAAAAGAGAACAGAATAATAACAAAGAATAGAGAGAATGAAGTCTATATTTCTCATTAATAATAAGCCCTTTAAATAGGGAGGAGTTTACATAGAAAAGGAAACCTTCATTATGGTAATCTCTAATATATAGAAAATATTCTGTCAATCACTTCCTTTGATGAGAGCACATAATCCTACAACAATAATATGTTTTTAGGACATTTCTTTGCTATTTTACAAGTTTTTACAGGTTTTTAAACAAATTGTCATATTAACTAATATTTATGACATTATTTGAAAATTTATCATATAATCACAATTCATAAGTGTCCCATAAAATTATGATTTTATGGGTTTCTTTCAAACGTGTCCTATAAAATAGTTAATAAAACCCTCTTACTTTAAAAATGTACTAAAAAGATTGTTAAGATGTCTAAATGTCCTATAAACCTATTAAAATGCTATCAAATAAGAAGTTCTATAGGTTGACCGTATAAACTTGTCTTTATTCGAACACTTATATACTTTAGACATATCTTATAAATCCATCCTTTTATAGTGAGTGTTACTATGAATATTCAATATTGTGACTCCAAATAACGTCAATCTATATAAAAAAATATATCATATGATGTCTTCTTTTATGGTGAAACTAATGGCGATGCTATATAAAAATAATATAGTAGATAATATTAATTTAAAAATAGTTAATGATTATATGTCTGAAAATACTCGAAGAATGGTTTTATATAAACTAGTATACCTAAAATTCAAGAGTGTGTTACTTTTTAATAATAAAAACGATATATTAAAGTTATTTTTCGCACTTAGCGAGGACCCTTTTTAACATCTCGCCCAGGGCCTATAAATTGTCAGGAACGGCGCTGGGTTGGGTTCAGATAAGAAGTGTTAAACTTCGTGAGAACTGTCACAAGTTGTTATCACCCGTTGGATGAGAACTGGACGAACATTAACATGAGATGCACATGATCAATTCTTATTAAACCGCAAATACAACATTATTTATGTATATAAAGACACGGTTTCTCATCTCTAACTTATAATCTCAAAAACGGCTTCTGCTTCAAGGTCAGTAAGAATTCGTTGTTTCTTGATTACTTGTAGACTTTAATCAATGTATCTTTTTAGTATTTTTACACTTTAACTTTCGCTTAATGTTCATTGTTCATTACTTGTAGACTTTAGTCAATGTAAGTATATTTAGTCAATGTAACTTTGTGAGTAAATTTAGGCTTTATGTTCTTGAATTTTGATTACATGTAAACTTTATGCTTATTCCATTCAGAGTTCTTTAGTGTTCATTATTCATTATATGTTTGTTTTTTTTACAATCTTACTTTTTAACACAGGTGATAAAACCCCTATAATGTATGTATATACACAATCAATCCATTGATTCTAGCATGTTAAAGTTTTCTTACAATTGTTACAAAGATTAAATAGCATCATGGCATCTTTACAAACAGGTGAATGGATGTGAATGAAGTGTTCTAGCTAGTTGCCCGGCCTCATAAGTCCACTAGGATAGCAAGCGATACGTCTTTGAAACCGGCGCTCCCATCTCTTTCGCTTGAATTGTCTAAAAATATATTTCACTCGAGTCTCGTATGGAAGTGGTGCAGGAACACGAAATTCCGTGGAATGAATAGCAAACTTACATTGTAAGCACTTGAAGATATTGTAGGATTGCAATTTCCTTTCACAGGAAGTGCAATTGCCATCCCTTTTAGTCCCCACAACAAATGATAAAGGATGTTGGTGAAGTTGGTGAAGTTGGTGAAGTTGGTCCTCTTTTACAATACCCCCAAACTTGATATTTATAACATGACAAACCCCTCCTACATCTATAATACCAACACCTTGTTCAGACTTGAGTATAAAGGGAGCACAAACAGAATGAATTGACCGGTTACACTGGGAACAATGATAGAACCAGTTGTTAGGATCAAGATACTCCTCACAAACATCGCAAAAGTATCGACTTGAATGGTTCTCGATGGAGGTGTAACTTAGCCTCAACGAGTGTTTGTCATACTTATGCCTAATTGTCCGAGGCAAATCCAAAGCACACTGGCCATGTAGGTAGAAATCGCATTCATTGCATCTAAAATAAATGCGACTTCTATGAGAAATCTTGTCATGACATGCATCACATTCGATAAAGGGTCCGGTTTGTGATGTGTAATATAATCTAGAAAGTAAGTGATTCTCATGAGCTTCATGTGTAATTTGTTCTGGTATGAACCCACAGTTCACATCAATGCGGTAGTCGCATTGGGATTCAGAGCAAGCATATCCAAATCCATTGCAATCTAAGCCACAATCAAAGCAGTTAAATGGTTTGTAAAACTCTCCGTGCTTTAGAAAGAGATCAAGCCTAGTATATGTCCTGGGTGGCCCAGATGGTTTTGCAATTCAGTTGGTAACCGGGTGCCCACTCGTGGAGATAAAAATCGCAACCCCCCTCGTTGCATTTGTAAAATGGCATTCTTGTGATCGGTCTCACACATCCATTACATAATACTTTAATCCTCTTCATTGGGTTATGAAGAGACATTGATGGAGTTCTTGATGTGCTTGTGCTTTCAGTATTAACAAGGACTAATGGATGTTCATGACTGGAATGTTCAAGGTAGCCATTTTCATCTATAATTTGCTCACAATGTCGATAATTCTTTTCCCTAGCAATTTGGTGCGATAAGATGTTGTATGATTCATTAGGGAGTGGGAGGTTGAGAATGTCAGGATAATCAACGACCTTAAAATTTTTCTCTCTTTTGCCTAGGCCTGAGATAATATTGGAAATTAATGTTAGTGTTAATTAACATACATATTGTAACGAAGAAAAGTACGTGTAAACATATATATACCAGATGATAAGATGGACATGAAAGGCTCTTCCCTTGATGTCGCACAATCTAGGTGGACGTAGTAGAGGCATTTACTGCATTTATACAACCAAAGTTTCTTGCTAATATTCTTTCCACAAATCCTGCATTTGCAACCATATGGTATAACAGACCCAAAATAGGAAAGGGTGAGCTTGTGGGTGTGACTGAAATGGTCATTTTGCAGTAAAATTTGAATGGAAGGGAAACACAATCAATATGTATTGAAAAGTTAATACAAGTGGTGCAATGATAAAACCTTCCTTTATGATCCTTCCCACAAGCACAACACTTTGATAGAATAGGATCAATGGTGATAGAGGTTAAAGGGTGCGGGTGGCTAGGGTGATGGATCGTATTTTGTTTCACAAACGTAGCACAATGAAGATCGATTACATAATCACACGTAGAACAAACATAACAAAACATGCCAAGTTGATGAATTTCAAGACAACTATGACATTCCCATCGACCACTTGAATTTGCTTTTTTAAGGATAAGAATATGGTCATGGTCAGGGTGGACTGGGAATCGTAACGTTGTGGCCATTTCTGCACAGAACTTGTGGACCGAGTAGTTACATGATAAGTGCTCCTTACACTTGTAGTAACACCGATGGTACCAGTCGATTCCAAAGCCACAAATGTCACATTCACACTTAAAATTTTGAAATGCATTCAAATCATCATCCTCCACATCCTCATCATCTTCTACATAGTCTAGATGCAATAGTTGCAAATCTATGAGAATCAGTGGATGCTCATGTTTAATCTCTTCAAGATGTACCTCCTTGAACTCCATTTTGTTATTATCTCCCAATATTTAAAATATGATGCTTGAGTATTATTAACTGCAACATAAACATAAATAAAATAATATACAAGTCATAAATAATGTTAGAAAGAATAAAATGGTTGATGTAACACCCGTAATTTTCGGGCTTTAGAACTGTTAAGAAAATATGAAAAATATGACTTTTGATCAAAACCTAGATTTTATAGTCTTGTTGGATGGGAAATTGAAATACGAATCCAACGGTCCTTCCGGAATCGAAATCGGAGCTATAACGAAGAAGTTATGGCCGAAACAAAATTTCACCCAAAACACAGCTCGCTAGCGGCCGCTAGGCTTTTACTCTAGCGACCGCTAGGCACTTGGATTTTTAGTTCTGATGGTCCACAAAATTAGTTAGCGACCGCTAGGGGAGCTAGCGGCCGCTAGAGCAAAAGCCTAGCGGCCGCTAGCCACTGTCGGGTTAAATACCCCCTCTTCTTCATTTGGGCATATCTTTCTCATCCGAACTCCGTTTCTCTCGATTCTTTTTGCATTCTTCTCGGTTTTTCGAGCTATTCAAGACTACATCAATGGATTTCAAGTATTTGGGAGTTCAAAAACGTTGGTTTAAGTAAATCTCTTCATCTCCTTCGAGTTTTAAGCTTAGATTTGGGGTTATTCATCTCCAAACCTTTTCTTCCATACTCATCTCAGATCTAGTGTTGTTTTAGGTGGATTTCATGTTTTAGGAAGTGTTAGAAGCTAGATCTATTAGTTTAGAGGGTGGAGACTTTCGTGGCCTCATCTTCTTCACCACCTCTCCACCATTGTTGAAGGTTCTTCATCTTAGGGTTTTCACCCAAGATCTTGAAGAGGTAAGTTCTACTTATGGGTTTTAAGTGTAGATCTAGTCTTATATGTTGTGGATCTAGCATTAATCCAAGGTATTAACTCCTTATCAGTTTAGGTGTTCACTCAAGCTTTAAACTAGGGTTCTTCGTGAAATTTGGGGCTTTTGGCATTACGAGACGCAAGGTGAGTTGTTAAAACCATTTTGTTAAAACTGAGAGCACATCATCTTGATGATTTTCCATTCATTGCTTGATTTTGTGGATGAAAGTGAATTTGGTATGAGTTACTTATCATGTCGAGTTTAAGGTCTTTCATGAAACGTATGATGAGTTGTGCCTACATGGATGATTTGGATTATATGGTTGTATGCGTGTGATAGGTTATTGTATACGAATATCGTATGTGTTAAATCCATGAAATTGTAGGATGAATGCATTTATGTGGAATGCTTGAATGTATGCGTGCCATGGAATTATATAAAAAGGATTTGATATCCGAATGTGTTGGCATATATGAAATGATGTAAAGGGCTTGAGACCCTCGATACACACCTCTGTTAATGATGCTATGCTAAATTCAGTGTCGAGGTTTTGTATGTAAATGATACGGACGAGATACTATGCTAAATTCAGTATCGAAGTCTTGTATGTAAATAACATGGACGAGATACTATGCTAAATTCAGTATCGAAGTCTTGTATGTAAATAACATGGACGAGATACTATGCTAAATTCAGTATCGAAGTCTTGTGTGTAAATAACATGGGCGAGATGCTATGCTAAATTCAGTATCGAAGCCTTGTGTGTTAATAACATGGACGAACCAACGCAATGTTTCCACACCACACAGTCTTGAGAGGTTCTGAAATAGGAATGCCCCTATGTCGCCGGCCCTCGGGTTGCTCCTTGGTGCGCGGGCCTCGGATGATGTCGCCATGCTAAATTCGGGACATCGAGGTGTTTGGAAGTAGTTAATGTCGGGACATTGGTTGGTGGAGGTGGGTCGCTCCCACTGTTTCCGAAGATAAATAATAAACCGGTTTAACATGCTACTTATGTTGTTATTCCCCTTTGTATAGCTTGCTTCTCTATTCATGAAATCGCATGTAATATTAACTGTTACAACTCACTAGGCTCCTTTGTTAGACTATACTTTGATCTTTACTAAATTGATTAACACATCAGAATTGAATTGCTGCAAATAACAAGTAAGAATTTACATACCTTGTGCAATTGAAGAAGATGAATTCAGATTGTTATTTGGTTCATCATCCATGCTGTTTCAAGATCCACTCTTTATGCCCAAACCATTTGATGGAACTGGTAATGTATATGGAACCCTTTTGTGTTCTTGAGAGAGTTGGATGAAATCTCTGTATAAGACACATATATATAGGATATAGAATATAAGTAAACGGTGCATCCCATCAATGAACCATTGTACCTCTTCATTGTAACTGCCATTAACTGTCAAGGTTTCCTGATAGTTAGTTATTTGGCGCCAACCAACAGCCAAATCAATAAATATTAATTAGCATACATATATGTATACTTATATAATAATATGTAGTCATATATATAAACCATAGATAACATCCTTTTATTATCTTGTTCAATAATACATATATATATGCCTATATATATGTTACAATCTCCCACTGAACAAGATGATAATTGAAGATAATTATCCACTAAAGTGTGCACTTGATTTATATATAAATTCCATTACATTATACATAGTATATTGATTCTGTATTAGGGATCAAGTAAGTTTGTACATCAGCTAAACTGAGTAGACTTACAGGATCACACTAAACAGTTTCAATAATATACATATATGCCATTGAATCCAGAGCAGCTAAAGTGTAAAGCTTTTCTTTATCAACACTTCATCAATAAATTAACTTCATAAATAGACAATTCGTTTATATAAGTAATACAGAAATAAGTATATACTAAATTTACAATAGAGTTCCATTTACAAATTTATTCATGAAGTTTATCATCCATTGAGCAGATCTGTCATGCCCATAGCCTTAGTGTGCTTCTTGAAACTCTCAACAGCAAGTGCCTTTGTGAAGGGGTCTGCCAGTTGATCTTTTGTTCCTATCTTCAAGACTTCAATTTCTTTGTCTCTCACATTTTCTCTTACTGCAAAATACTTAACATCTATATTTCTAGACCCACTACTTCTTTTGTTGTTTTTAGCAAAGAACACAGCAGCAGCATTATCACAATATATCTTTAAAGGTTTATGTATTGAATCTATAACCTTTAATCCACCAACAAAGTTTTTAAGCCATATAGCATGTGAAGTTGCTTCATATATGGCTATGTACTCTGCTTGAAATGTAGAGGTAGCAGTTAAGGTTTGCTTACTGGCTTTCCATGAAATTGCTCCTCCAGCCAACATGAAAACATAACCAGAGGTGGATTTAAGATCATCATGATCTTGTTTATATGATGCATCTGTATAGCACTCTACCTCTAGTTCCTCATCAGATCCTTTATAAGTCAACATGTGATTCATGGTTCCTTTTAGATACCTTAGCACTTTCTTCCCTGCAACCCAGTGTGCATGTCCAGCATTAGACTGAAATCTGGATAACATGTTTATTGCAAATGCTATGTCTGGTCTGGTACACACTTGTGCATACATCAGGCTTCCAACCAATCTTGCATATGGTATCTTATCCATCTCACTTCTTTCTAGAGTATTTGCAGGGCATTGTCCCTTATGCAATTTATCACCTTTTGAGATTGGTGCTTCACCCTTTTTACAATTCTCCATTCCAAATCTCTTTAACATCCTCTCAATATAATTCTTTTGAGACAGTTTCAAGGTTCTCAATTTTCTGTTTCTAACTATCTCAATACCCAATACATAATTGGCTTCACCCATGTCTTTCATATCAAAACTATTCATCATGAGGAAAGTTTTTGTAGAGTGTAGAAGATTTTTACTATTAGTTGCTAATAGTATATCATCAACATATAGTATAAGAAATATAAAGTTGCTCCCACTGGTTTTAAGTATATACATTCATCTAATTTATTCTCAACAAAACCAAATTGAGTCATAACTGCATCAAATTTCTTATACCACTGTCTAGATGCCTGTTTTAGGCCATAAATTGATTTATTCAATCTACAAACTTTATTATCATCTACTGCAAATCCCTCTGGTTGGATCATATGGATTTCTTCCTCTAGTTCTCCATTTAAGAATGCTGTTTTTACATCCATTTGATGTAGTTCTAAATCAAAATGTGCTACAATTGCCATTATGATCCTAAATGCATCCTTGGTGGAAACAGGTGAGAAGGTTTCATTGTAATTGATCCCCTCCCTTTGATTATACCCTTTGGCTACTAATCTAGCCTTATATCTCTCAATATTTCCTTTTGCATCTCTTTTAGTCTTAAATACCCATTTACTGCCTATGGGCTTTATAAGCTTTGATCTATCTATAAGATTCCAAACTTCATTACTAGACATGCTAGCCAACTCATCCATCATGGCCTTCATCCATTTGTCTCTATTTGGTGATTCCATGGCTTCCTTAAAGCTGGTTGGGTCATCCTCATCTCCTATATCAAATTCCATTTCTGTAAGGTATACATGGTAATCATCAGGTATTGCAGACCTTCTTTCCCTTGTGGATCTTCTTAGAGTTACATTACTTGGTATCAGATCAACAGTTTGATCAATCACTGATTCAATTACAGGTTCAGCCTCAAGTACATGTTCTTGATCATGTGGAGGTTGAAGTGTTGACTCTAATGGCTGATTCATAATTGTGTGATCAGTGTTATCTAATATATTGCTATTTATCAAAGGTATGGATTGTGTAATGAAGTTCTCATTTTCAACAATTGGAAGTGATTCCTCCTCATGATAACTCATCCAGTCATCTGTGGCTTGAGATGAGTTTCCTAAATCATCATCTTCATTGAACATTTCATCAAAAAATTTTGCCTTATCTGTTTCAAAAATTCTTTGTCCTCTACTAGGATTAAAGAATTTGTAGCCTTTGGATTTTTCTGAATATCCAACAAAGAAGGCAGATAGTGTTCTTGAGTCCAATTTACATAACTTTTCTACATTGTACTCTCTAGCTTCTGCCTTACATCCCCATACATGAAGGTGATTTAGACTAGGCTTGTATCCATACCAAAGTTCAAAAGGTGTACCCTTAATTGCCTTAGTTGGAGTTCTGTTGCAGATGTAGTTTGCTGTTTTCAGGGCTTCTCCCCAAAGAAATTTAGGCAAGCTAGATCTCACAAACATACTCCTAACCATATCCATTAAGGTCCTGTTTTTCCTTTCTGATACTCCATTTTGAGTTGGAGTATATGGAGTTGTATACTCAGCTTTAATACCAAGTTGTTCTAAGTAGACCGCAAAAGGTCCCTTGTGTTGTCCCTTCTCAGAGTATTTACCATAGTACTCTCCTCCTCTATCTGATCTCACTATTTTAATTGTCTTCTCAAACTGTCTTTCAACTTCTGTTTTGAAGCTTTAAAACAGTCTAAGGCTTGTGACTTTTCTGCCATCAAGTATACATGACAAAACCTTGAGAAGTCATCAATAAATGTGATAAAGTATTTGTTATCACAGATTGTTTTAACTGGAAAAGGTCCACATATATCTGTATGTATTAATTCAAGTATGCCTTGGCTTCTTTTAGAATGGAATGATCTTGAATTTGTCATTTTTCCTTTCAGACAGTCCACACATGTGTTAAAGTCATCAAAGTCTAAATCTGGCAGAATCCTTTGTCTGATCAGGTCCTGCATCCTTGACTTTGATATGTGTCCTAATCTTTTATGCCATAGGAAAGATGAAATATTTAGTTTATGTTTCTTCTTTATTCCTGTCATTTTGTTTATAGAACAAATCTGCCTTTTATATCCTTTATTGATAGTGTCATTTATGCAATTCAAATGCCAATAACCATCTATCAAATATGCATTTCCAAAACATACATCATCTAAATAGAAAGCCATATAATCTTTATTTGCATAGAAAGATACATTGTTATTAATTACAATTTGGGAACCTGATACTAGATTCCTTTTAATTCTTGGTATATAATACACATCAGTCAATACTAGAACATAGTTATTTTTAAACAGCAATCTGCATTCACCAATGGCTTCTACCTTCAGTTCTTGTCCATCTGCAGTACAAGCCTTTGATTCATTCAGCCTTGGGGCTGTGATCTTTGATAATCCCTGCATGGAATTAACAATATGAATAGGTGAACCAGTGTCAAACCACCATGAATGATCATTTTCATTTGTTGTGATTTCTAAAGAGAAGAAATGATTGAAGTTACCTTTTTTACTCAACCATTCCTTGAATCCATCACAATCTTTCTTAAAATGACCTGTCTTTTTACAAAAGAAACACTTTAATTCCTTTTTCCTTTTAAGGAACTTTCCTTTATATTTGTTGTTATGAATAGTAGAAGTAGAAGAACTTCCCTTTTGGAAACCTGCAGAATGTTTCTTCATCTTGTTCTTGGCCTTAGACATGTGGTTGATGATCACTGCTTTTCCTTTGCCTTTCACTTCTGATTCTTCTTGAACACAGATGGTAATTAGTTCATCTAAAGTCCATTTCTCCTTTTGTGTGTTGTATAGACTTCTAAGATGACTATACTGGTCTGGTAAGGAGTTCAACAGAAGATGAACTAGAAAGGAGTCATCAATTGAGATTTTCATCTCCTTGAGTTTACATGCAGTGTCTATACCTTGCAGAATGTATTCTCTTATGCTTCCTTGTCCACTAAAAGTCATTCTAATCAACTTATTCATTAAGTAGCCTGTTTCAGCCTTATCAGAAACCTTATATTTATCAGCAATAGATGCAAGATATGATCTTGCAAGGTCTGATTCAGGTATGCCTCCTTTAACAGCATCTGTTATGCATTTCTTTATGTAAATTAAGGCTATCCTATTATGTTTATGCCATTCTTGATACTTGGCCTTAATTTCTATAGATGCATCATTTGCTGGTTCTCCTGGTGGGTCTTCCCTAAGAACATGATCATAATCTAATATTCCTAGCATTAGTTCAACATCTTCCTTCCACTTCTTGTAGTTAACCCCATTTAGGGGTGCAAAATTAACCACACTCATGGGATATTGGACTGAATGTGATAGGAATTGTTGCCTATCTATTTTACTTGGTGAACCTGTAATCATAAAACAGATTTTCTCTATGTTACTTTCATATATATACAACAGGTTTCATGGAATTTACATAAGTGATTAATCCACAGAACAATTCAATCACTCTAGTAATTATTTGTGAGTCAATTTCGAATTTGATTTCCTTTGAGAAGGCATATCATATTCAAAATTTTGATGTAGTTTAGTGCCTGTTTCAATCAAACTGCTATGGCAGTATATGAAGAAAAACAGTCACTTTTAATCTGCAGATTCTATCGAATTTGCAGTGCCTTCGTTGTGATTCGTGACTATTATGATAGTACTATGAATCACAATAATCCAGATTCACTTGGGTGACATGTGGATCCTTGTGCAATTTTGATTTTAAAGATTTGTGCAATTGACGTGTGAAGAGTTTTGTCTATCGCCTAAATCAGAATATTCAATCTTTATATGCAGGCCTTGTAAACAAATACAGGAAACGTTTGAAGCAATTCTATTAAGTAATTTGATCATACAAGAATTTCTTAGTCAAATATGAATTTGTGATTTCTGTATGAATCGATCAGATCACAATTGCAACTTTAATTCAATTCGATGGGTTAATTGGCTCTGATACCAATTGTTAGACTATACTTTGATCTTTACTAAATTGATTAACACATCAGAATTGAATTGCTGCAAATAACAAGTAAGAATTTACATACCTTGTGCAATTGAAGAAGATGAATTCAGATTGTTATTTGGTTCATCATCCATGCTGTTTCAAGATCCACTCTTTATGCCCAAACCATTTGATGGAACTGGTAATGTATATGGAACCCTTTTGTGTTCTTGAGAGAGTTGGATGAAATCTCTGTATAAGACACATATATATAGGATATAGAATATAAGTAAACGGTGCATCCCATCAATGAACCATTGTACCTCTTCATTGTAACTGCCATTAACTGTCAAGGTTTCCTGATAGTTAGTTATTTGGCGCCAACCAACAGCCAAATCAATAAATATTAATTAGCATACATATATGTATACTTATATAATAATATGTAGTCATATATATAAACCATAGATAACATCCTTTTATTATCTTGTTCAATAATACATATATATATATGCCTATATATATGTTACATCCTTTAGCCTAACACTTGCTTGGTGTCGATGTGTCTCTCAGGTACTAGGGACACCGTTCTAAAGTAAAGGCTTGGGTTTAGAGTGAGCTTGGGGAATCGTGTGAAAAGACCGGTCGTTTAGACCACGAGCCGATAGAAGAACCGATAACCCCTTTTGCAGTCTTTTTCCTTGTTAGGAATTAGACTTGTTGGTTATCATACCGCTGCATTTAAGTTACAAACATTTTAATTGTACCTTACCTTATACCCCATTTTTTTGGGAAGAGCTCACGCTTTGGCGTAATTTGTACTAACACCTTTCGTAAAAGAAGGTTTTTGTTTGCTCCAATTTTTGGGGTGTTACAGTTGAACCAAAGAAGAAATAATTTGTATAAATACATACCTTGGTGATTATATTTTGATGAAGATAATATATCATGCATATAATTAATTAATGGCTTTGCATGTGATTATCAATTCCTTTATATACTAAAAGCCAAATGCATTTGGCATATATGGTTCAAGAAGCAAACCAATATTATACTTTGGTTGTAACTTGTAAAGAATGATGCTTTTCTTTGCTTCTTATTTTATATTTCCTTTAGATTCAATCCCTTTTGTAAGGAGATTCTTCATAAATAAATGCAAATCTTCAACAAAAAGAAAAAATAATTCAACCATGTTTTCAGGTGTATAAGACCTTATAGAAATTTAGATAAAATGCGTGTTATTATGAACTTCGATTTATAGTTATTTTCTAAGGGTTAACTTTTAATTAAAATATTGGTTTTGAGGCCTAAAAGTAACTTTTTACAAGCCATGCTAATCTTTAAGGCTAAGCGTAGCGGGGGCTGCGGGTTGGCGGCATGAAGCCCGCCAGCTTCAATGGAGTGGGTGGGTAGGGGTACACAACATAGGGTGCTCGGCGGGTTGGGGCCTTGGCGGGTTGGCCACACCGCCAAGGCTTGCGTGAGGTGTGTGTCTGTGTTGTGTGTGTATTGTGTGAGAGGATTGAGCCGGTTGGGGTACGGGTTGTAGAGAGTTGCAGAGGGTTATGAGAGGGTTAAGAGAGGGTTGGAGAAAAGTTGATGTGTCAGCTGATGTGGCATGTTAGGTTGAGAGGGTTAGGAGGGTTGGGAGGGTTGCGCTACTGATAGCCTAACTAATTATAACTTGGTGACGTGAAATGTTTACAATATTTTGATTCCATAATTCACCATTTTTATGACGTGGTGACTCAAATAACTGTTGTCCTGAATGTTCTAGTTGGATGTATAAAAATGTGTTAACTTTTAAGAATTTACTCAAACATTAATTCTGGAATATACTTAACAAAACTTTACACCATTTGTTTCTTTTTACATCTGATTTCCAAGTAGTTTAATCAACCAACCAAGCAAACCTTTTTTTTTTGGATTTGGCATCATAAAAGCTTTTAAGAACTAGACTTTGAAAGATTACGACCAACCTTTCCATGTGGATCGATATTTGGTATCTTATTGTTATTACTTGGACAAGAGACAACAATAGACCAAGATGTGCACTTGCATCAAAGTCTATTTGCTTGTATTTTAAGGTTGTATCTAGGCATGGGAATTGTCACCGACCCATCGGGGAACCCGTTCCACCCGCCCCGGTCGGGGACGGGGATTCCCCAGTAAACCGGGTATTGGGGATGGGGACGGGGATCCCCGTTTTCTCAAACCGGGGATGGGGACGGGGACGGGTTTAGCACTCCCCGCCCCGCCTCATACCCGTATGTACCCGTATATATATTAATTATTTATTTAAATTATATATTATTTTTCTATTGTATCGGTATATGGTTGTTCCAATTTCGATAAATTATGAATATTGGTTGATGTGATTTTGACTATTAATTGACACGTTTTGGTACATGTCATTAAAAATTATTTTAGCATTAAGTTTAGCTTATTTTGGTATTACGTTTATAAAGTATTATACGATTATGTCTATAAATTATTACACGATACATTCTTAGTTTTTATTGGAAATATGTGAAATTAAACACAAATGGTATCTCAAAACATTTAGTTTAAAATAGTTTATATAAAGGGACATAAAATCTCCGTGTCCCCATTGGGGATCCCCGTTCCCCGTTGGGGACGGGGATGGGGATACGATCAAATTCCCGGGTGGGGATGGGGAAGGGGACGGGGATGACGATGAGGGCTCGGGGACGGGGATGGAGATTGGGGTCCCCGCCCCAAACCCGCTCCATTCCCATGCCTAGTTGTATCCCAACCAAACCAAATCACAATGACTATACATGTAATTATTTTATTTTTAGGACCTAATCCAACAACTTGAAACTAATTAAATCAAACCTTATTTGATTTAGTTATCAGTTTACTTTCAAAAAGTTAAAAATTAATTAACACAAACCGAATCAACTAAAAAATAGATTTATCCATATGGATAACACTCATAGAGTTGTTAAAAAATCTTGTTTCAAGGTGACTACCTAATAGAAAAAGGTGATAAGATTCAACCACTATGAATCCCTTTCTTTCTAATAGTAGAAATATAATTATGGCAAGAACGAACAAAAATTAATTCAAATCATATATTAGTCCTTCCATCCAAAAGAATTTTTGTATGGTTCACATATATGGGAATATCCTAACCATTCAGCACTCTTGCTTATTCAACTCTTATTCATTTAGATATATGAAACCTAAACTATATTAAGACAAAGATTGTAATTATCATATGGGTTCCAAATTAACTCAAGTGTTTAACAAAGAAAAATATTGACGTTGCGTTATTATTAGCCAAATCTTCATGAGAAATGCTAGTATAGACTATAGACATAAATATTGGCATATTAAACTCGTCTTTAATTGCAAGAATGCATATTAGGAAGCAACTATATATGTCCAACACACAATATCAATTACTCCACGAAGATAAGTTTTATAAACTCAAGAAAACAAATACATATAAAGCCTGATACAATCATGAATCCATGAGCAAAATATATGTGTTAGAGAGAAAAAAACAACATAAATACATGTATAACTATAAAGTGAGAGCAAAATGACAATAATAGGAGCCATTGCATTTACGAGTCACCGTTAAAGTCAGAGCATCAATCTTGTCAACGTTGATACCAAAAAGAAAACTATACTTTGAATAACGAGTGATGTAAAACAAAAGATTCTAAAGTACGATAGTCGTTTTTAATTTGCATTTATATCACTGTAATTCATCTGACAAAACATGTTGCGTACGTTTAAATTTATATATAATATCAATCATGAATAATATTAGCAAACCAATAAATTCTTCTCAAACAAAAAAGACATCTGAAACAATGCATGCATGTTTCCAAATTTCAATTATTGAAGCTAGCTAGTAGAAAAATACCATATAATCAAGTTAAAATATTTGCATAATCTTGGTATTTTAATACATAACTAGGTGTGAACCGCGCGTTGCGCGGTGATGAAATCTGTTAACGGAAATTACATAGTGAAGTTGTATACGTTGTGAAAATATAACTTTTTTATGGTATGAATTATAAGATTCGAGAGTCAATGCCATTGGGCAGATTAAGAAAAAAATAACCAAAAAATCAGATTTATATGACGTAAAAAAATTTAACTGCCTAAAAACCTCTTTTTATAATATGTTTGTTTTTACATGATTTTTTAAAATAGGTTCATATAAAATTTCTAATGTGATACATTGTATTATAAATGTCTAAAAAACCTATTAGAACGCCAAAAAAATTCTGTAAGACTGATTGCAACGTCTTTTTTTTTGGACCACACTACAACGACACCTTTTGATTGCAACGTCTTTAAATAAGACATTTTATCTTGTGGTCTTATTAAGTTTTATAAAGTGACTTATTGAGATGCTTACTTTTTTTTATCACATAAACCTAATTTTGTTGTAATGCTAAACTTTTTTTAATTGTTTGCAAAATTGGTGTTTATTTAATCTTAACTATTTGTAATTTGAATATATATATATATATATATATATATATATAGAGAGAGAGAGAGAGAGAGAGAGAGAGGGGATATATATATATATATAAAATGTCATGTTAACCGTTCTTAAATTTCAATGATTTGCTTGCATATTACAGGTCCCAAATCAAACAATATGTGAAATTATCTTTATTTTTCCACATTTGAGATTTTTGAACATTTTCTTCTTCTAAATTTATCAATATTTTAAATAAATAAATATTTTTTATTTAATACGTACTTTATTTTAATAATTAACTTGTCATTAGATGTATATATAAAAATTTGATAAAAAAAGATTGGAAACACATAAATGACATAATTTATTTTTGAAAGATGACATCTTTTGTCCTTATAATTTTTTCAATGGGATAATTAACTTTTCATAATGAATGCTAATTAACTTTGTTAAACGGAGGAACCGTGGATGATATGAAAAAGAAAAATTGGGGGTCACATATGTAAAATAGTTGGTTTTAGGAATCGAATTTAAATTTTGAACAAACCACATGACTCGTCCGTGTAATATACTCTTATTATATTTATGTTTGTGAAATACAATGGACCACATGCTTAAATTTTGAGGTTAGTCCATAGATAAATAATTTATGTTGATGGTCCATAACTTTTCATTTACACAACAACCATGGTCCCTACATATAACCATTATTAAGAACTAACTCGTCTATTAATAAACTATTTATTAATATTGAACTATTTTAATAGGGATTAGGTATATGAAACAAAATTAACAAAAAAACATTAAAAAAATTATAAACCAATTAAATTTTAGAGCATATATGTAAATTTGGATTTTCCTATATAAACAATGTGATAAAAACAAATAATGAACTTTACTCACGACACATCAACGATTGTAATATATTCGAAATTTCATTAACGAATAGTTGTTGTAAACAAAACTGCAAAACAACTATAAAAAAAACTCTTGATTTCATTGAAAATATATGACAAACATAAAAAGGTCTTACTTAAATAAAGAGACTCTAAAATCCCCAACAAAGTTGCTACACAATACATATATGATTAATGATATATGGTATATGAATTATTTTTCTCAAACTAATCCAAAGAAAAAAAAATAATAGAGGCGAAATAAACAAAAAAATACTTTAAAATCTTAACAAAAGGTAAGAGCAATGCATACCTTTTATCTCAAAGTTTATTTAAACATGATAAAGAGACTCTAAAATCCCAAACAAAATTCCTACAAAATGCAAATTTGATATATGGATTAGTTTCTCAAAATAAACAAAAGAAAAAAATAGAGACAAAATAAACAAAAAAAAATACTATAAACATGATAATCATCATCAAAAAGATATGGTGAATGGATGATCTATCATAGTTGTAGACTTGTAGTATATATAGTATGGAGATGAAGAGTAGGTAGGAAAAATGAAAAGATGGTGTTAATTACAAACATAAATAACCATCAATGGTAATAAAAAATTATTAATTGATTGTATTAAAGTTTGTAAGACATTGAAATTATATATGTGTATATATTTATATTATGTAAAATGATAAAGAAAATGAACATAAATAACCATCAATGGTAATAAAAAATTATTAATTGATTGTATTAAAGTTTGTAAGACATTGAAATTATATATGTGTATATATTTATATTATGTAAAATGATAAAGAAAATGAAAGGTTAAACTAATTTAATGATAGGTTTTTTTATTAAAAAAAATTCAAAATTATGAGATAATTCATAGAGGTGAATGTGGGCTTCTCATTGTGCCACCTAAGCAACCTCTAGGATTTCCTTTTAACTATATATGGATTCTAGGTCGTGTCAATCTCTTATTTCTCTTATATATAAGGGAAAATTGTCATTTTTACGAACATACTATTCACTTTTTTCTATTTTTACCAACATTCTTTAATTTTTATCAATTACATCATTAAACTATCAATTTTTTTTTCAATAAAGCCAAGGTTTAGTTTTTTTCTCAATAGTTTCTACCCCAAATTAAGAGTAAATTACATTTTTGGTCTTTACGGTTAATATTCATTATCAACTTCAGTCCCTCTTTTAAACTAACTAATTTTTTTGTAAATCATGGTTACCTCTTTATTTTAGTTTTACTCCATTTGAAAAAATTTAATTATAAAGGTTAGTTAGTTTAAGGTCATTTCTATACTTGCAACTTTTCTTTTGTCATTTCTCATTGTTGTCTTATTAGATCATAGAATAATTTAAATTTCATTATTGAAAATAATTAAAATAATAGATTAATTTTAAAATAATTGCTAGAGATACTCTAAATGCAACCAATACTATAATTTTAACATAAAACTTTACACCTTTAATCTTTTCATAAAATTATTTATAAGCTTCTAGTCAATCGGGTGTGGTTTCTAAAGACATATTGGCTCTAAATTGTCGTATATTCAAGCTAAAAATAAAAGCGATTTTTTTATCGAAACGAATGGGAGATAAATGAATTTATCTTTCAAATTTGGGTTTTAGGTAAACATTTGCTTTAATGTGTTCTCCAAATTGGAAATTTTTTAAAAAAGTGGTAACATTTCAAAATGAAAATGATTCCTCAAAAATATTATCATCATGAATGAGAAATAACGTTTTACTATATTTTTTTCTGTAAAAAATCTTAAATTTAAATATTTACAATAGATAAATAATAAATAAATAAAGTATTATATGTAGAAATTATTTCAATGATATAATTAATTTGTATTAGGGAGGCTAGTAAGCTACTGTGTTTGTCTCTCTTTGTATTAGGTCTTGCGTTATTGGCTTTGTATTTTGTTGTGTAAATCTATGTTTGTGGTAAATTGGTAATAAAGTTTTTGTTGTTTAAAAAAGTGATATAATTACTTTTGTAGTCTCTAAAAATATGAACCCATTAAAGATAAAAGTATTATGGCAAAATTATTATAACCATGATTAGCAAAATTGTAATTAGTTTTAAAGAATGATTAAAGTTGATAATGAGTATTAACCATAAGGGCCAAAAATGTAATTTACTCTTAATTTGGGGTAGAAACTATTGAGAAAAAAACTAAACATTGGCTTTATTGAAAAAATTTTGATAGTTTAATGATGTAATTGGTAAAAATTAAAGTATATTGGTAAAAATAGAAAAAAGATGAATAGTATGTTGGTAAAAATTACAATTTTCCCTATATATAAAATATAGATTTATCATGTTAATTAACGGGTAAGACTTCATCCTTGTCTTCATTCTTATTGATTAAGAACTTTTATCCTTATTATTTTTAATCGGTAAAATAATTGAATCGGTGAGAGTGTGCTTGGTTGTGGATTTTTTTTTCCAAAGAAAATGAAAATTTGGAAAACACGTTTGGTTCATTCATTTCTCGAAAGTTTTCCAAGAAGATTAGGAAAGCTGATTTTAGTAGTTTTTCGAAACTTTCTAAACGCTTTTTCTAATTTTCTAAAGTGAAAAAACGAAAACTCTATCATTTCACATTTCCTAAAATTTTCATAGAAAACTGAAAATGAAAATCCAATTTCATTTTCCAAAAAAATAAAAAATCGTTTTCCACAACGAAACGTATCCTAATTGACCGTTATCTAATGCATGCTTTCCAATAAATTCAAGTTTTATGTTTTCTAACTTTCATGTAAATTAGAAAACTGATTTCAGTAGTTTTCCAAAATTTTCTAAACGCGTTTTCAAAATTTCTAAAGTGAAAAATAAAAACTCTATCATTTCAAACAAACGTTTAATTTTATAAAATTTTCATAAAAAACTGAAAATGAAAATTTAACTTTATTTTATAAAAAAAATAAAAATCATTTTTTACAACCAAATAACATCCTAATTCTCTGTTATCTGATTCCTGTTTTTCTCCATCGAAAACGACTTTCTAGACCCGAAATAAGGCCAAAAAAAATCCAGACCTTACGCATTGGATTGGTCAAACTTTCCCATTATTATATCGAGATGAAAATTCTGTTACACACCTTTGACTAACATTAAAATATTTTATTTAATCATGTATCGAGCTGTAATTTTTTGGAAGAAAAACAATTAATATTTTATAAATGATTTTTAATCAAATATTGGTAATTAGTTTGAAAGTGCATTTGGAATTATAAAGGCACGAGAAGGGTGAACACATTATTCACATCCACCCCCTTCTACTTTCATTTTTTCTTTATTTACCCCTCTTCTTTTTTCCTTTCTCCAAATCCAATACAAAAAACAAAGTTGCACACTAGCTCTTATGTTGAAAATAGGCAAAATAGACAACCATGCACTTATATTCTACTAGTATATTCTACTACCTTATTCAATTTAAAATCTATTCATCTAGCATAAACAATCTTTAAATTGTTCTTTGTTAATCTTAAATAGAAGGACAAAGTTTGTTTTTTTCTATTTAATCTTTACTCTGTTGATATATGGTAGTTATTTTGTTCATTTGACAGGTTTTAATTTTTGTTGCAAAAGGTTAATTTTGGCAACCGTAACCAGCCCACTACGGATTGCCAGTGCCCGTTGTGGGGGCAATTCTTGACTCACTTATTAAGCGGTTGTGGCTAGGGGGCATCCGTGCGCGAGACGAAGGCTTAAACAAACATTTGATAATAATGTGTATTGATTAACTAAAATTAATTTTTATTTGCATATGCGTATTCCTTTATTTCAATGCTTTTTTCTAGGTTGGTCCTCTTCTTTATTGGTGCAATAACGAAAGATTTTGTTCTTCTTCATCGGTGCAATAAGGATTTATAAGAATTATGCCAAAACATCCCACATTTTTTTCATATATGCATTATGCATATCACACTTCACTTTTGTTACCCTCACATAACTGATTAAAAAATTAAACATTAAACATTAAACAGAGTGACTCCATGAGTGAGTGAGTTTTTGAGTTGTTCGATTCGAGCGGCTGAGCGAGGGTTGCAATTTTCGTATTGTGATTGGGGGACGAAGATAAAATTGGGTTTGATTGCCTTTGGGCCTTAACAATTTAGTTTAATGGGTTTAAGATTTGGACCTAATTTTTGTTTTCAAATTTTTAGTTTAGGACTTTGCCCTTTAAGTTTAAAAAAAATACAGTAGTACCTTCTAAAACGATACAGTTGCATTCTTACGAAACTGGACTTTTTTACCCTTCATCGGAGTAATAATACGATGGCACGTGCATGGTGCGAGCCAGTTTGCATGATGAATGATTTTCATTTTGTTACATTTTTTCGATATAAAAAAAAGCATGCAACTCGTCGTTACTCTACTTAACAAGAATTTGGGATGTTTTCTCACATAACACACATGAGAACTAGCTAGCACTTAAACTTGAATATATTGTTTTTTAAACTTGAAGAGTTTTGTAAGCCTTACTATGGTCGGATTTTTATAATTCAAACTAGTTAAGACTTCTATTGCAGAACATTTATACATCAAATCACAAGAATAAAAAAAAAGTACCAACGTTACTTTGTTACTCAGACCACGGCGGCGTTGACACAAATATAGGCAATAACAAACTTGTTGAAGATCGCAAGATTGATAACAACATTCACAAACTACCAAATAGATATGAATGTTGACTCCACCAAAAATATGTTCTATAAACCCAAGAAACAAATATGAATACATGGGCAATATACCTTCAAAAACACCCATATATGTAGAAAGACAAAAAGACAACATAAATGCACGTATAGTTACAAAAAAGGAGCAAAGCAACTATACAATAGGTCTGGCCAGGCTTAGTCTCAGACGGCCGAATTTTCAGTTTCCGTTCTATATTGCCAAGGATGTAGTCTAGGCAAAGCCTAGATGAACCTTATCCAAAAAGCTATACAATAGGTCAACAATTTACATGTATTCAATACTCATCCACCCACATATATATATATAGGGGTGGGTTCAAATGTGAACCACTTTTTGGTTGTGAACGTGAGGACAACCGAGAGCACGACACGTGGCGGATGACTAGGTGCCACGTCAGATCCACAGCGGGTGACTAGGCGCGATTCATGGGAGGGCATTGAATTAAAGGAGGGGACCACACTCAAAGCCGACGTGGCGCCTAGTCATCCGCCACGCGTCGCGCTCTCGGTTGTCCTCACGTTCACAACCAAAAAGTGGTTCACATTTGAACTTTCCTCTCTCTCTCTCTCTCTATATATATATATATATATATATATAGAGGAAAAATCAAATACAAACCACTTTTTTTGTAAAAACTATAGGACTAATCTAGACCATCTATATATTTTAATCAAGGGTTGATAATAAAAGAGGACTATTGTAGCAACATTTTCATTTTACATGCATCACACCTGATTACAACCCCATAGGGGTATTATGGACATTTTGAAACTCTCTCTTTACCCTTACTTGCACTTCTTTTCACATCCCATTTTCAAGAAAACTAGTGGCCCGCACCGCGCGTTGCGCGGTGTTTAAAAAATAATATAAGTATTTGTGTATTAATTATATTTAATATGTTTTATTCATTTGTCCTACATAAGTAATATAAGTATCTGTGTATTAATTATATTTAATAAGTTTTATTCATCCGTCCTATGTAAATACCGTTTAACTTATATGATACACGTTTTAGAATATTGACATTCTACCATCAATCATCCTATCATTTATGTTGTTTTGCATAATTGTAATCACATTATCTAAATAACTCAAAATCGTTTATATTATCGTTCAACATCTTTGTCCATAAAAACGAATTGGTGATAAACATCTTAATTCCAACAAATGGTTATCAAGTAAGAGTCATTTTCACACTTACCTGGTGTGAGACCCTCAGTTCCTTAGAGCATCTCCAACAGCTTCCCTAAAATGGGGAAAATGAAGAAAAATTGGGATTTCAGCTTAAAATGAGCTCCAACAGATTCCCTATTTGTTTCTCCAAAATGGAGAAAGTAGGAAAAAGAAGAAGGTTTTCTCCAAATATGGAGATAACCCCAAAAATGATTACAATTTAAAAGAACCAATAGGAAATCTTGAAAATAAAAATTTAAAGAAAAAAATATTTTTTTAATGGGTATGTGTAATATTTTATTATTATAATCAATGTTGATTTCTCCAAAATGGGGAAGCTGTTGGAGATGAATGCAATTTTCTTTTAGAGATTTTTGGAGAAATTATAGGGAAGCTCTTGGAGATGCTCTTATATAGCTTGTTGGTTAAAGCCCTAAATACATTGATAATATACTTTAATTTTTGGGTTAATGACTTATAAGGGTAATGAACTATTCTGTTTGAGCATATTTTATCATTGGACTTTTTTTTATACTTAATGTACCATTGAACGGCATCGCACGTTGCGCGATGGTGATAGATTATTTAGACAATTTTGAAGTTAAATCGGGCGGAGAATCACATATCATATAATAAGATAATAAGAATTGATGTACATTTGAGACGAAGTTGCCTCATTATTCTTAGTTGTTTCTTTTGATATGTATAATTAAATAACAACCTATAAGTTCAACATTATCAAACTTTGTAATAGACTCGAATGATAAATGAAATGTGTGAGGCTACTTATTATAATAATGATGTGTATGATGGGTATTTTTTTCATAACTCGTAATATATAGATTTATCCGCGACATAATATTCCTATAAAATATTTATATTCACTTCGATCATATGCGAATCTGATTTAATTGTTAATGTATCCATGTTCAAGTTTTTTTCGATCTACTTAAGGCTATTTATTTATAGCTTAGTTTCTCGTTAGAATATTGAAAAGAGGTTTTAATAATATTATGCAAAATAAAAAATATTACATCAATTTTATTTACATATTTTGATTTCAATTTAAATTTAACATAAAAATGAAATTGAAATAATTACTATAGTAAGTTATTTTCGAATTTTATATACTTATTTATTCTATTTAATCTATATAAATTTTTACAAATGTTAATTACTATTAAATTGATTTAACAAATCCAATAAATATTTATTCTTAATATATTCTTAATATATTTTAAATATATATTATTTTATTTAGTAGTAAGTATGTCATTTGTTAAAGAATTGACTAATATAAAATTTGATTATATTATCATTCCATATATACGTATATATATTGTCTCTATATTTATATATTAATTTTATTATTTAACTAAATGTTCATTCTTATTTTACTTATATATTGACTCTAATGTTATTTATATTTATATATTGGTGCCAATAAGATTTTAAATAATAATGGTGATTTTAATTTTATATGTTCATTCAAACTTTATATATTAATAGAAATTTTAGATACTTAGTTTTCTTTGTGAATAATACATATTAATATATATATATATATATATGTAGTACTAAAGAAAATGACTACAACTTGCGTGGTTGGTCATTTAAAAACATATTGTTTTCTAAATAATATATATATATATAAAGTTATGTAAATAGTATAACTAACAATAATTATAAATGTATTATATTGACGTAATCCATCGTCATCTTCAATTATTTATTTATATTAATTATAATATTTTTATTTATTTCATTTTTCGTCCCTGACGTTTGACCATTTCAACGGTTTTCGTCCCTCACCTTTGTTTTAACAGATTCGTCCCTCACGTTTGATACCTTGCAACGATTTTCGTC
This sequence comes from Centaurea solstitialis, assembly GCA_030169165.1. Classification (NCBI taxonomy): domain Eukaryota; kingdom Viridiplantae; phylum Streptophyta; class Magnoliopsida; order Asterales; family Asteraceae; genus Centaurea; species Centaurea solstitialis. The sequence continues at coordinate 46,380,567 of CM058044.1, forward strand.
CCTCCACTTAACGGTAGTTAACTTTTTCAGTTAAGTCCACTTTAGAGGACCTGTTATGTAACTATATGTATTATTATAACATTTAAAAAATAAAAACAACTAAACTACACCCCTGTAGACCCACCCATCATCATCTTCTATACCCCCAATTCCCAATCTTACCAAATCTCAGGCGACAACCTTCTAGACTCCATAACCGGACGTTCATGACGGAGGCAACCAGACTCCATCACCGGACGTTCAAGACGGAGGGAACCATCGCTTCCTTCTCCAACTCTCCCTTACGTTTGCAACTGCAACTCCGATGCCCCAAACAACCATTTTCCCTCTGGTGAGTCATCTCCACAGGGATGAAATCAGCTCCGGAAGATGAGGGGTTTACGTGGGGAACATGGGGAGGGAGGAAGATAACGGTCAGCTCCGGAAGAGCAGTGAATTCTGGTGGGATTTCACCGGAAAACAAGTTGTTACTAGCTTCGAACACATTGAGTTTCACCCAAGAAGAAATTCCGGCCGGAATTCGACCTGAAAACTTGTTGTCACTAATCTCTAATCTAGATAAATTCCAAGCAGTTTTAGCCGGAAGCTCGCCGGAAAACGAGTTTCCTGAGAGCCTCAAACTTGATACATTTGATAGAGTCCAAACTCCGGGAGGAATCTCACCGGAGAAGTTGTTTTCGTAGAATTGGATAGTGGTAATCATGTCGCAACTCTAGAGTGATTTCGGCATCTCTCCGGTGAGATCGTTTGAGAAAGCAATCAATCCCAATAAAGCACCTCCGGCGCACAAATTCTCCGGCAACTTTCTGGTGAGCCTGTTCTCCGACGCCTCAAACGATTCAAGTTTCGAGTAAAGTCCAAACTTTGGCGGCAATTCTCCGGTGAGATTGTTTCTGAACACTTTGCGAAATACCGGTCGGAATCCGTCCCGAAAATCGATTGAATACAGATTGAAAACGTCTAGTTTCCGCAATTTTCCAAAATCATCCGGAATCGAACCGTTTAATTCGTTCATCGAGATATGGATTTGAGTCAAATTCCGACACTCGATGAACGACGGAATTCCGCCGGATAATCTGTTCTTGTACAAGAAAGATCGGAATTCCACATTCCAAATCATTCAAGCTCAATCAAATCTAACAACCGTAGATTCACCAAATTCGACAACGATTCTGGTATTTTTCCGGCCAGATTCGTTTCCGGCATCCATAAAACCTTCAAACTGTTCAATTTCCCAAACTCCGGCGGTATCTCCGGACCGGAAAATTCATTATACGCTAAACCTAATGTTTCCAGATTCGATAGGTTTCCGATCTCCGGCGGTAGTATAGTTTCGTTGAACAGATTCTGATACAAAAGCAACGAGGTCAACGCCGTTAGGTTTCCGATAGCCGGAGGTAATTCGCCGGTGAAGTTGTTAGCTCCAAAATTGACCGATTCGAGCTTCGACAGCCGGTCGATGTCGTCCAGTAACCTTCCGACGAACAAGTTGTCGGAGAAATCGAGCTCAATTAGCTTCGAACAGTTGTAGACCCTAGGGAACTCTCCGGTGACGTAATTGTCATGGAGGGAGACTGTTTTAATTTTTTTTTCTATAAATATTATATAATTACATAAGAGGTCCTTAAAGGTTGATTGTCTTTGAAAAAAAGGTATAATGTCTAGAATACCCCTCATTAAACTGGAGTTAACAGAAAAAGGTAACGGTTGTTAAGTGGAGGGACGAAAATCGTTGAGGTGTGTGAAAAGTAAGGGACAAATATGTTGAAATAAAGGTGAGGGACGAAAACCGTTGAAATGGTCAAACGTCAGGGACGAAAAATGAAATTTACTCTTATATTTAAGTGTCATGTAAATGAAAGTATACATGTTGATTGTTGTAATTTTTCATCCCTAATGAGTTCTTAAATATGTTGATTATATATATGTATATATATATATATAGAGAGAGAGAGAGAGAGAGGAGGGAAAATCTTTTGTGAACCAAAAAAATAATATACAAACAATTTGAACCAATGCACTCCCTTATCCTTAAATGTTATATGTATAAAAATATTATAATAATATGAAATAAAAAAAAATTAGATGCAAAAAAAGAGTATGAATAATTTTATTTAATAAAAATTTTGTTATTACATTAAAAAGGAAAATATTTTAGAGAAAAGTTAAAGAATAAATTTAGGATTGAATTGCTTAGAAAAATGGTATCTCATTGTTGGATTTTTTTTAAATTGCAAATTAAGAAATTATAAGTACATTAAAAAATCAAAAGTGAATCCACAACAAAACAAAAAAAAAATAAAATTAAAAATACATAGATCGTACTTTGTAGTTTGGTTGTTGTCAACAAAAATAACTTTTATAAGAAAATACAAAATATAAGCAAAACGAATTAAGAAGAATGACATCACTTAAAACACCAATACAACATAAATATCAAATGCAAAGTAATAGTAATAGTAAGAAAAAAGAACATTATTCTATCGTTGCATACAAAACTATGAAAATATTTTTATATATATAAAACTCATGATACTCATCCCAAAAACAACATATAAATCTTATAATCCTAAAATTTATAATAAAAAGTGAAACGTTACCGGAAACTTTTACGAAGGTTGAGCAATAGTAACGAAGAAAAAAAAATTCTATAAAAGAGAAACAACAAAAATACATACAAACGTAATAGAATATAACATAGAACATAAAGGTTGTAGGTTAATTAAGGGAGCATTAGGTTGTATTTATATATGGTTTTGTTGTAGGTTTTTTTATTAATTAATAAATAGAAATTTGAGGAGACCAAATTGAATGTCTATAAGAAGTTAAAAAATTGGAAATTAAAGCTAATTAAATTGTAAGCAAAATTACCAAAGAAACCTTTTTGTAGTAAATTACAAAATTTTAATCAAGGGGTAGAATAATATTTAACTTATTTAATATATAAAAAACTCAAAACAATGAAAAAATCCTATAAGCTAATACTCGATAGATAGGATATCCACATCATCCTTCCAACATCTTGCTTATACATATATATATATATATATATCAAATAAAAAAAACAAAAAACTTTTATAATAACAATAAGGAATATACACAAAAACATATAAAAATAATATGGTGTTTTTTTATAGAAAAGAAAAACAATAATATTGATTGGCACACATAAACAATATATAATTACGAAAATCATAAAAGGTGTTAGCTTACCTAGAAATTTTACGAAGAATGAACAACAATCTTACAAACAAAGAAACCCAATAGCAAAACAAAGAACTAAAAGTTGTTGAACTACATTTTTGGTGGAATATTTGGTTTAATTTATAGATGATTATGTTGTAGGTTTTCTTTTAATTAATGAATGAGAAGGTGAAAAGGGTAGAATAAATGTTTTTTGGTGGAATATTTGGTTTAATTTATTGATGATTATGTTGTAGGTTTTCTTTTAATTAATGAATGAGAAGGTGAAAAGGGTAGAATAAATCTTTTTATAAGTTAAATAATATGAAAGTTAAAGCTAATTAAATTGTTAAGTCAAATTACCAAAGAGTCCTTATTATATTAAAACATGCAATTTTCATTTAGGGGTAAAAATAGTCTTTAGCTTATTTTATATTTAAAAAATTCAAAAAAAGGAGAAAATTCCTCTAAGCCAATACTCAATATATAGGATGCCACATCATTCTTCCAACATCCTACTTTTATATATATATAGATTATTGTCAAATAGGTTTCCATGGCTTCCATCACCATCAACTTCATCAAAACCAAGAAAACCCACTTTGCCTACCACCGTCTTCTCGCCGGAGAGTTAGGTCCTCCGGCCGGTCAGCCACCGGCGCCGGCGCAGAAGAACAAGAAAACGTCACCCAAGAAGAAGAACACCACTGCAACTGTTACCATCCCCAAATCCAACAAGAGAACACGCCAATCCAAACCTAAACCTAAACCTAAACCTGAACCAGGGTTTACTACTACAGATGACATAGAAGATTTCCAATTCAGGAAAGATGATGAAATTGCAGAAATTAGGGCATCGTTGCTGAAATGGTACGATGCTAACAAGATGAACCAAATTAAAATTACTAATTCTTACTGGTATACTCTTCAATTTCAAAAAAAAAAACACCAAAAGTTCACATAATTAAACAACTCATCTTAAAAAATCCAGTGCTAAAAACACCGATCAACAAAAACTTCAAATTAATCCAATCACATAATTGAATTTAAACAAACATCAAAAGTCAAATCAGATTAGAAGCAATAGATTCAAATTCAATCAAACACAACAAAATTAAAATCACTAAAATTCTTACTGAAATACTCTTGATTCATGAGCTCGAGAGTCTCCTTCTTATGTCCGAAACCTTTCCGGTTATAGTTATCGCTTCTGGTCAAATTATGCCGGAAAGCCTTGGCGTCGAAATCGGAACCGCCGGCGGCCATGGCCGGCGACGCGGAAGGTTCTCCGCCGGAGCATCGGACGGAGAGAGAAGGCTTCCGGCACCGGAAAACTCTGAAGTCAGGAAGAGATCGGTCGGAGCGAGTGGAGGAGACGCCGGAGAGAGGGGCGAATTGGAGAGACGCCATTGATGGAGCTCGTGTGTGTGTTGTGTGTGTGAAAACAGTGTATGTGGAGAAATGGCCAACTGTTCATCACCTAGCTCAAGCTTCTATTGAGGTTTTATTCACTTTCTTCTTCAATTGAATTCAATGGGTATGATTTTATTTGGCTAATTAGGGTTCTGTTTACAGGAGGTTAATGAGATGTGGGCAGGATTGGGTTATTACTGAAACTCTGTGTGTTGGCTAAATTTTGAAGACGCACTGAAGGTGTTTGATGAAATGCCACAGAAAGATGCGGTTGAATTTAATGGTGGTGGTGGCGGTGGTGTTGGTGGTGAGGTCGCCGGATTTAACGGTGGTGGTGAGGTCGCCGGATTTAATGATGGTGGTGGCCGGAAAGAGAGATGAGAGCTATGGTTGTATGTATGTATGTTTAGTTGTTATTTACTTATTAATATAAATGTAATAAACATTGTGTTTTGTATTCATAAGTTGAATATGATACGGTGAATATGAATATTCATATGGTGAATATACGATGAATATGATACGGTAAATATGAATATTCATATGGTGAATATATGATGAATATTCATATGGTGAATATATGATGAATATGATATGGTAAATATATGATAAATATAAATATTCATATGGTGAATATGAATATTCATATGGTGAATATTCATGATAAATATTCATATGGTGAATATGATAGTGAATATTCATATAATGAATAAACTGCGATTTTCAGAGCAAGGGCTTAGATTAGTCCTAAAGTTTTTACAAAAAAATGAATATATATATATATATATATATTTTGTAAAAACCACATATTTTGTAAAAACCTCTTATTTTGTAAAAACTTCAGGAATAATCTAAAACGACGATCATGCCCTTTTTAGATCAAAAGCTTAGATTAGTCCTAAAGTTTTTACAAAAAAATGGTTTTTAATTGAAGGCCCCTATATATATATATATATATATATATATATATATATAGAAAGACGATGTGTACTCATTCGAAAACGCTAACCATTTGAGAAAATAAGAAATTTTTGTCAATATACAAAATCATATACGATTCACGTAACTTTACCTAAGACAATAAGTCACGTCCAAAGTTATTTGTGTCCAGTTTTTTTCCATTAATGTAAAATCACCTGTGATTATGTAAACGGATGTAAAAAAAATTATAATTAACGTTCTTATTTAAACATTTTTTTGTTCCTTGTAAGTGTGATTGTATTTACGAATCCTCAATAAAACTAAAGCACAATCTTGTCAAAGTTAATCCAAAAAATACATCACTGTACTTTGAATAACCAGCGATGTAAAACAAAAGATGTTAAATGCGATGGTTGTTTTTTATATTTATATCACTGTGATTCATCTGGCAAAATTTGTTGGTATGTTTTGATTTGTATAATATAAACAAATTATACCTTCAAAAAATAAGATATCAACAAATTATATTATAAAATAAATTCTTCTCAAGGAATAGACCAAGAAAAGACACTGGGACAATGCATGTTTCCAAATTTCAATTATTGGATAGTTGGCTACCATATAACCAAGCCAAAATATTTAGCATCATCTTGTATTTTAATATATAATTTCAGATTGGGTCAATCTCTTATAAAATAGTTGTATCTTGTTTTAAATATGTATTACGTTAGACGTAAACTTAATTCTTTATATTTCAAACATAATAAATAAATGAATTAGTGAATTACACATTACGTCCCTCATGAATACATGTTTTTGGTTTTCATTTCTCAAATTCATAAATGATACTGATAGTCCAATAACCAATAATTATGTGTACGACTATCAGTTACTTTATGAACTTGATGGACTAAAACTAAAAACCAGATATCCATGAGATAACATTTATATAATTCACTCTAAATAAAAAATGAAAAGACAATATATAAATATATTATGCACTCATATTACATGAAATATATTGGGTAACAAAAAGAACATAAGAATGAATCTGATGATCATAAGTTTTTTTTTTTTTTTTTTTTGAGAAGGTTCATCTGGGATTTGCCCAGACTACATTCTTGGCAATTTTTATCATAAATTGGTTTAATTAATGATGGTAACAATAAAAACATATGACATGAAAAAGAAGAAAAAAGCATTCCACTTAATATTCAACCGTCATATTAAAGAAAACGCCTCATTTTAAAATGAAATCAATTATATACTTTTTCATAATCTGATGAACAGAGTATGATTAGTAATCCATGACACCAACACTTAACTATCCGAAGAAGAAGAAAAAAAACCAATATAATATGCATTCCATTGTCGAAAGGATTAGTCGGGTGCCTGAATGGATCTCAGATACCTCTTCGACTTCGGTTGGGGCATGTGTGTGTGTGTCTGACTGTCGTCCCAAAAAAAATATGCATTCCATTGATCTTTTGATGAGACTTAACTTCTCAAATATCAAACTTAGAATGTGAACAAAAGTATCTAAGCCCTGACTATTTTAAGTTCATGCTTTGTTTCATCGAAAATAAACTTTCTTAGTGTGGACCAAGTCATAAAAAGTCCCGAACTTGATGCATCTTTAGTCAAACTTTCGTAACGCTTCGACCCCGTCGGGCATTTTTGTTTTGTTAGACACTTTTATCTTTTACATAATTAATAAAAATATTACTGAATTATGTACTAACTTGTATTTTTTAAGGAAAAAAGTGATATTTTATAGATGTTTTTTAATTAAATATTTATTTGGTATAAAAGTGCATTTGAATTTATAAAAGCATTAGAAGGATAACGTGATTGCCACCGACTATGCTTTAGGGAGTTGTACTATAGGCTTACCCATTTGTATGTTTTCATCTTTTCATTATTGACAACAAACACCCAATCGCCATCTGTTTCTTTCAAAATCTTTTTCCAAAATCTCCCACGTGAACATATTATTCACCTTCACCCCCTTCTACTTTCGCTTTTTCTTTATTTACCCCTCTTTCTTTTTTCCCTTTTCCAAATCCAATACAAAAAACAAAGATGTACGCTACCTTTTCTGTTTAAAATAGGCAAAATAGACAAGCAAGCACTTGTTTTCTTTTAATTTAAAATCTATTCATCTAACGTAGATAACCTTAAATAATTCAGTTATATTATATTAGTCATACAAACGGGATTGTTATATGTGTTGGTACTTATGTTAAATAAAGATCGATCATATTATTTAATGGATTTAATTAAAAAAAATGACATAGATAATCGTTTTAACATCTTTATCTTTTAACCAGCAGATGTATCGGATGGACATCAATTTTACACTTTTATCAATTTATCTGCAAATACCTAACTGTAACTTATAAATAGATGTTTAAGAAAAGAAAACTTGTTTTTCCTACTCAGGAGTGCCATAGGACATGCAACCAAAGCAATAATTCACTCTCGAGTGTAGCACCTACACAAGTGTGAACAATATCTCCATGCCCCCTACCCAAATTACATCTTTGGCATTTATGGAGATGTTGGTTTTCTTGAAAAAACGATACAGGAATGAATACTTTCGTTAATTTTTCAATTTATTATATGATAATTATAGAATCCTCTTTGTATCCTTTTTCTTATCATGTTATTTTTAGCTCATCAAATTAATAATTTATATCAAAATGTACTATAGTAATTCCTATAAGTAATATATTATTTGAAAGGTCTCAACTCTGGTCAATGGTAAAAGTTAAATAGATATGCACATAGCACCCTATGCAAACGCTTCGTTAACCTAGTCAAGGAGGGATTTTTGAGAAGCATGTCCAGGATTCGAATCCGGGCTCACTCCTTGTGCTAGGCGCGGGGACAGGGGAACATTGCCGGGGGCAAGTCCTTAGTGGAAGGTCAGTTGGGTCCAAAGGACCACGGAATTAGGGTTTCTCTGCCGTTCTAAACCTTTTTTTAAGTAATAAATATGCACATATTAATAATTGTTCTTAATTTTTTTCTTATAAATACCTAATAAGACCATGCGTAATGGTTACACAGGTTGGGCGGGCTCAGCTCCAACGGGCTGGGCGGGTTGCCGATACTAACTTGGCGGGCTAGCGGCAGGCTAGAGGTTGGAGTGTGGCCACCCCGAGCTAGCCGCTCTTCTCCCTCTCTCACACTCTTTTTTTTCTTTTTTATTGTATTGAGTATTTGGCTTGTAGGGTTCGGATACTAATAGTAAGGGCTCCAGAGGGATCATAAGTTATGATGGTTTTATGATAAAACTAAGAATAAATTACGGGTTTGGTCCTCATGGTTGATGGTTTTTATGGATTTGGTCCTTAAATTTCAGTAATTACGGATTTGGTCCTTGTGGTTTGCAAACTCTATTGGATTTGGTCCTTGGTGGTGCAAGTACGCAGGGACCAAAACTAATATGGCACAACCATGACAGAGGATTCAGAGGGCTCTGAGATAGCGTACATATCCAAATTTTCTCTAACAAAAAAAAGGTTTGTTATTTAAAACCTACTAAATTTGTTAAGAGTTGACCCTGCTTTTTCCTTTGTCGGTACTTCCTTCCTTCCTTCCTGCCAACTTGGGAAAAGATAAAAAAGAGAAGATCGCAACTCCACTCTCTTGCACAGAAACCAATCACTTTTTAAGTCTCAATTTCACTTCACATTACAAAAACTTCCCACTTCTAGAAAACAAACAACATTCCAGATCTTAAGAACATAAGAAAAAAAATGGTATTCACCGGAAAAATCAAGAAAAACACCGGTGAAGCATGGCGGACAGCTGATATCCTCTTGGTTTTCTTCCCTCTAAAAGATCAACAACAATTAAATTCATCATCATCATCATTATTCAAGAATTCAAATCATATTCTCACAAGAACTCAATCCACAATCTCCATTTGTGTTCTACTCGTTTTTCTCACCACCTTTCTTCTCTTTTTCGCTCTTTCGACTGATTTCGAACCCGAAAACAGCAACTTCGCCTCCGCCGCCCGCAGCCGTAATCCACCCACACCCGCCTTACAACGATTGGGCACTTTGTATACACGTGGCACGACGGCCATGGACAGCCTCATTCTCTGCCACGTCGCCGGCTCGGTCACGACCCGACAGCTTAAGCTCTTCTTGCGGGTCTTTCACCGGTCCGGGTTGCCTTCGAATTCGGATCTTTTGTTTCTATTCGATTCAATTTTGACACCGGAAGCTTTCGATAACGTGATCCGGGAAGAGAATGAGGTTTTCTTGAAGATCGTCGGCCGGTACCGATCGGAATTGGGTAATTCCGGCGAGGTTTTGGATTTTCCGGCGAGTTTTGACCCGACCCGGTTCGTGAAAACTAAGGTGGTGGAGAGAGGAGAGCCGATATGGGGGTGGAAAATTAAGAGGAAGAATTCGAGTGAGACTGAGTCAACTCGGGCGAGTTATGGATCGGTTGTGGGTTTTGGGGTGGGTGAGGTCGACCCGGAGAACTCGTTATCCGGGTTTCTGGGTCGCGTTCCGATGAGCCTAAGAAGGTGGGCTTTCGGGTTCGTCGAAATTTTAAACACGTGATGTTAGTTGACGTAAAGAAAGTTTTGTTACTCGGAGACCCACTCGGCCGAGTCAAGAACACGAGTCCTGACTCGGTAATTTTGTCGCCACTCGCAACCGAACATGGCCGTAAGGGATCAGGATTGAATACCGGTCTGGAAACGGTCGATCCGAGGGTCATAATGGGCGGAGTCCGCGGCATACGGCGGCTGTCTGCCGCCATGCTGGCAGCGATTGTCCGAGAAACCACGAGTCCAAAACACGATAGAAGTAAGAATTCGGTTACGGAGTCGGCTCTGCTGAGTCGTTTGGCGACCAACGAGTTTACGCGCAAGAGCTTACGTGTGTCGATGTCGGCCGAGTCTATAACCGGGGCGAGTTCGGTTAGTGAGTCATGGATCGGAAATCAGACGATTGTGTGGGTTGAAGATAGTGATTATTATAAAGATATTGAATCAGTTATTATGAAGCATATTTGTTCGTTTCCAATAGATTCAGCTGTATACGGGGATTGTTGACTGAATGACTGCTTTATATTAAGAATAGGTACAAATTTAGTTAGAATTTTTGGCTAAAAGTGTTAATTAGGATGTATGTATGTATATTTTAATAAGAGAATGAGTTTGCCAGCAAAACAATAATGTCCTTTTTGATTGGTTGGGTGTTCATTGGCGTATACGTTCCTTCCCCTTAAAATATATCTTTTTTATTGTCTCAAAAGATTAAATGTTTTTTATGAGGTTATTATGGTGATTTAAATTTTTTAATGTCTATGATTATTAATTAAAGTTAAAAGCTTATGCTTTAAATTTATAGTAAATAGGTCAGATCGATAAAATACAAATGTACTAACTTTGGCATATCTATATCTTACTAGATAATTACCCGCGCGCGTTGCGGCACAGAGGATCTTGAATCTAAAATCGAGAACTCGAAAAAGTAATTTTATTTCATGTACAATTTTATTCTACATCATGTTAATTTTTTGATTTCGTGTATTGTTAAGTCGCATATCAAATGTATAAATCCAAGATCAATTGTTCAAAAAATTGAAAAAGTTTGTATACTCAAAATTTGTTTATTTGATTTGATTTTAATAAGTTCCAAATGACAATCTCAAACTTTTTACATACTCAAAATTTGTGTAATGTTTTATTTGACGATAGAAATCAAGCAATCAAAATCGTCAAAGAAAATCTAAAGGAGGTAACACCATTCCATCTACGAACTTCTATTTTCAAATATTATACTCCATAGGCCTAGTTGTGATTTTGGTTCCAATTATTAAATCAAAGAGTCATTGGTCCTGTAGTATCTGAATTATTGATGGTGTGCATTATTTAAAGAAAACAACTATATGTGCGTACAATTTTCTTACGTCATCACATGTGGATCTAGATATGAAGATGAGAGCAGCCCTTTGTTTTCTCCCACTCGTCGAAGAAGGTAAGGCAATCTTGTGAACAGGTCCAAATGACAAGTACTTGCTCACAGCAAATCCAGCGTTTCTCAATCCATAACTCATAGCATCAGCCATTATATAAAGTGACGCAAACTCTAGTTTATCGCTCTCTTTACGGATTCCCAAATCATGGGCCTTTCGGTCAACAAAATAATAGACATAGGTAATCCTCACCACAGGAGAGACACTAAAAACCCATAATCAAAGAGAAAAGAATCCCCAAAAATCTTCTATTATATGTGTCACAATCAAAGCAGTAGGCATATGGAGGATATCAAACCATATGAACATATATGCAATGCAATATAGATTAATTTATAATCCCCAGTTAAGAACAAAAGAACTAACTCAGTTCTTTAATAAAAAGCGAACACTGAATAAAAAAGTAACCAAAATTCAAAATTCATTGATTAGTTAATAAACCAATAATACCCATTTCTTTGTATATAAGTGCGTTCCATGAACTCCACTCTAGTGATCATTCAGAGAATACAGAATGAAGAAGACAAAATTTTTTATGTTGAAAACCCACTCATGGAATCCAACAAACACCTACCCTAAAGAAGACCTCTACTTCAGCTTTCTTTGCTTTCTTCTCATCCTTGGTTTTCTTGATTCTTTCCTTGATTTCACTGCATTTTAGATAACATGGTTACATATGGTTTACTTGATTTCACTGCATTTTAGATAACATGGTTCTCTTAATTCTTTCCTTAATAATCTATAAAAATTGTTAGATTAAAAATAGGAATTTTTAGAGCATCTCCAACAGATTCTCCAAAATGGAGAAAAAATGAGATTTTACATGAATTTGGTCTCCAATAGATTCTTCAAAACTTTCTCCATTTTGGAGGAAGTAGGAGAGAGAGAGAGAGAGAGAGAGAGAGAGAGGAGAGGAGAGAGAGAGAGAGAGAGAGAGAGGAGAGAGAGGAGAGAGAGAGAGAGAGAGAGGAGGGAGAGAGAGAGAGAGAGAGAGAGAGAGGAGAGGAGAGAGAGAGAGAGAGAGAGAGAGAGAGAGAGAGAGAGAGAGAGAGAGAGAGAGAGAGAGGAGAGGAGAGGAGAGAAGAGGAGAGAGAGAGGAGAGAGAGAGAGAGAGAGAGAGAGAGGAGGAGAAGAGAGAGAGGAGAGAGAGAGAGAGAGAGAGAGAGAGAGGAGAGAGAGAGAGAGAGAGAGAGAGAGAGAGAGGAGAGAGAGAGAGAGAGAGAGAGAGAGAGAGAGAGAGAGAGGAGAGAGGAGAAGAGAGAGAGAGAGAGAGAGAGAGAGAGAGAGGGAGAGGAGAGAGAGAGAGAGAGAGAGGGGAGAGAGAGAGAGAGAGAGAGAGAGGAGAGAGAGAGAGAGAGAGAGGAGAGAGAGAGAGAGAGAGAGAGAGAGAGAGAGAGAGAGAGAGAGAGAGAGAGAGAGAGAGAGAAGAGAGAGAGAGAAGAGGGAGGAGAGAGGAGTGAGAGAGAGAAGAGAGGGAGAGAGAGAGAGTGTATGAGAGGAGAGAGAGGAGAGAGGAGAGAGAGAGAGAGAGAGAGAGAGGGAGGAGAGAGGAGGAGAGAGAGACGGAGATGAGGAGAGAGAGAGAGGAGAGAGAGAGGAGGAGAGAGAGAGAGAGAGAGAGAGGAGAGGAGAGAGAGGAGAGAGAGAGAGAGGAGAGAGAGAGAGAAATCCCAAAAATGATTACTATGAGAGCAAAATGGTGTTTTTTTTATTGTGTTCCACCAATAGGAGTTTTTGAAATAAAATGTTTAAGAGGGAGGGATTCAGAATTATATTATGTAGTGTTTTTATTTGTAGGGTTTTGAAAAAAATCAATATTTATAAATGATCTATAAAATTAGTAAGATTAAAAGGTTGAAATCTTTAAATTTCAAGAATGTCAACAATAAGATTTTAAATAAAATAATTTTTCATTATGGGGGCTGTTTGTTTTTTAAGAGGTCTGAAATCTGAAGTCTAATTTCATCTCTGAATAACAAGAGATGGTGCTGAAATCTGAAATCTAAATTTACAAGCTTGTTTGTTTTTTTAAGTCTGAAGTCTGAATTGAAATTTAAATTAAAATGTCTTTAATGTGAAAAAAAACACATTGTTTCCTGCAAAACCACCATTAAATACAAATTAAATACAGCCATCGGTTCCCACTTCCCAATAAATGCATATTTTCCATTTAAAAAAGAAAATCAAGTATTTCTAGAGAGAGAGAGAAATGGTGGTTGTCACCACCGTTTCCAACCCTGCTCGGCTTCCCGTCTTGCGCCGCTCCGGCCGTCTTCCGCCGCTCCGGCCGCCGGTCATCTTCCGGCGCTGCCGGCCGTCTTCTGCCGCTGCCGCCCCCTTCCGCCATTGCTGCATCTCTGCCGCCTCCTCATTCTAATTCCAGTTCGACGATTTGATAGAAGAGCGTGGAAAGCATCTTCATATCGGCGTCGGAATGTTTCAGATGCTATTGCCTCACGGAATTTTTCAGATTGATTTCTGTGTTAAGAGCATCTGAAGTTTGAAAAAAATCAAACAACCTGAAACCCTAAATGTCTGACCGAATCAGACTTTAGAGGTTTTCAGTGATTTTTTTAAGAAAACAAACAGCCCCTAAATGACCAACATGACCTTATGATTAAATAAAACTATGGTATCGAAAAGCTGCCTCCCTAGCAGCATCATGAACCTCGGGTTTTTCACTTCTTTTCTTCTGAATAACTTCCAAAGTGGTTCCAACAATAGCCCTAGGCTTCTTGGTGGCACGACGCCTCTTCCTTACTGCTTCTTGGGCAATGTCCTGTTATGTTTCCAGAACAAGATAATCAATGATATTATCAAGAATAAGATCTACCAATAAATACAAATAACGTAGCCAAGTAATGAACTTCTCTTACCTTCTTATGTTGCTTTCGATACATGGCAGTCCATGTTAACTTTGGGGGCTTCAGCTTATTGTGAAAATACCTCTTGCATTTGGAATTTGCAAATAAAAAGACCTAAATTGATAACAAATGAGTTAAATTTCTAACATTGCTAAAGTAATTAAACAACCCAAACCAAAAGATATCTTTGCCATCTAATTATATACCCGAGAGTCAGATCGAATGAACCTAATACCAAGAACTAAAGGTTATAATATGCCTTTTCGGAAGCAACCTCCCTCGGTACCACATCAAGAGCTTGGATAGTCTCTTGTGTAAAATCACGCTGCCTGCCACTTAAGAACTGCTTCAGATGGTGAAGGTCTTTTTTGGCAGCAAATTTTATGGCGACCTTAAACTCATGCTCCCGCCTACAAAATATAACAAGAATTACATGTGACAATGTTTGTGAAGAAGCCAAAATCAACCACAAGATATTGGGAAACAGTTTATACCCATTGTTAGTCATTTTAATGACAAACTCCTTTCGTTCAAAAGGCAAAGCTCCTGCCGCAAATGCACTTATCTTTCCATCATAGGCCCGCAACAAATTTCCCAAGCAGTCGGGCTGCATGCTTTAGCAGTCGGGCTTCGGCCCAAAATTGCCGAGGATTAGTCTGGGCCCAATGTGGTCTAGGATACCTCTTCCAGAAAAAAAAAAAAACAAATTTCCCAAGCTGTGAAGCCTGGTATGACTTCGTTAGGAAGAGAAACCCACAAGAAATATACTAAAAAAGAAGTGAAACACAGATCAAATTTTGAAGAATCTAGCTAGTGTGCTCATATGGTCTAGCACTTGTTCCAACTGCAATTGCTGGCAAGTGTTTGTGCAAATAAGTCAAAAACAATCACATATAGCAAGTTTATGGGGAGCTTCAAGCTTAGAAAATCAAAGCATAAATAACAACATTATAGTAAGTATAGACTTATACCTAGAGATAAATTAGAATTGGAAGTAAAAATCATTATACTTAAATAAACCCTATTTACAATATCGATTAAATTATATGCAGAAATCAATCCGAAGTAGATTAAACCCTAACTGGAATGCCCAGAAACATATAGGAATCAAAGAAAACCAGAAATCAATGAGAAAGATAAGAAGAAATGAAACCCTATAATCGAGAAGAAATTGAAAAGAAAGAAACAACCTTTTCTGAACAGAAGAAAATGAGCTGATTGATTTATGGGCATTCCAAGTGTTCGATGAAATGTCCAAGTAAGATTGTATAAATTCAAGTTTTGTCAGTGTATTAAAAAATTCGTAGAAAATAAACGGTTTATCCAAATGAGCTGTATGATATACCGTTGGAGAGCTTATAAGGTCCTCTAAAAATGCTATGAAGAGGCTAAAGGTTATTATGAATTTAGGGTCGTCGAAATACTGAGTTTCGGATCTGGTCACGTTGATTACCAAAATGGCACACTGTTTTTGTAAATGTTGTACCGAACTGCTCATAGCTCTGAATTGTATGAATCCAGTTCCTATAGAATCCTAAGATATCTATCTACAACTTTTATTTAGGTGACAATATCTAATATGGCTTTTAAAAGGGAGAAATATATCCTAATGTAAAGCATGTAGGAATTATTAGGAGCTATCAATTTCTGGTTTGAAGGAAAAAAAAATGAGCTTTTGAAAATGTTACCTGGGATCTTAATGGTTGCGTTACACATTAGTTAAATCCTTTATTAAATGATTGTAGATTTGTAGGTGATCGGAAGCAAGGAAAAAGCTAGCTAAGGACTAAGGTACGGATATCCTATTCCTACGACTAGAACAAGAGAAAAAATTATAGCATAACAAAAAGGTATTCTTGTAGGACCGTAGTAGAAAAACACCATATTCTTGGAAAACAAAGCCATTTTAACATATTAGAGCAAAACATGATTTGTGCAAAAAGCAACACTTATCTGAAGTCACATTTGAAAATGTGTTATTTAACTTCAAAATGCCATAAATACATTATTCAAATGAGTGGTTCATAGTGATAATAGTACCGATAATAATAATAAAGTGGTTGCTTGAAAGGAGTTGAAAATTATTTGTCAGTGTCATTCATAGTTAACTGTGTGATTGGAAAGAAAAAAATGATTCCAATATTTTCATGTGCCATTCATCTAACCTCCGAAACTTATCTTATAGAAAATTAGAAATATATATGAAGTAAGGAAGACACCAAAATAATTCCAATATTTTCATGTGTTTTCCTTTCCAGGGTTTCAGGTGGTCTTCCTTGCAAACTAGAGGGGATAATTGAATCACCACTTGCAATTGGATATCACTACAAGTGTGAGTTTTCTGTTGGATATTGTTTACAAGGAAAACCTATAGTGGCCTTTTCACTTAAGAACTTCAGGTTTCTGACTTGATTCTCTGATCTAAGTTGCTATTAGTTATTTCCTTTTCGGTTTTACATTTTGTTCCGCAGTTAAGGTTATTATGATTCAGGGAGGGTGTGACCGCAGTTGAAGAACCTTTAGATTGTCCAAGTGTTTCTAGAATTGGTTGCAAGTATGTTGAAATCTTCTAGAACTTCCTACCAAATTCGACCTTCCCTATATGGAACAGGATGAATAATATTGGGTTTTGGCATCAACTGACAATATTCTTGTTGGTGATTATTAGTAGTTACCTGCTTTCTGTCATAAATTTATACGGGCCTAAAATGTATCTTAACTCAAAATATAGAGAAATCAAAAAGAAGAAGAAAATGATTTGTGTATGCCTTAAATATAGATTGAGATTTGAGAAACATAAAAACTTTTCAACTTTATCATCATAAATTACAAGAATGACTTGTCATTTTTACATATCGATTAAAGAAACGAAAAGGGTTGATTAGATTGAAACTAAGCTTGATGATTCTGATTCAAAGAGAGCTAATAAAATGAAAGAACCTTTTAATAATGGCATATCAACTGTGCATAACAATTGCCTATAATCATCTTTGTTATCTATGTCATGATCTAGCCATATGCTTAGATATAATTTTGTTTTTGTGTTTGATGGAGGATTCTTTTACTTTTATTTGTTATTGCAGGTTTTACGCAATCTATTAGTAAGTTCAATATACCACGAGGTTTAAAAAGGGTAGCAAAGTAGAGGTTATGAGCTAGGAGGTGCCTGCATCATGGCATGTTGCTGAAATCATTTTTGAAAATGCACATGCTTACAATGTGAGATATGATGGTTGTGTTAGGTTTTAATCAAATCTATTACCACATTCAAGCAACGGAAGCATATTAAAAAAAACTATGGTAACAACAAATTAATAACCTTTAAGGATGCACATGTTCTTAGAAATTTAACTACAAAAGAATGATCAAGAAAACTTACTTGATAGCGATTGTTGAAGAACTCGACGGAAAAATCAAACCTTTGATCTTGCCTCTTGGATGTCGAGGACCAATAGTATGAATCCCTCTAGTGGCTCACACCTAAGATCACCAAATACTAACAACCAAGAACGCTCAAACCTTTTGGCTTTGGAGAGGGAAGGAAGAGGATGCCAGAGAGAAGAAAGAATGAATGTATTAATGATTTGGGTTTGATCCCAAAGCATCTATTTATAATCTCTTGATTGAGGCTTCCTAATCCTACACAAACTGATAAACCAATTAAAACTATTTTAATTATTATCAAGTTATTATCCTTTATATATAATTAATCCAATTAATTATATTTTGGATATTATCTAATTAATTATATTTATCCTCAACTGATAAATAAATTAATCACTTTCACCCCCTCTAATTTCTTGATTGTTTATTTGGGTCTTAAGGGCAACCCAAAAGGACTCTGCCATTATTAAAATACTACCAGTAGTTAATATCTTGGACACTATTTCCAACAGTCTCCCACTTGGACAAGTTATTAACTTCGTCTGGTCAATATTTTCAAATAACTAACAGAGAGCAAACCATCCAATGAAGCTGCCGAACTCTGATAAAGATTCGGTCCTAAGATAAGTGATTTAATGTTCCTTTGTTCTACAAGATATCATATGAACCTGAGACATGGATAATAGTCTATCTCATGGATCAAAATTATGTTTCCCGATTTCCGATATGTGTTGAATTCATCAGACTACTCAATTGAACATGTCAATTCCAGTCAGGGTTTGGCCAAACACTTAATGTCAACACCAAATCATCGAGGGGCCCATGGATATCGCTTCTCCTGTTTAGGTAGAAGGAACAAATAAACTTTGACTACACAGTTCATTTCTACTCATCATATCATACCTGAACATACCCTGTATAGCTGCCAGTTACGGTCAACGTTGGAGTACACCAAAGCATAACAGAATCATAGAGCAAAACTCTATGTATCTCCGCTTGAAGAACATAAAATATTATCATCTCAAAATTACTCTGACTTAATCCATGAAGTAAACTTTTGAGTGCGGGTTGTTCCAATACTCAAATCACTATTAAGTACTCATGAGTGTTAGTTGCATTCTCTATGCTTCTAACACTCCATGACAGTCTTGAATCACTACTTACTTCCAGGAGTATGACTGACTGTGGAGGTTTAAGTAAATTAATACTTAGGAAGTTGGTTCTAAACATGCAAAACGAAACACTATAAAAATTAAATGTAAATGGACGCAATCCAGCATATATTATAATCTCCATATAATAATCTCCAAGTCAAATACAATTTATTATTGTTTTAATACATCAAACTAACAACTAAAACATTCAAGATATATTGATATTTCTAACACCTATGGCTTCAGTATGATACTCATGTTTAGGTCGAGTTAAGGCTTTCGTGAAAGGATCTGCCGGATTCTCTTCAGTCGGTACTCTACTCACCACGATCTGTTTTTCCTCAACCTTGTGTCGCACAAAATGATACTTCCTTTCTATGTGCTTTGATTTTCCATGGTCTTTAGGTTCTTTAGTCAATGCGACTGCACCTTCGTTGTCACAGAAAATTTCAATGGGTTCACTGATGCTTGGTACGACACCCAGATCACCTATGAAATTCTTCAACCATGCGGCCTCTTTTGCTGCTTCACTAGCTGCAATATATTCTGATTCACATGTGGAATCAGCCACCGTGTCCTGTTTGGAACTTTTCCAAGTTACAGCCCCACCATTCAACAAGAACACCCACCCTGACTGCGAGCGGGAATCATCCCGATCTGTCTGGAAACTCGCATCAGTATAACCTGTTACTCGTAATTCATCCTTTCCACCATAGACCAAGAACATATCTTTAGTTCTCCGAAGATACTTAAGAATGTTCTTTACAGCCGTCCAATGACTTTCGCCTGGGTTCCCTTGATATCTACTCACCATGCTTAAAGCAAATGAGACATCAGGTCTAGTACATGTCATGGCATACATGATCGATCCAATAGCAGATGCATATGGAATTCGACTCATTCTGTCCAATTCCTCACTAGTACTGGGACATTGATTTTTACTCAATCGTATGCCATGTTGCATGGGCAAATACCCTTTCTTGGATTCACTCATATTAAATTTCTTCAATATCTTATCCAAGTATGTACTTTGGCTAAGTCCAATTAAACGCTTGGTTCTATCTCGATATATTCTTATCCCTAGTATGTATGCTGCATTTCCCAGATCTTTCATAGCGAAACATTTCCCAAGCCAGATTTTTACATCTTGCAACATTGGAACATTGTTTCCTATGAGGAGTATGTCATCAACATATAAGACTAGGAATACAACATTACTCCCACTAGCTTTAACATATACACAAGACTCATCTTCGCTCCGAGAAAATCCAAACTCTTTGACCTTTTCATGAAAACAAAGATTCCAGCTACGAGACGCTTGTTTAAGTCCATAAATAGACCTTTTAAGCTTACACACTTTATTTGGATACTTGGCATGTACAAAACCTTCAGGTTGTGCCATATACACATCCTCATCAAGTTTCCCATTAAGGAAAGCGGTTTTTACATCCATTTGCCAGATTTCATAGTCATGAAATGCAGCTATGGCAAGCAGTATCCTGATAGACTTAATCTTAGCTACTGGTGAGAAGGTTTCATCATAATCAATCCCTTGAGTTTGAGTGTAACCTTTTGCAACCAGTCTAGCCTTAAATGTGTGCACATTCCCATCCATGTCGGTCTTCTTTTTGAAGATCCATTTATTCCCAACTGTCTTGCGACCTGGTATATGATCAACCAATTCCCAAACATGGTTATCGTACATGGACTGAATCTCGCTCTCCATTGCCTCTTTCCATTTGGTAGCCTCAGGGCCTACCATCGCTTCCTTGTAGTTAGATGGTTCATCTACACTATCAAATGTCTTATCATTGACTAGTGTATCTCCTTCCTTTGTAATATGAAAACCATAATAATACTCAGGAGCTTGATTAACTTTACTAACTCTACTAGTTCTGCGAAGAGGTGGTGGAGTTATGTTAGTTTCCTCAACAGGTGATTCAACCTCATGTTGAGGGCTAGTGTCAACTATAGGTTCATCATTGGTTGTCTCTTGAATTTCTTCAAGATCAATATTACTCCCACTATCCACTTTGGAAATGAGCTCCCTTTCTAGGAAGAATCCCCTTCTTGCCACAAACACTTTGTTTTCAGAGGGTTTATAAAATATATATCCAAAGGATTTGTAGGGATAACCAACGAATAGACATTTCTCTGCCCTTGGTTCCAGCTTGTCGTTAGTTTCGCGCCGAACGAAAACTTCACAACCCCAGACCTTTATATGTGCTAACGAGGGACAAGTCCCAGTCCACATTTCAGAGGGTGTCTTTGCAACCTTCTTAGTTGGAACAAGGTTTAAGATATGAGCTGCAGTTTCTAAGGCATAGCCCCAGAATGACATTGGAAGTGTAGCACGACTCATCATGGATCGAACCATATCAAGTAGCGTTCGATTTCTTCTCTCAGCAACACCATTAAGTTGTGGTGTTCTAGGAGGAGATAATTGTGAAACTATTCCACAATCCCTTAGATAGTCGTAAAATTCATGACTCAAGTATTCTCCACCCCTATCGGATCGGAGCATCTTGATTTTCTTGCCCATTTGGTTTTCTACTTCGTTCTTAAATCCCTTGAACACTTCAAAGGTGTCTGATTTGTTTTTCATCAAATAGATAAATCCATATCTACTGAAATCATCAGTAAAAGTAACAAAGTATCTCTCACCGTGTCTTGTGGCGGATCTGAATGGTCCACATACATCTGTGTGGATTAAGTCCAACAGATCCTTACCCCTTTCCATTTTTCCTTTGAAAGGTGATTTAGTCATCTTGCCAAGTAAGCAAGACTCACATTCTTCATCCGACTTTAAGTCAAATGATTCCAAGATCCCGTCCGATTGGAGCTTGGCGATGCGCTTCTTGTTTATGTGGCCAAGACGATGATGCCACAACGATGATTTATCCAATTCACTATTGGAGGAACCAACATTTAGAGTTAAGTTATTATTATCTCTACCAACACAAATCACACTTTCATACACACCATTACAAGGAGTAGCTTTAAAATAAAAACAATCA
Organism: Centaurea solstitialis; assembly: GCA_030169165.1. Classification (NCBI taxonomy): domain Eukaryota; kingdom Viridiplantae; phylum Streptophyta; class Magnoliopsida; order Asterales; family Asteraceae; genus Centaurea; species Centaurea solstitialis. The sequence goes on from CM058044.1 coordinate 46,402,512, forward strand.
TTTTTATAAACCAAAATGCAACCATTATCATTATCAAATTTAAATTTAAAACCATCCTTGTATAATGCATGAAAAGAGATAATGTTTCGAGCCATTTCTGGCGAGTAGCAACAATCTAATAACTTTATTGAAAGACCACTACTAAGCACTAGTTCTAAATCTCCAATCTTGGTAACAGCAGCAGTCATCCTGTTTCCCATGATCAGATTCAGCTCCCCATGCTTTAATGTTCTACTTTCCTTTAGTCCTTGAGAATTGGAGCAAATGTGAGTACCACATCCCGTATCAAGGACCCAAGAGTTAGAAACTGAAGTACTATGGAGTTCAATCATAAAAATACCTGAGGTGCCACACTCCTTAGCTTTGTTCACTTTTAAGACCTCTAGATATTTTGGGCAACTTCTCTTCCAATGGCCCTTTTCTTGACAGTAGAAGCATATGGCCTCTTTAGGGTCACTCGTTGGTAATATGTTAGAAGTTTCAGCTTTTCTCTTAAGGCCTTGGTTGCGAGGAACAACTTTAGCCTTTCCCTTCCCTTTGGGATGAGAAACTTTCTTCTTCTTACAACCACCTTCCCTAATGGCTAGGACGGGAGCAGTTGAGTAAGCACTTTGGGTCTTACCCATATTTGCTTCAGCAGATCTCAACATGTCATGCTTATCATATTTGGCTACTGCCTCAGGGCTTGCTCCATCATCGAGTATAGGAAGGTCCTCATTGAGCAAGTACTCTTTGTCTTCGTACCTCAAGGCAACTCTCAAGGCACGAATCCAATCTAAGTAGTTTGGCCCAGTGAGTTTATCTTTATTTAGGATAGAGAGTAACATAGGGTTGGATGTTGAGTGGGTAGGAGGAGGAGGAAGATTTTCAGCCATCTGTAGATATAGTTTTAGTTAATTTGATATTTAATCCTTAAAAATAATTACCCTAAGATTATTTAAAAGGCTAGGATCCATATTTCACTTTATGATGCGAAAAGGGATGCCGTAATCACATCACAAAGTTGTTTAGGTAAACAATACTCTTGTTTAATTTCATTCACTATGAAACTCCTAGTTCTTTTGAGATTCATCGACTTATGTCAATGGCATGTTAATCTCGATTATGCTTATCTTCCATTTGTGACTGGGATGCCGAGGATCACAAACTAGATAGTGAATTGACCATGTAAAAACACATGGACCCCTCGGCTCAAGTACGCTTGAGAATCACGAGCGCCATATCATTTTCTACTATAATTTCAAATTAACGTGCCGACTAACTGCACACGCTCCGTTAACAAATTATAAGATCATGTGTGTTATTTACATGGGTAGCATATGACTTTCACATTTCTTAGTGTATCTAAAACGGGATTTTGTTTTATACTTTATAGTTAATACTTTTAACTTGTTACATTGACCTATCAAACCTCTCGGTAATTCCACTAGTCCACACAAGAGGCGGTGAGAACAGTAACGCCAAGGCATTTAAAAAACAATTCTCATTTGGCTACCATTTTATAGGCAACCTCCTTAAACCCCTTAAAGTGTTTATAGTGAGTACGCCCCTCGATTTGACTATCAATGCATAATTTAGTTTTATACATATAATTAAGATCTATTATATATATAGAATTGGATTAAACTTTAAAGCATTTAAAATTGTGATTATCTAATTAACTATGTGATGACACATTTAATAATTAATTAATCGATTCCATAATTAATTCCAATTTAAACATGTGAGGACACATGCTAATAATTAATTTTAGATATATCCAATTTATATTCACTATATAAATAATATCAATATTTATCTTACTATATTATCCAAATTTTAAATTTGGTATTTTAGCAAGTTGGGAAACTAGCCAAAATAATTTTGGGTTTATCTTTTCAAACATTGAAAAAACTCAAAATTTTGAATTATAGCAAGTTAGGAAACTAGCCAAAACAATTGGGGATAAACATTGCATAAATAAACATCTATAATATTGTTAATACCTACTAAAATCAAAATTTATAGATAACATAAACAATAATATTATTAATAGATTTTTTTTATGCAAAAAAAGTTTCCATAATTAAAAAATTGATATTTATCCTTAAAATCAAAAAGGAAATCGATTTTTTTAATAATACAAAACACCTATCCTTTTGCAAATACAACACTTTTGCAAATCCATTTAAATTCCTTTTGGTAAATACGTTTTCATACAAACACCTTTTGTAATCAATTAAAACTGTTACCAACAATTAATTAGGAATTAATATTGCATAAAACTCATCATTCACTATGAAGAAATCAAAACTTAATAGGCAAGAAAACAATTGCTAATAATATGTAAACTTTTTACGCAAGTTTTAAAAACGTTTCCAAAAACAATTTTTGTCAAAGTTTCCAAAAACTATTTTATCCATCAAAACACAGTTGCTAATAAAAAAACAATTTTTTTTATAGCTTGCCTAGATTTCGAAAGCCTTATCAACACAAACAGATTTGCAAATTAAATTGACACATCTTTTGAGTTAAAATTCAAAAACAATGGCTCTGATACCACTGTTAGGTTTTAATCAAATCTATTACCACATTCAAGCAACGGAAGCATATTAAAAAAAACTATGGTAACAACAAATTAATAACCTTTAAGGATGCACATGTTCTTAGAAATTTAACTACAAAAGAATGATCAAGAAAACTTACTTGATAGCGATTGTTGAAGAACTCGACGGAAAAATCAAACCTTTGATCTTGCCTCTTGGATGTCGAGGACCAATAGTATGAATCCCTCTAGTGGCTCACACCTAAGATCACCAAATACTAACAACCAAGAACGCTCAAACCTTTTGGCTTTGGAGAGGGAAGGAAGAGGATGCCAGAGAGAAGAAAGAATGAATGTATTAATGATTTGGGTTTGATCCCAAAGCATCTATTTATAATCTCTTGATTGAGGCTTCCTAATCCTACACAAACTGATAAACCAATTAAACTATTTTAATTATTATCAAGTTATTATCCTTTATATATAATTAATCCAATTAATTATATTTTGGATATTATCTAATTAATTATATTTATCCTCAACTGATAAATAAATTAATCACTTTCACCCCCTCTAATTTCTTGATTGTTTATTTGGGTCTTAAGGGCAACCCAAAAGGACTCTGCCATTATTAAAATACTACCAGTAGTTAATATCTTGGACACTATTTCCAACAGGTTGGCAAGGTGTAGAAAAGGTATCTAGGAGGTTCATAAGTCCTTGCCAGGCCTCCTGCAAACGGTTCACAGAGGTTGGTGGGTGACTGGTGATATTGTGAAATGTAAATTTGCATACCATAAGGATGAATAGTTATTAGGGGTGTTCAGTTTTTCACTTTTTGGAGGTTTTCCTATGAAAGAAAAAATAGGACTGAAGTTAATTATGTTGATATTTACAAATTCTTGGAAGATAACTCGGATGATGAATAGAAGAAGAAATGGTCACGACAAGTTTTGAAGAAAACAAAGACCTGTGAAGAAAAGACATCAAAAAGAAGAGTTCCCAAGAAAACAATGACCCGTGAAGAGGGACAAGAAACTTTTCAACAAAGAAATCTCGGTAAGGGTCCAACTCTGGCAGAACGTTTAAGGATTATGCTAAGCACCCTGTTATCGATGAAAAATGTAGTATTTACTTTTTTAAAAAGTGTGTTTGAAAAAGAGTGCTCATATTAGATGAAATTTCATCTCTTATTTCTACATTTAATGGCAGGGAAATGGCAGGGAAATCAAGTTCTGGTTGAGTCAAACATGTACAGGAATGATAAGCGACGAGTTGTTCGGTAACAGAAATGCACTACAAAGCGTAACTGTGGACCTTGCCTGAAAAACATGGTATGAGTTTTGTTTTAGAACTTTTTCTTTCTTTTTAGCTAAGAAATTCAATTGAATGTTTGCAGCTTTTGTCTGATGGCCTTGTAACATCCTTTTAGCATTTCAAACATCTCATGATCCTTTTAACTTACAATTGCTAAATCTTTTTAGCCATGATGGACCTATGTAAGGGAGTTGGTTGGATATGTAGCATACTTTCATGACCTACTAACTTGATGCGTGGTTGTAGAATATTTCCATCTAAGCTCTTCAGGTAGAAGAATAGTCTCGCTTAGCAATCAATCCCTTTTTTTTTTCAATTTCTTGTGGGGTCTCAAGTTTGATTTTTGCTGGGTGGTTCATCTTTATCGGGTTACAAGGCCTAAAGTTGATCCCCTCAAGTAGAGGTGGCGGTTTGCATATAACATGGACGGGTTTGGGTCTTCCATACCCGGTCGGTCCCACACATATTGGTTATGCATCTGTTTGCAACCATCTATATAGCCTTAAAACTACATCCATTTCATATGAATAATGTTAGAATACAAGCTAGAAACCTTATCTTGCTGCATAACTTATTTAGTTTGTATGCTTATCCCATTTGTTGTTGCTTTTGTAAGATACGAGATTCTTTTATGGAGAAGTTATACTTGTTTGTTTTTAATTCTTTTGTGGGTGTTGTGATGGTGGCTTTGGGAATTTTGGAGGGATAAAGCAAGAATGTTACCGTTTTGCAGGTTATGTATGACAAAGTTAGTGGAAGAAGCAGAGGTTTTGGGTTTGTAGTATATGTTAATCTGTTGAAGAAGTTCAAGAAGCGGTTCAGAAATTCAATGGATACGTAAGTTTCTATAATGTTGTACATCCTATTAACTCAGATTCAAGTAGGATTTGAAGTTTGAAAGATTGAAGCCCATTGATCTTTCTTGTGGTAGTTGGCCTTGTTAATCTTCTGAAATTTTAGTTTTCTGGTTGTGGAAATTAAAAGAACTCAAGTAGGTCAGCTGGAAAGATCACTTGATGACTGCAATCAAGCACTTCTAAATTATACAAAAGCACTTCATAGCAAGGTGTATGTGCTCTTTTACGCAGCAGCATGTCTTCTTCATTTCTCTCCACTCACAGCTTCACTGTGTTCGTCTTTCTTTTAAGTGGTTTTATCCTCTTTGCGTACCCCTGTTTCTTCTTTTCCCTTCCAATTTCTAGGACTCGCTTTTTACCCTACTTGGTGTCATGTTCAATCACCACCGTCAATTGGCGTCAGTCTTAATCCCTATGGTATCCCCTTCGGTGGTTACAGTTAAGTGTGCGTAAATGATGGATCGTTGTACTCGCTTACTTTCCATTTTTTTAGTATTTTGCTTGCTTCATTTTACTCTTTTTTGCTGATTTTAGTGTCAAATTGAGATATTTCACAGTCGGTGTTAGAGATTTTTGATATTTTTTATTTTGCAAAAATCAGGTGATGTGGAGGTACCGACGTTTACTGCGGCTATTGAGGCGTACCAGCAGCGGATTACTGATGCTATCATCTCTCATGCTAATGAAGATTTGTGCTGATAAGAATGTTAGGTTTCTCAATCTTACTGGTAAATTGTATTCTTTCTCTTTGTGTTGTTGGGATTAACATACAAACATTTAGATTGTTTTAGTAGTTTTTTTAAAATTTCATGCATACAAGCCAAAACCTGTATGGTCTGAAGCCTGAAAACCCAGAGGTATCCACCTCAACAAGTAGCATACCATCATCACTGCGACACCTCACGTATCTCGCTTCAAGTATGTAGATAGTTCCCAAGCTGAGGAGATGGATCCTGGAGGCAGGAATACACTTACTCATGTTGCGCCGCCTAAGTCATCCGGGTTCTTTGCAGAACATGGAATGGACAGTGGTTTCTCGGAAAAAAAAAACTACTCCATCTGATGTCCAGGTGAGCAATATTTTACTAATTTTTTCACTAAATTGTTATATTTGTATTTACAAGAGACAAACTTAAATATGAAGAGCTAATGTAAAGTTTATAGGCTCTTTGATAGGGAGATGCCTGCATTTCTCTTGCCTTGGTGTTCTTTTAAATTTTTGTTTCTAGCCTTAATCTTCATTTTTTTCTATATGTTTGGCGTTTTTGGGCAAGCTTTCTTTTTTGTACACACTTTTTGCAAGTCGAGGGTATTCATAGAAACAATTGCTCTATTCTTTGGGGTAAAGGACATGATTACGTATATCCCCTCCCATCCCTCCCAACCGCCAGCTCTGGGTGGGATATATTGGGCTCGTTTGTTTTGGTTGAGTTGGGAATAGTGGTTAGGTTCACATGCATAAGGAGATTGTCTATCAAGTGTAATTCATAGGATGGGGTTGAGATTGAAAGGGATCAATGGTCCAACTCCCTTCTTACCCTTCTTATCTTAACTTTTCTTTTCACACACTCATTCACCTATGCATTATAGGAGGACCAAATAAGAATGCTAACTACTTAAGAGAACACAAAACGGCCAAATCACGTGCAAAATCACATGTGATTTTATATTAACGGTAAAAAATAGGTGCCCGGGGGACTTTGGCAGCCTCTTCAGCTCACGGGGTAAAGTAGCGCGAATCACATGTGATTTTGTATGCAATGTTAGTGTAAAATCCGATGTGATTTGGCCATTTTCGTATTCTCTTAAATATGTGTCATTCTCCTTTAAACTTACTTGACTTTTACCTTGGCTTCTTGGTATCATTTGTGAGGGACAACGTGGTAAGTTCTATTGCAGGCCTTTCCCTGTCATTTCTTGAACTTGATCTTTCACTCACAAAGGAATAACTAAGGAATAACAAGTTGAAAACATTTTTCTTTCACCTTATTAAGTGTTAGATTAAAAATTGTGCTATATATATATATATATGTGTGTGTGTGTGTGTGTGTGTGTGTGTTGGATAATCTCAGTTGTACTTGTACTCACATGGATAAGTATTTCTAGAATAGCATATTCATCATATCTTAAAAACCAAACATGTGTAGTTGTGAGCTTTCTTTCTTGTAGCTTTTCTTTGATTTCCACCACCAAGTTTTGAACTACACTATTGGGATATGTAGTACAGAAGATCTTTATGTTAAGCTATATAAAAGTGCTGGTACCCAGACTTGTGGGTTTAAGACTGTTGTCTTTGTTTGTAGACCATACATAGCACTCAAGATAAAGAACAAACTACTAGGAAAGAAGTTTTCCCATGAAGTTGTCAATGCTATGATTTTGGATTTCCTAAACAGGTACTTAATCCATACCATGGTTCATGATTTTAGGATGCACTTGGAATTTGGTAGTTTCACAGTTTTCATTCAATCAACAACTTCCATGTTTCATTCACCTTGCGTACTATGAAACCTAATTAGTTACAAGGTTACTTCAAATGGGTTTCATGATATAGCTTCGTCCTTTTTGTTTAACCAAGTTCTTGGGCTGTCGTCCTTTTGCTTTCAAAGATAATAATACATTACCTCTAGAAAATAAATAAAAGTTATCTTTCTTTTCTTAATAACCCACCCTCTCTTTTGCACCTGACCTCTAAATTCTGTGTCTAGGCCTAAGACACTTGGTTGCAACTGATGTCTCTTGTGAAACTCTTTTTAGTTATCTTTGAGAAGTTGTTGACTTCTCAACTCTGTCACAGAGGTTTTATCAATGACTTCTGTTACCGGAGAATTTTCTTGATCTACATGGTGTTCATCAAGTTGGGGTCTACGTAGAATCAAACAAGTGAGCTGTTCTCTGTGATTATATCTATGATATTCACCAATAGACAGAAGCCTAGATGTGGAAAAAGGACGGGAGTAGACCGATCAAAAACAACTACATTGCAACTTAATATGTTTGCTAGCGACTACATGAGTTTTGATGAATGAAATGCATCGCTCGAATACTTAACTTCGTCTTTGATTCATGGTATTTTTATTTGCAGTCCTTGAAGAAGTTTAAGGTAGCCACTTGTTATAGTTGACCTTTTATTTGCCACTTGTTATATCATTTCAGTTTCGAGTAATATACGCCTAAACATCACATTGCTCATTATTAGATTTGGCCAAATCACCAGTCGACTACCAACCCTCGAGTTATTTTAGTATTTCGCCTAATTCATATTCGAATTCATCCTTGAGCGACCCTAGAGTTTAAATCGAATAAAGCAAAAAAAAAAAGCTGAAAAGAAGAAATCAAACCTAGAAACCGACGATGAAATCGAACCAAGGGTTTTTTTCCAACAACCATTACCATAAATGGATGAAATCGAATGAATTCACAAAATAAGTCAAATTATAAAAATGGATATGAAGAACAATTAACAGTAAATTTAAGAGTAACCTAGCATGAGAGCTATTTTGTCTGAAAAGACTTGAACCAATTTTCGATTGATGATTTCCCAAATTATCAAACCATAGCCATAGAAGAAGAACTCAATGACAATTGAGAATTCAAATAGATCCCAGTCATCAAATTAGGTTTAAGATGAGTGCTCATTGAGATTAATGATTCATGATTACTGATTTTAGGATTATATTGAGATTCGGATTTTGATTTTGGGATAATTTATGGTTCTTGGGTTGTTTTGATGAACTTCGTTTCTTTCGAAAGCTTGATAAATATTCTTAGTTAAGTCGAGTTGAGTCATTCGAACATTCACCTTTTTTATTCAAACATATTTATATATTCTTCAAACATACAACCCAAATATAAAAGTTATTGAGTTTTAGGCAATAAACAAGATAGACAATCAATCCCTTGATATATACTAATAATATGTTCAAGTTTTCTTACAATCATCACAAAGATTAAAAGGAAGCATGGCATCTTAACAAATAGGTGTATGCATGTGTTAGAGATGGGAGTTTCTAGCTAGTTACCCGGCCTCCTATGTTCACTAGGATAGAAAGTGATACCTTCTTGAAACTGGCGCTCCCATTTTGCACGCATCAATTGTGTAAAAACAGCTGTGATATGAGCCCTGCTGATAACCGGTCGTTTAAGATCACGACAATTAGTGGAATGAAATGCAAACTTACATTCTAAGCACTTGAAGATAGAATAGGATTGCAATTTTCTTTTACAGAACCTGCAGTCGCCATCGCTTTTAATCCCTACAACGAATGATAAAGGATGTTGGTGAAGTTGGTCCTCTTTTACAATACCCCCAAACTTGATATTTATAACATTACAAACCCCTCCTATTTCTTCGAAACTAGCACCTTGTTCAGACTTGAGTATGAAGGGAGCACAAGTAGAATGAATCGACTGGCTACACTCCGAACAATGATAGAACCACTTGTTAGGATTAAGATACTCCTCACAAACATCGCAAAAGTATTGACTTGAATGGTTCTCGATAGCGATGTAACTTAGCTTCAACGAGTGTTTGTCATACTTATGCCTAATTTCCTGAGGCAAATGCAAAGCGCACCGGCTATCCAGATAGAAGTCGCAATATTTACATCTAAAATAAATCCGACTAGTATCACCAATCGTGTAATGACATGCATCACATTCCTTCGTGGATGGGTTTGTTGATACACTGAATCTAGAAAGTAAGTGATTTGCATGAGCTTCATGTGTGATATGTTGTGGTATGAACCCACAATGCACATCAATGCGATAGTCGTCGCATTGGGAACAAGCATATCCAAATCCATTGCACTTTAACTCACAAGTTTTGCAGACAAACCCTTTATAAAACTCTCGGTGCTTTAGAAAAAATAGAACAAGCGTGTGTTGTGGGTGGGACGGATGGTTTTGCAATTCAGTTGGTAACCGGGTGCACCACTCGTGGAGATAAAAGTCGCAACCACCTTCGTTGCATTTGTAAAATGGCATTCTTGTGATTGGTCTCACACATCCGTTACATAATACTTTAATCATCTTCATTGGGTTATGAACAAGAGACATTCTTGATGTGCTTTTGGCATCAAAAAGGACTAATGGATGTTCATGGCTGGAATGTTTGAGATATCCATCTTCATCTATAACTTTCTCACAACACCCATTATTCTTTTCTCTAGAACTTTGGTGCAATAAGATACTGTATGATTCATTAGGGAGAGGGAAGTTGAGAAGGCCTGGATACTTATTGACTTCAAAATTTCTTTCTCTCTTACCTGCACCTGAGACAATATTGAAAATTAATGTTAGTGTTAACTAGTGTTCGGCCCGTGCGTTGAACGGTGACGATAATTTCGTTAAAGAAGTATTGAACCGACCTAAATGAAACGTAATTTCTCAGTTAATATATATATGCATTAACAAAACAAAGTCTTCATCATTGATTTTTCTTTTATTTTTGCATTATAATATTAACATTTGGTTAGTTATAACTCCAACAATATAGATAACCATTCGTCTCCTTGTTAACTATCATCTTCCTCTAATATATCATATTACCATTATTTTGGATGATGAATAATCTTAGGTCTTATATATCCAAATTTATTATATCAAAAACTGTGTAATTGGCTCAAATAATAAAAGAAATATGTAAGACTATCGATAATAATCGTTGAAAATATATAATTATGATTGTTTTGTCCTAATACATATCAATGCATATATCCCCTACATTAATTCTCCCTAAATATTTACATTCACCAAACAAAATTTGGGTTATCTACTTTTGTAGGTCTTATATATCCAAATTTATTATATCAAAAACTTTGTAATTGGCTCAATATAAAAGAAATATGTAAGACTATCGATAATAATCGTTGAAAATATGTAAATATGATTGTTTTGTCCTAATACATATCAATGCATATATCCCTTACATTAATTCTCACTAAATATTTACATTTACCAAACAAAATTTGGGTTATTTACTTTTGTAAGATTGTTGAGTATTTTATAATTTGTTTACATTTATCGTAATGCACTTATTTGTAGCTTTAGGCAAATACACCATTGAAACCACTTTTTCCTGCAAATTATTGCACGAAAAGGAACTGTAATCACTGATATTGTGACCACCTTGTTAACTTTTTTTTTTAATTGTCTAAAAAAAAGATCTATTTAAAATTGTTTTTTCATAGTTTAGGTTTTTGTAAAGAATTCTAAAAAAAGATGTTTAAATAATTTCATTTTTATATATAGTGTATATATATACTAGATTTGATCCCGTGTAATACACGGGATAATTTTTTTTAAAAAAAATCATACCAGAAAAACTAATATTACAAATATGATTTGCTTAATTTACATTATTTACTATAATTTAATTTATGTTTAATAGTATTATATCCCGTAATTAGTTTATTTTGAAAATATTGACAATAGATTTATATTATATATTCTATTATTTGCATTTCAATTAATCCGTTGAGCATCCATCAATATGTATATATGTATAATAAATTAAGTTTTAGGGGAATTAATATATTTAATATTGTAAAACATATAACTATGTAGATTAGTTTAATATTTGAATTAATAGAGATATAATAGTTTAATATTTGAATTATTAGTTTAATATTTGAATTAATAGAGATATAATAGTTTAATATTTGAATTAATAATTTGTTATAGTAGAGAGAGATAGAGATAAGAGATAAAATGGGTAAATTAGTTTAATATTTGAATTAATAGAGATATACTAATAGTTTAATATTTGAATTAATAAAGATAGAATAGTTTAATATTTTTAAATTTTGAAATAAAGTGACATGTCAACAAATGACTGCATGACATGAGTCAAGAAGTGACACGTAGGCGAAAATGAATGTAGACCATAAGAGTGTCCAGGTACGTGTTTTGGCGGGAAAAATCCGGCTCACCAGAGCGCGACACGTGGCAGACCAGTTACTCTTTTATTATATATAGATATATGTAGAGGATTTTTGAAAGTGATATTTATCTTTTACATTATTTTATTTATTGTTTTCATATTTATCTATAGTTTGGATTAAACAGTTTGATTTAATTATGTAGAGATTAAACGGTTTGATTTAATTATGTAGAGGATTTTTTAAAGTGATGTGGCAGACACACATGCATGACATGTGCCGAAAACCGAAACCGGCTCACCAGAACGCGACATGTGGCAACCGGCTCACCAGAACGTGACATGTGGCAGGCCAGTTACTCTTTTATTATATATAGATATATAGAAGAAAGTTCAAATGTGAACCATTTTTTGGTTGTGAACTTGAGGACAGCCGAGAGCGCGACACGTGGCGACTTTGAGTGTGGTCCCCCTCTTTAATTCAATGCCCTCCCATGAATCGCGTCTAGTCATCCGCCGTGGATCTGACGTGGCACCTAGTCATCCGCCACGTGTTGCGCTCTCGGTTGTCCTCACGTTCACAACCAAAAAGTGGTTCACATTTGAACCTGCCCCTATATATATATATATATTGCTTCTATCTTGTATACATATTATCGATATTGATCGTATTAATTTTTTTAAAGGATCAATTATAAGTATTTAATTGTACATATATATTAATTTTAAAATAAAAAATAATTGAAACTTGTGTGATATGTCATTTAACAAATATATTATCTTTTTGAATTAATATAATATATATACACATATAACATGTTATCTAAATAACAGTGATTAATAATGTTCATTGAATTATATATATATATATAATTAGTATTGTATAATATTAGTAATTAATAATTCATGTTTGTTATTTAATCATATTAAAATATATAATAAATGTTATATAAATAATAATTAATGTCATCCTTTATTCATTCACTTACATATAAGAATATGGTTATATATAAATAATAATTAATGATAAAATACTTTGTTAAATTTTATAAAGTATATCATTTATATATATATATATATACACATAGGGGTGGGTTCAAATACAAACCATTTTTTCGTTGTGAACGTGAGGACAAACGAGAGCGCGCCACGTGTCACTCTGAAATTTCAGCGACTTAGTGTTATTCAATATGAATAACACTATTATTCAGCCTGAATAAAGAGTTATTCAGTATGAATAACACTAAGTCGCCGGAATTCAGAGTGACACGCGCGACTTGTAACCAAAAAGCTCGCGACTTAGTGTAATTCAGTCTGAATAACACTATTATTCAGACTGAATAACACTAAGTCGCAGGACACATCGCGTGTGTCAGAATTTTTTTTTGCCACGTGTCGTGCTCTCGTTTGTCCTCACGTTCACAATGAAAAAGTGGTTTGCAATTGAACTTTCACCTATATACATATATATATATATATATATATATATATATATATTGCACTAAGGTTCTTTCATGTAAATTAATATGTATTAAATTGACGTGATTAATAGTTATCTCTATTTTATTTTTATTTTTATCTAGTAAAATCAACTTTTCAATTGTATCCAACTGTTATATTACGATATACATATTATTATATATATATTGCACTAAGGTTCTTTCATGTAAATTAACATGCATTAAATTGACGTGATTAATAGTTATCTCTATTTTATTTTTATTTTTATCTAATAAAATCAATTTTTTATTGTATCCAATTGTTATATTAAGATATATGTATTATTATTTTCAAGTGTCATATAAATAAATATATTTGCTTTTTAATAAGAGTTAAAAAATGATGAAAATTAAACTTAGGAATATATAAATATATAGAAGATGAAAATTAAAAACGACTCTAAAATCCCCCCCCCCTCAAAAAAAATTAATTATACCTTATCAATAATATATTTTTGTTTTGTGTAAATTAAAAAGGTTTATAATTCATTTTATTTATATTTATATCAATTATAATCATTTTCTTATCGTCTTCAATTGTCTTATAAATAAACATATATACATATTACTATCTCAAATGTCATGCAAAAAAATATTGATTTAAAACTTAGAAAAAATAAAATTCAAATAAAATTAAATCAATAGAAAAGAATATACAGATTGATATTCTTTGAATAAACTTAAAAAAATAAGAACACTAATTGAAAATATATATATATATATATATATTGAAATTTGTTGAGGTTATATATATCTTAGATTAAAATACGACTTGTAAAAATAGATCATTGAATCGTTGTTACCATCAAAACTTTAAACTGCTGCAAAATACAAACTTACGCTTCCATTGAAAAAACATAATAAAAATATGGAAGAAAAAAAGTAAAAGAAACTCTAAAATGTCAACGAAAATCAATAAATAATAATACTCGGGTTAGTATTATTAAAGTAAACCTGAAAAATGACTTGATTGAAGAATAACCATTTGTGAAATAAAAGAACAAATCAAATGATTAACAAAAAGAAAGAAAAGAGTTCACCTGAAATGATTTTGTTGAGAGATAGTTTCTGAAATGAAGGATACATCAAGTGATAAAGAGGAAGAATACGACATTTAATATGAACGATACATGGAAAAGTTTGAAGGTTTACCTTTAAGAATGAAGATTACATCATAATTTATATGAAAATGATGAGATTTGAAAGTTACATCATAATTTATATTATGAAATGATTGAGAATGAAGAATAGGTAAGAAAAATGAAGAGTTGATGGTAAATGCAAACATAAATGAATAATTAATATTGATGGATAATTATGTGGGAAATTAGGAAAAAAAAAAAAGAAAAAAAAAGTAAATCAAAAGGCAAATCAAAAGTTGGAGGTTAATATTAGGTATGTAAATTTACAAAAATATCCAAGCTATTAATGAGTCTACATGTTCTATAGAGGGGTGAAAATGTCTTTAACATATATAACATTACAAAAATCAAAAATATTAGAAAAAAAAAATAAATAGGATTCTTGGTCTTAGAGGATGTCACATCTTACCTTGTGGTTTTTCCTTTTAAGATATATATTGATGATTAATTTCTAGAAATTAATTAATATATATTGTAACGAAGAAAAAGTATGGGTATGTAAATATATATATATGTGTGTGTGTGTGTGTGTGTACTAGAAATTGTCCGTGCGCGATACTGCATGAAACATTTAAAATTCTATAACGAAGAGGGATAATTTGATCATCATCTTTTGACTCATGCGAAAAATAACATTTAAGATTTTTTTTAAACATATTTTTGTTTATATATGATTATTTATCTTAATATGATAAAGAATGAAGCATGAAAAAAATAGGGGATTAATAGTAAACTAAATGACTAATCATAAGGGTATTAACTGTAACTTCTAAATTTATAAACAATTTAACTTTTAATGTAAAAATATATGAACAAATTAATTCATATGTATTTTTAATACTTAATAACATGATTAAAATCTAAAAATATTCGATATTAGACTCATTTTGGAGATATTTTAGAGACGATTATAATGGTATAATTAGTTAAAAATAAAATAAAAATTTTAATACATTTTGCGCAATTTACATTATTTATGTTAATATAATAAGGGTGTAAGATGAAAAATGAAAAAAATAAAGGGGTAAAAGTAATTTAATTAAGTAAATATAGGGATATAGAGTGTAAGTTATGTATTGAAATTGAGGACCTGGGTGGGAGGAAGGATTGCAGTTTCCAATTTGTGCATTGTAATAAGGGCTTTAAAAGCTATAAAATTGAAGAACTCATTTTTCTTGAAATAAAACTGAAATAGAATCTTATATATAGAGTATAGATATAGATATATACCAGATGATAACTTGGACATGGAAGACTTTCCCCTTGATGTTCCACAGTTTACGTGGACGTAGTAGAGGCATTTACTACATTTATACAACCAATATTCACGGCTAAAGTTCTTTCCACAAATCCTGCATTTGAAACCATATGGTATAACAGAATGGGAATAGGAAAGGGTGAGCATATGGGGGTGACTAAAACGGTCATTTTGTAGTAAAAATTTGATTGGAAGGGTAACACAATCAATATTTATTAAGAAGTTATAACAAGTGGTGCAGTGATAAACCCCTCCGATATGCTTCGTCCCACAAGCGTAACACATGGATAGAATTGGGGAATTGATAACAGAGGTTAAAGGGTGCAGGTGGCCAGGGTGATGGATCGTATTTTGCTTCGCAAATGTAACACAACGAAGATCGATTACATAATCGCACGTAGAACAAACATAGCAAAACATGCCAAGTTCATGATGAACTCCAAGACAACTATGACATTTCCATTCACCACTTGAAGTTGCTTTTTTTAGGGTAAGAGTATGGTTAGGGTGGGCTGAGAATTGTAACGTTGTGGTCATTTTTGCACAGAACCTGTGGACTGAGTAGTTACATGATAAGTCGTACTCGTTACATTTGTAGTAATACCGATGGTACCAGTCGATTCCAAAGCCACAAATGGCACATGTACACTTAAAATTTTGAAGTGCAACCAAATCAGCATCATCAACATCCTCATCATCTTCCTCATAGTTTTGATGCATTAGTTGCAAATCTATGGGAATCAATGGATGCTCATGTTTTATCTCTTCAAAGTGTACATCCTTAAACTCCATTTTGTTGTTATTATCTCCCACTATTTAAAGTATGATGCTTGATTATTATAAACTGCAACATAAACACAAAAAAAAAAGATGTAAATCTACAAGTAATAAATAATGTTTGAAAGAAGAAATGATTTTATACATACAAATTAACCTTGGTGACTATTTATTGATGGAGATGATGATATATCATATCATACATATAATTAATGGCTTTGCATATGATTGTCAATTGGTTTATATAGCCAAATGCATTTGGCATATATGATTCAAGAAGCAAAGTAATATTATACTTTGGTTGTAACCTACAAAGAATGATGCCCTTGCTTTGCTTCTTATTTTATATTTCCTCGGATTCAATGCTTTTTGTAAAGAGATTCTTCATAATTGCAAATCCTCGACAAAATGAAAAAAGAATTCAAACAGTAATCTGATTATTTTCAAACCATGACATCATATTATTAAATTTTTGGTTGATTTTAAGAGATCCTTTTCAAATTTATGGTTGATTTTCAAGAAAAAATAAGGTTATTTTTGTTGTTGATTTCGTAAACTTTTTTGAACTTTTTGGCTTTTTTGGTTAATTTCAAAAGAATTTCTTGGTTTTTTGTTTGATTTTAAGAGACTTTTTCAGTTTCTCTATTTTTTGGTTGATTTCGAGAGAATTGTTCTGTTTTTTTTGTTGATTTCCAAATAATACTCCAGTTTTTTGGTTGATTCCAGAGAGGTTTTAGGTTTATAAGTGCACCCTTTATGTTTAAAAAAATAATAAGATAACACCCTCAAAATAATATGATAATATAATTACAAAACTAAATTTTTTTTATCTCTTGTTAAACAAATAATACGGTCACATGCACCGTTAGAAAGCCCTGTCCCCGGAATTCAACCATGTTTTCTAGTATGTAATGACCCAACATGCTTAAGACCTTATAGAAATTTAGATAAAATGCGTTAAAATGAACTTCGATTTATAGCTATTTCTTGGCATGTATGAAGGTTAGGTTAGATGGTTTTTGATCATGAACTTTTTACAACCCAACTCAATTATGACGATTTGGAATATCTCAACCCAACCCAAACCTAACTCATCCAAAAATATAAACCAACCCAAACCCTTGCAAGTTACGGCGGGTTAGCATATATAAATTCAAACTTAGGGGTCGTTTACTTAAACACTTACCCGGTAAGTGTTTGCCGGTGAAATTGAACATTATCACGTACCGTATTGAACAAAATTTTAGTCACTCAAAACGGCATCGTACGCAACAATTTAACCGCTACGCTTTTACCAGGTAAGAATTGTGGATCTCACTTACCGGGTAAGACTCTCGGTTCATGCTATTGCTCTTACCGGGTATGATTCTAGTCCGTTTCATGATCGTCCCGTAAGGTAAATTGATCTGGTAAGTATTTACCGGGTAAACATCAAGTAAACGGCCCCTTAATTGTAATTTTTAAACTCGGATTAGATATAGAGGTTCTTATTTGGGTTAAATAATTTATTAATTTTGTTTGAGATATAGATGACTGGTGAATCATGAAATAAGCCTATTAAAAGAATAACCCTATTATTAGATGAAGATGGAACCATGCATGGAAAACCTTGTGTGAAAGGTGTAATTGAATATAAATTTTTTCTATCTAAAATCTTCTTAAAAGTCTCCTTAAAACCTTTTCCTACTGTTGCATAGGGGGGGAATATTTCTCCAAAATGTATCAAACTATACCAAAAAAATTATTGTGTACATGTATTCACTACCAAATATGTTTTTTGATGTATCAATATTTTTTTTGTTATTATGTTACAAAATGACTTGTAAGAACATCTCCAACAACTTCTCCAAAATAGAGAATCAAAAATCAAAATCCTTAAAAAAATTGCAACAATCTCCAAGAGATTCCCTATTATGGAAACTTCATCATTAATTATAAAATTAAAATATTTTGCCTAAGTACTAAAATATTATTTCTCTCTCTGAAAATTTATTTCCAAAGCTTCTTAATTAATTATTGGACATTACATTAGATATTCATTATTGGGGTGATCTCCACATTTGGAGAAAAATCCCATCTCTCTCGTACTTTCTCTATTTTGGAGATAGATATGGGGAAGCTGTTGGAGCTTTTTTGCCCAAAATCTTCATATTCTCCCTTTTCTCCATTTTGGAGAAGCTGTTGGAGATGCTCTAACCTGCTTTGCTCAACCGCTAAACATCACCACCCCCAACTCGGAACCACCGCCATCTTCAACCTCCAACCATCACCATCTTTCACACCACCTCTAACCTCCAACGCCGCCCACCTCTACTATTGTTCACACCACCACTGTCGACTCCACCCGCGCCCATTGCCATTCACACCGCGCCCATTGCCATTCACCCCACCCCCACCGCCATCGCCATGAACCGTTGTCGCCACCGCAACCAGAACCTTCTTCTACTGCATCATTGCGGTGGTTTTCAACCAGAAAGTGGTGGTTTTCAACCACCGGGTGGTTTCCTTCCAAGTTGTCGGAGTTGATCACCGAAGACAAAGAAAAGGTCTCAATGTCATCGAAAGAGTGATCGGAATAGTGGCTGAGATCAACGATGGGCGGAAAAATGATTGGAAGAGCACCGAAACATGATAGGAACAGTAGTCGCCGTAGATCTAAAATTTAGTTTGTCGATGTCAAAGTTATTTAACATAACATTAATATGTGATTACTATTGGTCCTCAAGATTCTTATTAGATTTTGAGTGAAAATTGTGAAATTTCTATATAAACAAACAAAAAAACAACACAACATATACATATATATATATATAGACAAGAAAGTTCAGCTACAAACTTAAATTTCATTACAAGCGTGAGGACAGATGATAGCGCACCACGTGACATATTCACTCTAAATAATCATATACTATTCGAAATTAATAACACAACATTTAGTGTTATTCAGAATGAATAATATTGAATAATACAAAATATATTTATTATTCACTCTAATAATACTTAATATTGTGTTAGGTACTCAAAATAATACATGATTATTCATAGTGAATATGTCACATGGCGCTTTAGGTTGTCCTCACGTTCACAATGAAAAATGAGTTTTCATTTGAACATGACTATATATATATATATAGAGGTGGGTTCAAATGCAAACCACTTTTTGGTTGTGAACGTGATGACAACCGATAGCGCGCCACGTGTCACTCTGAATTTTTCGCGACTTAGTGTTATTCATACTGAATAACGCTTTATTCAGACTGAATAAAGCGTTATTCAGTATGAATAACACTAAGTCGCCGAAAATTCAGTGACACGCGCGACTTGTAACCAAAAAACCCGCGACTTAGTGTTATTCAGTCTGAATAACACTATTATTCAGACTGAATAACACTAAGTCGCGGGAAAAGTCGCGCGTATCAGAAATTTTGTTGCCACGTGTCGCACTCTGGGTTGTCCTCACGTTCACAATCAAAAAGTGGTTTGTATTTGAACTTTCACCTATATATATTTATATATATATATATTTAGGTTAACTTCTGTAAAAACCATTTTAATAGTGAAAACCTGTGAGAACCGACTAAAAAGTAACTTTTTTTACGATTTTTTCCATCAAATGTTAGAATTGATATATTGTTTCACATATTTTTTTTTTCATAAGATGAGTATCATCCATGAATTGGTTTTATAATATGAATCAAAAAATTTTATATTTTTGATTTATAATATGAATAAAAATTTTATTTTTTTGCATGGATGATACTTACATTATGAAAAAAAATATATGTGAAACAATTGTTTTTTTTTTTGGAAGAGGTACCCAGACCACATTGGGCCCAGACTAATCCTCGGCAATTTTTGGGCCGAAGCCCGACTGCTAAAGCATGTAGCCCGGGGTCAAAACCCCCGTACCTCCAGAATGCGTCCCCCAGGGCTCGAACTCGGGTTCACCACTATGTAGTGCCCAAGCCTTACCACTAGGCTAACACTCCTTTGGTATGTGAAACAATTGTTAAAATCATAGTATTTAATAAAAATCGTAAAAAATTATTTTTTAGTCTGTTCTTACGGGTTTTCACTAATAAAATTGTTTTTATTTTAATACTATATATATATATGGGAAGGTTCAAACGGAAAGCATGTCAATTTAAAAAAACGTGAGAAGCAATCTCAGCCGCTCATCTCGCGGTTACGGTGGACATGATCACGGAGGATTGACGCGATTCATGGGAGGGTAGAGATTATTAAAGGGAGACCGGTCAAAGCCGTCTTTGTTGACCGGATGAGTGGCTGAGATTGTTTCTCACATTTTCTTAAATTGATATGTTTCTCGTTTGAACCTCCATATAAATATATATATATATATATATATATATGTTGGTCCCAAGTAGGTGACCTTCAAGTAAGGATAGTGTTTGGGATTATAGAAGGGGGGGGTTGAATATAATCACACAATTTCTCACTTTTAAATTCTTGTTTTATAAACAATATGAATTTACAGATTGTTGCGGAAATAGAAAAGACAATTAGTCTAAACTAAACAATCTAAGTTCTTTCACTATGCACTAAGTGAGAAGAGAATAAAGAAAGAAGATAGAGGGAATAAGAGAGAAAGGACTTGAGTATTTTAGGATGAAGAAGAAGTATGGAGAACATCTCTTCACGTCCTATTTATACTCCATGCATTAAATGCATGCAGACCTACTATTGTGACGTGTCACAATGTGAGTGGTCTGTTGTACTATTTACTATAAACAAATACTCTTTGCATGGTGTACAAAAGAGGATGTTTGTAAACAGTTGCCTTATGGTCTGATAAGTACGGAGGGAACAGTAAAGTAACTGCCCTTATGTACTATTGTGTCAGAAAAGGCGGGTAATCCTTTTGTGCATTAGACTAAGACATTGTTCTAATCCTTCAGGATCAGGATACTGATCAGTGACTAGATTCCTGAAACTGAGGAAGTTCAGGGTCACATGTATCCTGATGAATCTTCAGGATGTCATATGATAGTGAACAGACTGCTATCACTGAGTTCCGTCTTCAGATCACGAGCATGCTGTTCCTTTCATCAGCTATTTCTTCGACGTCGCTGATGGTTCTTTGTGTATGATCTTAATGTCTTCAGGAAGAGGTCTTCACTTCAGTGGACAGGATCAGTAGACTGCAGAACAGACTCGTTAGTCTCCTGATCCTGATCCTGATCTATAAAGTTAAGTTACAGCATAAGTAACATGGAATAACACTGAACAGACTCAGTGATAATTCCTCAAGCTATAACAGAAGTAAAAACCTATTCACTAAGTAAAGATTCAGGATCATTATCATTTCATCAGGTCTTAGGAGAGCTGGATCAACAATCTCCCCCTAAATGATAATGATAAGACAACAGAGTAATTGTCTTAATCTAGAAAAGTTAGAAATAAATCTAAGTCTAGAACTAAACAGTAGGAAATAGAACTCATAAAGGTACATGTCCCATTTACTGTTTTGAGGGATCTTTTTCAGTACTATGATGGAATGAAGTACAATGCACTGAATTGCATTCTCATTAATCTCATTTAAATATTACAAGAGTAAGGAAAATACAAGAGTACATGATAGAAGTACTGAAAGAAAAAATACAAGATATCTAACTATCAGATTCTTCGCTAATGTATTCTGTCTTGACGCAAACAGGAACAGGAGTTTCGCTGAAGGCAAGTCTGTGATCAAGTATAGCTCTGACAGTGCGAATAATCTCTTTGTTGTCTGGATTTTTCTTATCTTGTTGTGCAGTGAAGAGAACTGTCAAAAGATGTTCATAGGACGCAATGTGTAGCTCACTGAAGCGCTGAAAGCGTAGGATTGAGTTATTGCTAACACAAATGCCATGAACAGGTTCTCTGATTACTTGTCCTTCAGATAGAGAGATTCCAGGAGGGAATGAAAGATCAAGCATCGAGAGGTCCAGAGGTTTAACAACCATTCTGGGAAGACAGGGAGTTGGTCTTCTTGTAGAGGTGCCTGCAGATCTTCGAACAGGCTGCTGAGATAGGACTGAGGAGTGTTGGAGCAGGTCATCAGGTATTTCAGTTGTCCTTCTGATGCGAGCAATAAGTCTTTCAATGACTTCTTCTACTTCAGCCCGATAGTTCTTGTTGGCTTTGGGAAGTAGGGATCTGATTTCGTTCCACTCTGACAAGTTGTAGCGATCTAACTTGTCCAGAGTGTGCTCTACGTCCTTTACTCCAGAGCGTTTGACTGTGATCCAGGTTTTACCAGGATTACCTTTCTTGCCTCTAGATCGGCGAAGATGGATTCCTGAGATGGCAGCACCATGCTTTCGGAGGTGTAACCGATCTCTGCACCAGTCAAGCTCAGCATTTACTTCTCCAGTCTGTATCTCTGCATTTTTGTTGAAGACCTTCAGAACAGCCTTCTGTGCAAGGATAGGATCTGCACTTATTTCTGCATCTTCATCTACAAAATCCGATGCAAGCCTTCGAGCGGCTTGAGCAGAGAGGAAAGCTTCCTTCTGCTTTTTATTGTGCTCTAGTTGAGCCTGTACAGCCTCGTTGTACTCCTCCTGCGAGAGATAGGCGAACTCGGAGTCACAAGAGGTACGAAGAGGGATTTTTACTCTTGTACTCTCGAGTCGCTCTATCACGGCGTCTAAGCGCCTATCCCTGTCAATGGCAAAGGAAGTGTCAGGGTAATTTTCACCTTCAGATCTAGGAGAGTTTGAGGGAGGTGATCTGGGTGAAGAAGCAGGGGTAGAGAAGTCATCAGAGATGAATTCATCATCTGATGAAAGGCATATTGTTTCAGGGGTGGCTCGGATTTCAGGGGTTCTGGATGAAGAGGCTTCTTGGTTGAAACGGGTTGCAGGACGGGTAGAAATGGTTTCTTGGTTGAGGGGTGTGATCCTGAAGGTCATTCTAGATAATTCAGCCCTGGTCTGTTCATTGGGACTATTCTCCATTAGGCGAATAATGTCACCAGTGACAGAGCCAAAGTTGACATCTTGAGTTTCAGGATCGGCTTGGGTATTAGGTTCAGGTTCAGGGTGAAAGGTGAGTTTAGGAGTTGGTTCAGGAGAAGGTAGGTTAGGAGGTTGGTAGATAACCATTTGAAGGTTATTAGGAGGGGAGTCTTCAGGTGAGGAGTCTAGGGTGATGGTTTCAGGGGTAGGTTTGGTTTTAAGAAGAGTAGATATAGGTTGATTATCAGAGGTAGAGGGAGAGGATGGTAGTGGAGACGTACCAGAGGCATCAGGGTTCTCCCCCTGAGGTTGTGCGAGCCCTGGAATGGGCGCAGAGGCAGCAGGAACCTTCTCGACGAAGATGTCATCGTCTACATCATCATCATCATCTTCATCATCATCATCGTCGTCTTCATTATTCCCCCGTCTTCAGTGGTTCTCCAGTTTGTGGAGGGGGAATAGGCTGAATGGTCTCGGGGCTGTCTCTCCCCCTCAGCAGGTGCCTGTATTAAGGCAGCTGTTGACACACTCCTTTGGAGGAGAGAGGCCATGTCACTGAGGACTTTGCGCTGGATGAAGGATGATGAGATCAGGGACTGCAATACCTCCCTGTCTGCCGTGGTGAAGGATGGAGGCGGCGCAGGAGCAGAGGTGAGGGCGTTGACAGCAGAGGAGAGCCCTGTCACCTGCTCCTGGATGGCGCGAAGAGCAGCCTCCTGAGCATCCAATCTCTGAACCACCGTTGATTGGAAGGTGGTGAGAGAGTTGGTGCTGTGGTTGATCTCTGTGGAGAGCGCAGGGAGAGCCGTTGCCTTCAGGTCATCAATAGATGCCTGAAGGTTGGTGGAAGAGGAGGGCAACCTGTGAGACCTTGTCATGGATGTTATCCAGACAAGGAATGGAGAGGGTGACGGCCGTGGGCGGCGGAGTTGCGGCGATGGCGGCGGCAGTGGCACTGGCGGCGGCGGCTTCAGCAGCGACTGCAGCAGCTTTAGCAGCAACAAGCTCCTGTTGTAAGGTCTGGAGTTGTGCTGAGTGCTCAGCCTCCTTCTGCTGGAGGGCAGTGCGGGCCTCATGCAGGTTCCTCTCAGCGGACTGCCTGCGGAGTTCAGCTGTGTTCAGCTGATGCTCGGCATCCGTGAGTATGAAGTCGTTGAAAGGGTCATCCTGATGAAGATGCCCTTCAGAACCTGCTCCTAAAGAACCTGTAGACAAAGTAGCTAAGTGAGCACTAGAAGACTCATTAGCTTTCATAGAAGAAGTAACAGTAATAGATTGCTTAGAAATATTACCTGAGGCTTGGAGGGTATCAGAATGATTACCCACCACATTCTCTGAGGGTTCGAGTTGAACCACCTCAGGTTCTTGTGTAGCAGGAGCAGATATAGGAGTATCTGCAGTGGAAGAATGTTTAGACAAAGGGGATGGTTTATTAAAGTACTGGGGCAGGGTAATGTAATATTTCTTACCAGCCGCCTGTTTCTTTTTCTTTTGCGCCTTAGCCTTGGCGCGTTTTGGAGGAGGTGGAGGAGTGGCAGAGGATGGTTGGGGGCGCTTCTGGAGCGCAGAAGTTGTGGTTGCAGCTGGGGAAGTCAGTATGGGGTTAGCTACTGACATAGCATGCATAGAAGTAGAAGAATGTGGTTTGGAAGAGATGAGAGAGAACGTACCTGCGGTGGGAGAGGTGGATTGTGCAGCATCCTGATCCTGAACTTGTTCAGGAACGACCAGGACGTCGGAGAGAGGGACGTCGTCAGGATGATAAGCAACCTGGTCCAGGAACCTAGGCCCGAGAGCGTAGTTGTTGGAGTTCCCGACCTTGGGGTAGTTGTCCCCCATGTGAAGCTCCAGGATCGCCGAGAAAAACCTGGTGAAGGCAACGTTGACGACCCGGTTCTTGCTTCGAACCTTCTTCACCATGTCATCCCAGATGGAGCGAGCATAGTCGAACTCGCGATTTTTGATCGCAGAGAAGACCATGTGCTGGATGACCGTAGGGAACTGCTCCGTGCTCCCCGTCTTGCCCGATAAGCACAGGCCAAACGTGTTCCATATATAATAGAACGTAGCGTTTAGTCCTGACTTATGGACAGTGGCACCTGTCTTCGGTAGCAGGACGCCTTCCTTGTTGACAGGCCATCTGTAGCCTATAGCGTCTAGGAACTCTACGATCTCGTCAGCGGTGGGGACAGGAGGGAAGCGCTTCTTCTTGGGGAAGTTGAGCACGTTCCTGAGAGTTCCGAAACCAAAGGAAATGATGTTTTCCTTGATTTGGAATTTGATGACCTCTCGCAGGACACCTTTTGCGTTCTTCTCCTGGGCAACAGTGGCAGTGGACCACAGTTGTTGCAGCATTGGCTTGTTCGGCTTTGGGTCGAGAGTGAAAGCCATCTTCAGCGGGCTGCGTAGCAGGAAGTCTTTTGCAGGAATTAGATATTCCTTGCCTTCAGGGATATCAAACAGACCAACAACGTTGTTCTGTTTGAATTGGACGTCGTGCTGCGGGATGACTATTGGCAAGCTCTCAGTAGCCTGCAGAGGTGTGGCCTCAGATGAGAGCTGGGCGTCCAGAGATGTAGATGTAGTGAGCAGCCATCCTGTCAAAAACATAAAAATAACATATATGGATGATTAAGAGTCCAAAATATGCATTTTTCTTCATTTTTCAATGAACACAAAATATGTTCATAAAAATGGTGAAATCCTTTATACTTAGAATAGATTAGATACCAAAATACAAAAGGAATGTGTTTTGGTATTAAAAAGGACTTCTATTTTGATGAAAAGATATCAAAATAGGAGTTTATGATTGTTCTTAAAAGAAATAAGAAATATCATTTTAAACAGTTTTAACAAAAATCTTAGAAGATTTTGGGAAAACTAAGATCAAACGAAGTGATCTTAGGGTTTTTGGAAAAACGTTTATCAAAATAAGTTGTTTTTAGAGAAGAAAGCCAACTTAGATTGTGGAAAGAACAAAGAACATAAGAAAACTTACGTTGATCTTGTTAAAGAAATGGTAAGTGTGTGTTCTTGGTGTTCTTGAGAATGCAGATTCTTGCTTTTTCTTGCTTGAATGCTTAGAGAGAGTTATGTGAGCGTAAAGAGTGAAAAGGATTACGAATGAGGTTTTTATACCTCGTGGTAGGAGAGAGAAAATGGATGAGAGAGAAAAGAGCGGCTAAATTCAAACGTAATGATGAAAAAGAAGCTCTACGCGCGTTCACGCGCCTGACACACGTAGTGGGGAACAGGAAACGTCCCATTACGTGTCAGTGCAGATGAAAGGTTTGTTTTATGTGAAAAACTAAAAACCACCTTTTCAGGGGATGATTCCATTTTGGTGAAAGATATGTTTTATTGGAATCAGAGTACTTATCAGATAAGTACTGTTTTGGGAAAATCCTCTTATCACATTTAATGCGATAAGGTTTCAGTAGCAGAGGGAAGAAATACTTACCTGAGAATCATCAGTATTCGGATATTGAACAAAGATTTTGTAAGTACTGAATAGAGTCATCCTCTGAAGAAGAGTTATTCAGGAGTTGTTAATAAACGAGGTCCTGAGAGAATATTTTCATAAGGACTTTAACAACTGTTTGTCCTGAGAACTTCTATTCTTCAGGATTTAACATCCCAAGTTCACTGAGGAGCATATTAAAACGCGTCACATCCAGTGGTTTGGTAAAGAGGTCAGCAAGCTGATATTCAGTAGGGACAAAATGGAGTTCAATATCACCATTCATCACATGATCCCTGATGAAGTGATATCTCACTTCAATGTGCTTTGTCTTAGAGTGTAAGACAGGATTGTTAGCAATGGCTATTGCTGAAGTGTTGTCACAGTAGATAGGAATTTTTGAGAGTTGTATGTCATAGTCCTAAAGTTGATTTCTCAGCCACAGGACCTGAGCACAACATATTCCTGCTGCAACATATTCAGCTTCAGCAGTTGATGTGGACACAGAGTTCTGCTTTTTGCTAGTCCAACTCACCAACTTGCCACCTAATAGGTGACAGCCACCAGTGGTGCTTTTCCTGTCGATCTTACATCCTGCAAAGTCACTATCAGAATAAGCTGTTAGATCGAACCCTGAGTCCTTGGAGTACCAAAGACCCATGTTAGGAGTTCCCTTCAGGTATCTGAAGATCCGCTTTACAGCGGTCAGATGGGATTCTTTGGGTTCAGCCTGATAACGAGCACAGAGACATGTAGAATACATGATATCAGGACGACTCGCTGTAAGATACAGCAGTGAGCCAATCATTCCTCTATAGAGAGTCACATCAACAGGTTTCCCTTTGGAATCCTTGTCAAGAGACAGAGGAGGAGCCATTGGAGTCTTCATCGGTGTACAGGATGTGAGATCAAACTTCTTCAGCATCTCATGTACGTATTTACCTTGGTTGATAAAGATTCCCTTTTCAGATTGCTTGATCTGAAGTCCTAAAAAGAATGTTAGTTCGCCCATCATAGACATTTTATATTCAGATTTCATGAGCACCTCAAACTTTTCGCAGAGTTTGGGATTGGTGGATCCAAAGATAATGTCATCGACATATATCTGGACAAGAAGGATATGCTTAGGATATTTCTTTAGAAATAAAGTGCTATCAATCTTTCCACGAACAAAACCTTTAGAGAGAAGAAAGGTTGAGAGGGTGTCATACCAGGCACGAGGAGCCTGTTTTAACCCATAGAGAGCCTTGTTTAACTTGTAGACGTGATCAGGGAACTTAGGATCTACAAAGCCAGGAGGCTGAGCCACATAGACCTCTTCATTTAGTTTTCCATTCAGAAAGGCATTTTTAATGTCCATCTGATAAACTTTGAAGTTCATATGTGCTGCAAAAGCTAGGAAGAGTCGAATTGCTTCGAGCCTAGCAACAGGAGCAAAAGTTTCATCGTAATCAATGCCCTCTTCCTGCCTGTATCCCTGAGCCACAAGGCGAGCCTTGTTTCGAATGATTGTACCAATCTCATCAAGTTTATTTCGAAAAATCCACTTGGAACCAATGATTGTACGTTTTCGAGGCCTAGGGACGAGAAGCCAGACATTGTTTCTGATGAATTCTGCTAGCTCTTCCTGCATGGCTGAGACCCAGGCAGGATCACGCAAAGCATCATCTATTTCTTTAGGTTCATTTTCAAAGATAAAATTTACATAAAGACAGACGTTACCAGCCTGACGTCTGGTTTTCACACCAGAAGAAGGGTTTCCAAGAACTTGATCAATGGGATGATCTTTGGTCCATCGGAGAGCAGGTGGTTGATACACCTGTCCTGAAGTAGATGCTTCATTGGATGATGGATCAGGAAGAAGATTGGTAGGAGAGGGTTCACTAACAGTGGTTTGAGAGAAGTCTTCACTGTTAGTGGGTTGATCAGGTTCAGGTGGTGTGATTTGAGAGATAGGGGTGGCATTTATGAGAGGTGGAGTGGTTATATCAGTGGGTGGTATAGGATCTTCTTCAAAACCATCAGGAAGGTCTTGAGGAGTTGGATCAGCAATAGGAGGTTCAGGGACTTGAAAGAAAGAGTCAGCCCACTGATTGATTTCAGTATTATCATTTGGGTGAGGAAAGGTAGGACCCGATTCATCAAACTTGACATGAATCGTTTCCTCAATGGTTTGTCTTCGTTTGTTGAACACACGGTAAGTTTTAGAAATGGATGAGTATCCGAGGAAAATTCCATCATCAGATTTGGAATCAAACTTACCAAGATTATCTTTGTTGTTCAGGATGTAGCAGACACAACCAAAGATATGGAGATGTTCGATTGATGGTTTCCTGTTACGAAAGAGTTCGTAAGCTGTTCTTCTGAAACGCTTGACAATCAGAGATCTGTTCTGAGTATAGCAAGCAGTATTTACGGCTTCAGCCCAGAACTGAGTGGCAAGGTTGGCTTCACTCAGCATAGATCTCGCAGCTTCAATCAACGTCCTGTTCCGTCTTTCAGCAACACCATTTTGCTGAGGAGTTCTCACAGAGGAGAAGTTTTGAGAGATACCTTTCTGTTCAAAGAAGGATTCCAGGGTACTGTTTTTGAACTCAGTCCCATGGTCACTTCTTATTGATCGAACAGTAAGGTTGTTGAGTCTTTCCATCTTCCTGACGAACAGGATGATTTCTTCAGGAGCATCACTCTTGGCACGTAAGAAGAAAACCCAAGTATATCTGGAATATTCATCTACGATTACCAGAGTATATTTCTTTCCACCAATGGATTGGACATTAACGGGTCCAAAGAGATCCATGTGGAGAAGTTGTAGAGGAGAGCTGATGGAGGAAATCTGTTTAGACTTGAAGCTTGCCCTGGTCTGTTTTCCTTTCTCACATGTTGAACAAAGAGATTCCTTTGTGTAGCGACAGTCAGGAAGACCAATAACCAGGTTGTTGATGCAGAGTTGATTCAGCGTCTTGAAGTTGAGATGAGAGAGACGCTTGTGCCAGAGCCAATTCATATCAGTGGAAGCACGTGATACGAAACAGAAGTTATCAGTGGAAGTATTCATATTGATGATGTAGATATCTGCATGTCTAACACCATTGAGAATAACTTCCTTTCTCCTGTTCTTGACTTTGCACTTTTTCTTAGAGAAAGAAACTTTGTGATTCTTATCACACAGTTGACTGATGCTCAGAAGATTATGCATCAGGCCTTCAACATAAGCAACTCTTTTGAAAGTAGTTACTCCGTTGGTAAGAGTGCCATACCCTCGGGTTTGGCCTCTACCGTTTCCGCCAAAGGTCACAGCAGGACCTCTTTCTTCACGATAGTTAGTGAGGACAGATTTAGAACCAGTCATGTGTCGAGAGCATCCACTGTCCAAGTACCAGATGCCCTTATCCTGTAAAATATAGAGTTTAAGTTTTCTTTGGTACCCATAGAACTATGGATCCAGAAGTATCAGTAGGACTGGTTGAGTCTGTGTCAGCCTTTACTGAAGTATCAGTACAGGAGGCTGGAGTCTTGACTGAAGGAACAGTCTTGACAACCTTCTTTCCTTTGACTGATTTCTCAGTCTTGGGAATCTTCTTTACCTTAGCTGATTTTTCAGCTTTGGTAGCATCAGGACACTTACTCGCAATATGGTCATTTAATCCACAGTGATAGCATTTGTGATATTGAAAGCGTTTAGTGTGGTCCAGAAAGTTTTTGAACTTTAGGTGAGCAGGACCTGCACCAAGTATGCCTTTAGCATTGGACATTGGAGGAATTGGTTTCTTCTCCTGAGTCTTTTGCTTCAGGTCAATCTTCAGTCTGGGAGCAGGACTCTGAGAAAGAGACTTGGTTCCAGAGACTGAAGGACCACCACCCAGAACTTTGTTCTTGGGTTTAGGACCCTTGGTCTTTGAAGGTGTTTCAGTTTTGGTTTTATCCTTAACTGTATTCTTTTTGCTCTTAGGAGCACCTTCAGGGTGAGTGTTAGAAGAGGAAGAAGGAGTGTTTTCAGAGGTATTAGGAAGAGGAATAGAAGAAACAAATTTTCCAAATTTGAGCATGGAACTATCAGACTTAGTTTCTTCTTTCTTGTATCCACGAAAGAATCCAAGACCTCTTTTGCTTTTGTCAGACCTCCCTGAAGCTAATATTTCATCAACTTTTTCAGAGGCGTCACTCCATCCTTTGATGGTGACTTTTTCAGCATTTAATTGAGCAAGGGCCTTTTCTTTGGCAGCAAGAGCCAGTTCTCTTTCAATACAGAGAGTTTTGTTTACAGTGACCTGGTCCTTATAATTTTCTTCCAGAATGGTAAGCTGTTTTATTTTTTCTTGACATTCTTTGAGTTGTCCTCTAAGATCAATATTCATTTTTTCAGCAGAGGTTTTACCATTAAGGGCTTTGTAAAGATCGAGAGTGACCAGGTCCAACTGAGTTAAGCTTTCAAGAGGGATGAGAGGAATAGGTACCTGACTAGAAGAATCAGTCGCAGAGGTGGAAGCTTCAGGAGTTGTGGAAGAAGAAGCTTCAGGATCCTGAGGAGGAATCTCTTCAGGAACCTCTTCTATCTTAGCCATGAGAGCTAAGGTAGGTTCCTCAATAATGGCCATCAGTGCCACTTGAGTATCTTCCTCATCAGACGAGTCATCAGAGGAGACATCATCCCAGTCGCAGTCTTCTGCGATTAAACCTTTGCATTTACGCTGAGTTTTCATCTTCTTGTACTTTTCTTTCAGGCGCTGGTATTTGGGGTTCTTGGAAGAAGATTTAGCAGAGGAGGGAGCAAACTGACTTTTTCTGTACCTGCAATCATTAGCAAAGTGTCCTTTGCCCTGACAGTTGTAGCAGATAGCAGTAGCCTTGTCAACAGGATCTGACTTAGGCTTGTCAGTAATAGAAAGATGTTTCTTTTTGTGGAAGTTTCCCTTTTTGGCAAACTTTTTGAAAGATCTGGTTAAAAGAGCAAGAGATTCATTGAATTCAGGATCTTCTGACATGTCAGAGTCAGAAGATTCTAATTCAGTAATAGTTACTGAAGAAGAAGTGGCAGCAACAGGAGGAACTGAATCAGAAACCAATGCAACAGATGTGCTTTTGGATTCTTTAGAATCTCTTATGAGATTCTTTTTCAGTTTCTTCTGTTGTTCACGGTTCAGAAGAATACCGTACAACTCACTTAAGGTGAGTGTCTTTATGTCCTTTGACATAGTTAAGCAGGAGGTGTAAATTTCCCAATGTTCAGGAAGAGCTTCCATGAACTTGGTAACCACCTCAGAGTTAGAGTAGGTAGTACCGATGGTCTTCAGATCAATCAGAAGACAGTTGAATCTCTGATGTAGCTGGGAGAGAGTTTCATCTTTCTGATGAATAAAGCTTTCGTACTGTCGAACCAAGAAAATCTTTCTTGATTCCATGAGTACGGCAGTACCTTCATATTGAACACAGAGAGTGTCCCATATCTCCTTAGCAGAGCGAAGGTGACATACAGAGTGGAATACATCGTCAGGGAGTGACATGGCGATGAGAGACCTAGCCTTGGTGTCAATGTTGACCAGGCGTCTGTCTTCATCATTCCAGTCAGTTACGGGCTTTACCAGCTGTCTTTCAGGAACAGCAGGTTGGCCACCAGCAGCAGGAATGGGGTGGACGGTTTGTGTAGGCACATGTGGTCCGTTTTCCAGAAAGTAAGGAATCTGGGGATCAGAACCAGAGAGGAAAAGTTCCATCCTGGTTTTCCAAAGAGAGAAGTTGTCTTTGTTAAACCGAGGAGGCTTTCCAGCAGAGCCGGTATCAAAGTAGTTATCCTTAGCTTGAAGAGCCATAGAATAAGAAGAGAGAGGATCACAAGATTTTTCTTAAGAAGAAAATGAGAGCTTGTAACTGCTCTGATACCACTTGTTGGTCCCAAGTAGGTGACCTTCAAGTAAGGATAGTGTTTGGGATTATAGAAGGGGGGGGGGGGTTGAATATAATCACACAATTTCTCACTTTTAAATTCTTGTTTTATAAACAATATGAATTTACAGATTGTTGCGGAAATAGAAAAGACAATTAGTCTAAACTAAACAATCTAAGTTCTTTCACTATGCACTAAGTGAGAAGAGAATAAAGAAAGAAGATAGAGGGAATAAGAGAGAAAGGACTTGAGTATTTTAGGATGAAGAAGAAGTATGGAGAACATCTCTTCACGTCCTATTTATACTCCATGCATTAAATGCATGCAGACCTACTATTGTGACGTGTCACAATGTGAGTGGTCTGTTGTACTATTTACTATAAACAAATACTCTTTGCATGGTGTACAAAAGAGGATGTTTGTAAACAGTTGCCTTATGGTCTGATAAGTACGGAGGGAACAGTAAAGTAACTGCCCTTATGTACTATTGTGGCAGAAAAGGCGGGTAATCCTTTTGTGCATTAGACTAAGACATTGTTCTAATCCTTCAGGATCAGGATACTGATCAGTGACTAGATTCCTGAAACTGAGGAAGTTCAGGGTCACATGTATCCTGATGAATCTTCAGGATGTCATATGATAGTGAACAGACTACTATCACTGAGTTCCGTCTTCAGATCACGAGCATGTTGTTCCTTTCATCAGCTATTTCTTCGACGTCGCTGATGGTTCTTTGTGTATGATCTTAATGTCTTCAGGAGGAGGTCTTCACTTCAGTGGACAGGATCAGTAGACTGCAGAACAGACTCGTTAGTCTCCTGATCCTGATCCTGATCTATAAAGTTAAGTTACAGCATAAGTAACATGGAATAACACTGAACAGACTCAGTGATAATTCCTCAAGCTATAACAGAAGTAAAAACCTATTCACTAAGTAAAGATTCAGGATCATTATCATTTCATCAGGTCTTAGGAGAGCTGGATCAACAATATATATATATATATATATATATATATAGAGAGAGAGAGAGAGAGAGTGTTAATCAAATAAAAACCACTTTATTTGTAAAAACCCGTGAAAACCAACTAAAAATAAATTTTTTTTATGATTTTTTTTATCAAATACTATGATATTAACTATTGCTACACATATATTTTTTTTCATAATGTAAGTATCATCCATGAAAAAATAAAATTTTTATTCATATTATGATTCGAAAATATACAGTTTTTTTATTCATATTATGAAACAAATTCATGGATGATATTCACCTTATGAAAAAAAAATATGTGAAACAATATATCAATTCTAACATTTGATGGAAAAAAATCGTAAAAAAAATTATTTTTTAGTCAGTTTTCACGGGTTTTTACAAATAAAAATGGTTTTTACATGAAGAGACCTATAAATGAAATGGTACGAGGGAGATAAATATTTTATATTATAGCCTTAGGACATCTCCATCTCATGACTAAAACATATTTTATCAAGTTATATTGTTAATTTTTATTTAGGAAGAAAAATAAATTTTATACCTTGACCGGAAAGAAAAAAAAATAAACTTATGAAAATTAATAGTTTAAATAGTAGTATTATAATTGATTTATATGTTTTTTGAGATTTGTAACGGTTCGGCATAATATTTTTGCTTCTCACATTGGACAATTAGCTAAAGCTTATTTCAATTTTTGATTTTATAAAAATGCTTGTAAGTAGAAAAGCAATAAATATTTATTATTTTGTAATATCAATGATAAATATCAAAATTTACTTATATACAAGTACTTAAAAAGTAAAAATTAGTGAAGTGTATAAGCACATAATTCAAACCCTAGACCTAGTATATTCTAACAAAGAGCTCAATCAACCCAACTACATTGGAATTTGTAATTAGGGTCTACAGAGTATTTTTTTAAGATGGAACCGTGAGGGGGGGATTGGCACCAGCTAGTCCCTCACTCCCTGATCCGCCACTAGCAACCGGCCTCATAAATCCACTAGGGTAGAAAGCAATACGTGTTTGAAACTGGCGCTCCCAGTTCTTTCGGTCCCATTGTCTTTCTTTAGATTGATTTTGATTCCAATCCAGTTGCCGTTTAGCAAGACCACAACTAGTGGAATGAATAGCAAAGTTACATTGAAAGCACTTGAGGATAGGAAAGCATTGCAATGTCCTGGTACACAAACTGCAGTCACCATCACTTGTAGTCCCCAAAGCAAATGATAAAGGATGTTGGTGAAGTTTGGCCTCTTTCACAATACCCCCAAACTTGATATTAATAACATGACAAACCCCTCCTACATCTTCAAGACCAGCACCACCTTGTTCAGACTTGAGTATGAAGGGAGCACAAGCTGAATGAATTGACTGGCTACACCCTGAACAATGATAGAACCAGTTGTTAGGATTAAGATACTCCTCACAAACATCGCAAAAGTATTGACTTGAATGGTTCTCGATAGGGATGTAACTTAGCTTCAACAAGTGTTTGTCATACTTATGCCTAATCGTCCGAGGCAAATGCAAAGCACAAGAGCTATCCAGATAGAAGTCGCAATCATTACATCTAAAATAAATCCGACTACTATCACCAATCGTGCCATGGCATGCATCACATTCCATCGTGGATGGGTTTGTTGATACATTGAACCTAGAAAGTAAGTGATTCACATGAGCTTCATGTGTGATATGTTGTGGTATGAACCCACAATGCACATCAATGCAATACTCATCGCATTGGGAACAAGCATATCCAAATCCATTGCACTTTAAGTCACAACTTTTGCACGTAAAGACTTTATAAGACTCTTGGTGCTTTAGAAAAAATAGAACAAGCGTGTGTTGTGGGTGGGTCGGATGGTTTTGCAATTCAGTTGGTAACCGGGTGCACCACTCGTGGAGATAAAAGTCGCAACCACCCTCGTTGCATTTGTAAAATGGCATTCCTGTGATTGGTCTCACACATCCGTTACATAATACTTTAATCATCTTCATTGGGTTATGAAGAGGGGACGTTCTTGATGTGCTTTTGGCATCAAAAAGGACCAACGGATGTTCATGGCTGGAATGTTTGAGGTATCCATCATCATCTATAACTTTCTCACAACACCCATTATTCTTTTCTCTACAAGTTTGGTGCGATAAGATGTTGTATGATTCATTAGGGAGAGGGAAGTTGAGAAGGCATGGATATTTATTGACTTCAAAATTTCTCTCTCTTTTACCTACGCCTGAGACAATATTGAAAATTATTGTTAGTGTTAATTAATCTCTAGAAAGAAATTAATATATATTATAACAAAGAAAAAGTACGTGTGTATATATATATGTATGTATGTATGTATGTATGTATGTATATACCAGATGATAAGATGGACGTGGAAGACTTTCTCATTGATGTTGCACATTCTAGGTGGATGTAGTAGAGGCATTTACTACATTTATACAACCAATATTCACTGCTAAATTTCTTTCTACAAATCCTGCATTTGAAACCATATGGTATAACAGAATGGGAATAGGAAAGGGTGAG
Organism: Centaurea solstitialis; assembly: GCA_030169165.1. Lineage (NCBI taxonomy): Eukaryota > Viridiplantae > Streptophyta > Magnoliopsida > Asterales > Asteraceae > Centaurea > Centaurea solstitialis. The sequence goes on from CM058044.1 coordinate 46,438,606, forward strand.
CATATGGGGGTGACTAAAACGGTCATTTTGTAGTAAAAATTTGATTGGAAGGGTAACACAATCAATATATAATAAGAAGTTAAAACAAGTGGTGCAATGATAAAACCTTCCTACTTCCTCCGTCCCGCAAGCATAACACAATGATAGAATAGGGGAAAGGATAACATAGGTTAAAGGGTGCGGGTGGCCAGGGTGATGGATCGTATTTTGCTCCGCAAATGTAACACAAAGAAGATCGATTACATAATCACACGTAGAACAAACATAGCAAAACTTGCCAAGTTCATGATGAACTTTATGGCAACTATCACATTTCCATTTATCACTTGAAGTTGCTTTTTTTAGGATAAGAGTATGGTTAGGGTGGGCTCGGAATTGTAAGGTTGTGGTCATTTTTGCACAGGACTTGTGGACCGAGTAGTTACATGATAAGTGTTCCTTACACTTGTAGTAATACCGATGGTACCAGTCGATTCGAAAGCCACAAATGGCACATTCACACTTAAAATTTTGAAGTGCAATCAAATCAGCATCATCAACATCCTCATCATCTTCTACATAGTCTTGATGCAATTCTTGCAAATCTACGAGAATCAATGGATGCTCATGTTTAATCTCTTCAAGGTCTACCTCCTTGAACTCCATTTTGTTGTTATCTCCCACTATTTAAAATATGATAATTGGTTATTATTATTAACCACAACATAAACACAAATAAAAAAAAGATTTATAAATGTACAATTCATGATAATTAATGTTGAAAATGGTCGAACCAAAGAAGAAATTATTCTATACATACCTTGGTGATTATTGATGGAGATGATGATATATCATACAATATAATTAATGGCTTTGGATATGATTGTCAATTGGTTTATATAGCCAAATGCATTTGGCATATATGGTTCAAGAAGCAAAGTAATATTATACTTTGGTTGTAACTTTGTAAAGAATGATGCTTTTCTTTGCTTCTTATTTTCTATTTCCTTAGATTCAATGCTTTTTTAAAAGAGATTTCTCAATAAATGCAAATCTTCCACAAAATGAAAAAATAATTCAACCATGTTTTCAAGTATATAATGACCCCAACATGCCTAAGACATTATAGAAGTTTAGATAAAATGTTAAAATGAACTTTAAATTATTGTTATTTCTAAGGATTAACTTTTAGTTAAAATATTGGTTTTGACGCCTAAAACTAACTTTTTACAACAAATGCTAACGTCCATCTGGAAGACCTTCATGTTCTTGTGAGCTGCATACGCGAGAAAAATCCTAATGGCCTCGATTCTAGCCACATGAGCGAATGTCTAGTCGTAGTCGATACCTTCCTGTTGACGATATCCCTTGGCGACCAAACGAGCCTTATTACGGATAATAAGATCGTTTTCATCTTTCTCGTTGCGGAAGATCCACCTCAAGTCAATGATTCTTATTCTTCTTGGTCTTTCCACAAGGCGCCAAACTCTGTTTCGCTCGAATTCGGCAAGCTCTTCCTGCATAGCCCTTACCCAATCAGGATCTGAAAGAGCATCTTGGGTCTTGGTTGGTTCAAATTGACTCAGGAAGCCGCCGAAAAGAATTAGGTTTTCGTCTTTCTTTGAAGAGCGAGTTGTCACTGGAGCAGATGGACTACCGATGATGTTGGTAGTGGAATGGCTTCTGGTCCACTTTCTAGAATGGGGAATAGGATCGTATTCCATGTTGTTTCTTGAGTCGTTCTCATCCCGAATGGCGGTGGAAAGAAGACTAGCATCCGGATCAGTATTCAACACGGTCTCTGGACAGGGTTCCCGTACCACTTCAGCATAGGTTCTAGATGGAGAAGGTGGCGGAACAACTTCAGGAATTGGTGCAAGAACAGGGGACATTGTCTGTTCTCGGACCGCTTCAACTGCAGTTTTAGGAGAGGGTTGTGTTGACGAAAGCTGAGAGGGGGAGAGAACAGTTTCCTCATTCACAGTGTTAGAAGAGGATTATGTTTCTATGATGGGGTTAAGAACAGAGACCGGTTCTACAGTACCAGAAGAGGTTTCTCCTACAGCGGTAGAACAGGATGAGCTCTCATTCACGAATGCGTCTGTGGATATGGATGTTGATGAAGGAATTGTATGCTCAGATGGAGCAGGAACAATGATTGGACCAACGAGGGTGGTTAGATCAAATTCTGCTAAGTCAACAAAATCAGATTCAAACGAGTCAGTAGGAATAGATGTGCTCGGTGGTGAAACAGTGGTCAGTTCAGGGAAGATGGGACTAGCTGTACTAGTGCTGGCATCCGAATACATCTCAGTCTCAGAGAAATCAACGTACCGACTTTCAAAGATAGATCGGGTCCGTTTGTTGTATACACGGTAAGTCGCTGAGTTAAGTGAGTATCCAATGAAGATAGACTCATCCGACTTAGCGTCAAACTTTCCCAGATCATCTATGTTGTTCAGTAGATAGCATACACAACCGAAAACCCTAAAGAATTTAATATTCAGCTTACGCTTGTTGACCATTTCGTACGCGGTTTTACCGGTCCACAATTCGTTATCCATCGCTTGTTAACAATACTTTGATTCCACAATTCACCATTTCTGTGACGTGTTGATTCAAATAAGTCAAATAAGTGTACTTTGCTTGTATTTTGAGGTTGTATCATGAATTGCATCAAAGTCTATCTGCTTGTATTTTGAGGTTGTATCCCAACCAAACCACCGATCCATAACAAAAGTGAAACCACAATGACTATACATATAATCATTTTCTTTTCAGGACCTAATCCAACAACCTGAAACTAATTAAGTTGAACCTTATTTGATTTAGTAATCGGTTAATTTTTTAAAAGCTAAAAATCAATTAACACAAACTGAATAAACTAAAACCTGAGTTAACCATATGGATAACAATGATAACCTCCATTACAACTTTTTATTAAAAACATTCTTTTTTGAGGTTTTTGGGTTTCTAGGTTCGATTTCTTCTTCGATTTAGGGTTCATCTCATGCTCATGCTCATAACCATCATCTTCATGTTCATAATAAATAAAAAATTAAATATTAATATCTGAAAATGTATTTAAGTTGTCTTATTTTACTATTGTATGTACTCTTTTACCGGCTATCAGATAAAAAGATAGAGGAGTACATCATTTGGCGGTCTTTAAAACTTTGATATGTTATATGGTAAAGTTTTAAGTATAGTACATACAATACTTTTCATAACAAGTTGATACACTTTTGTAAACTAAACTCTTAAGCATAAATTTGACTTTTGATGCGAACCTTCAGAGGAATATATATCTGTTTTTTAGTTGTCATATGTTGGTTAAATAAAGATCATAAACTAGCTTTTTTAAGCTTCTAATTAAAACCCTATTAGAAGTGTCATGTCATAAGGTAGCTTGAATATCCAAGATTCCAAGTAAGTTCAAATTGCAGTTAAATAAAAGGTAAAGAGATAAAAATAGCAAACATGATAAGGCAAACAAGCTCTTTTCAACCTAAATATGTGAGAGTTGAAATACAAACACATGACGTTTAATTACAGTCTTCATTTCCCAACAATAAATAAATACCATCAACAAACAAAACAAACTCAAACCCACATTCCAACCAAATCTAACAACCCACCCCTCCATCCAACAATCGAATAGAAGAACGGACCGACCGACGAAAAACATAGCGTAGCGAAACATACCGTAACACCAGCAGCAGCAGCAGCAGCAAAAAGAGAGGCAAAAAAATCACTCTTTACTCAACCCGACCCATACTAACTTAATTTCTCCTATAATCATCATCATCACAACACAATAACAAGAATTGAAAGAATGCATCTATCAATTCCTCCTAGAACAGATCCACTTTCTTCTTCATCATATCTTGCTTCCATTTCGGTATTTTGTAGAACGCCTCTTTTGACATCCCAAGTACCGCCTCAAATTCTTCACCAGAAAGATAAGCCTAAAACAACACACATCAGATTACATTAGTATGCAGAATCAAACTATATTTGTTGTGAACTAAGGAAACCAAACCGAACCTCTCTTCTCTTGAAATCAATTCCTGTAACTGGGTTCTCGGATTTAGCCCTCAGTTGCTCGTAACTGAAAGTGCTCTGACTATCTACAGTAACACATTCGGTTTCCTCTGTTGTTGATTTTGGTGCCGAATCTTCTCCATTGGTCTCTTGAGTTGCCTCAAATATCCCTGTGCCAGCTTCTGAACCTTCGTTACTCTCCAAACCACCAGAAGGTTCTTCACTCTTCACTATGGCTGCAAAGAGTCATGAACCGTTAATAATTTTTTAATTCGATTTAAGTAGAGACCGATAACAAATTATAAGAGAAGTATTGTAGGACGGGTACCGGGTGAGCCACCTTCAGATGGCGGACTCCTACTGGGTCGGACAGGAGAAGCATCAGAAGGTCCCTTCTTTTCGGCAGTGAGAACCGAAGATAAAGCAGCAACTGCAGCTGCTCGCTGTGATCCCCGGCTTGGTACCTTTGGGGAAGCTGAAGATTTGGCGGTTGGTGATGATTTAAAAGCAGAGTTCAAGGCTGCTAAGGCTGAAGCTCTTTGAGTTGGCCCACCTTGATTTCCGTTTGACTTATCTTGGCTCTGTGATAACGTCCAATATATTAAAACATCCCACAACCAAGAAATTCTCGATAAAAGAGATGGGCTGAATTATATAGGATTCATTTACCTCTGCTGCATGGCTTCCCCCGAACCCAAAGAATAGCATAACCTTCTTTTGGAATGAGTTCCCTTGAGCCTAATCACATTGAAAAGGCACGCAAACTTCAAATCAAATATATATTCAAATAAATTACAGTAAGATATATGGATTGCCATATAAAAAACACACATCGGAAGGCCATTGTAACAATTGAAAGTTTTACATGTTACAAACACAGTGAACAAAGAGAAAAACGCAAAATTTCATTTTCCGAATATGAAACCTCTGAAGTAAAATAGCATTTGTTACATGTATGCGGTATGTGAAGTACTAAGAGATCTATTTTCATCATCAAACACCGCGACGACTTGCAAAATAATCAGAGCAACGCATATTACAAGCAAATAGTGAGAACAACACGTACATTAGCTTTTGCAGGATCCCATGAGAAAAATGTTGTGAAGAAGCTAGGCTCGTTTCCCTCTGTCACTCTGTATAAAGGCACACATGGAGATAGTCCATCCAAAGATGCAGCCAACTCTACGTATTTCTGAAATCAAGTTTATTAAAAAACAGATGAAATAACAAAAAGCAGTCTTGAAATGAAGAATAAAACCAAACTAAACAAGTACCTGGCCAATTTCGAAGACATTTTGTTTTTCCTTGGTGTCTACCGACTGACCAACCCAGACAAACACCTCAGCATGTGTATCCAATATTAAGATATCCTCTGTCAACAGATCATCTTGTGAAAAATTGTAGATTTCCTCGATCTGTCACAAAAAGAGAGAGAGAACGTGGTTTAGCATTCATCGGGAAAATTATTGAGTGAAACGAGCATATACAACACGTCGGGCATCACCTCAAACTTCCCTGCAGATCCATAAAGCAGCAGCACAAATGAGAACAAAGAAGTAATTAGAGGTTATAATTGGGCAATAACCATGGAAGGACAAGTGTAAAGCAAATGGTTATGTTTGTGAAACCTTTAGGAAATGAGAATGCAAACAAGTGGGGATCTCTGACGGTTTCCTGCGCTAGTTTTTTGCTCGTGTAACCTTGTTTCCCTCCAAGTGCAAACCAGAAAGTTGAGTTCTCTGTTCCTTCTTTAGCAAATTTGACATTGGCTCCAGGCTGAAAGATAAAGAAAGGGGCACTAAAATTAACCACAAAGATATGGACTGTCAGCAATATGAAGGCCTTATTATCTTCTATATTAAATAATAACCACATTTGCATTCTATTCACCATTCAGTCCTTTCCTCACTGGATGCCATCATCTCATCCATTGTTAAGGGACAGAAACATGAGCACTTCAAATAAAGTTTTTTTAGATTTTTATCATCTCAATTAACCAAACAAACCCCAAATGATATCTTCCCAATTACCCATTTGTTAAGATGTATTCTGACACGATCAAGAGGGCAAAAAAGTTAATGTAAGAACAATATCATTTAGGACTTAGCATAAAAAGAAATGCCAACTTATAAGTCAAATACTTCAAAATGCCAATGAAAGTGGCACTTTAAACTTATAACATATCAAGCTTAATAGAAAATAAAATAAGCCTACTCAGCACAAAGATTAAGAAGATTTAAAGGCATACCTTCAGAAACTCAGCAATTTTTGCAGCTATGTTGTGCTGCTCAACAGTACTCTGGTTTCCATGCCAGGTGAACAATGATGACCCAGATTGGAGAAGAAAGCATTCATAAGTATTTAATGAGGTTGCCACCTGAAAGAGATCATATTTACAAATGTAATAAGCCTCAGTTCAATTACATCTTAAAAGATGTCAGTCACTAACATCATCATCATCCAGCAACTTAAAATCCTGGTGCTAGAAATTCTTGGGAGGTAATAATCCAAGTTGGATAATTGAAAAAGGGCATATAAAAGAGGAAAAACAACTCTTGTGGATGCTCATGCAGCCAAAGTCATCCAGCAATTTCAACAGAAAGAAAAGCCAAACAGTCGATAACACCACAGAAAAAAAAAAAAAAAAAAAAAAAAAAAAAACTTGATGCTGTGTGGGCAGCTGCTGAAGTTGCTAGCGGGTGAACCTCAGAACTTTCAGTATTTCTCCTTCAACCATTAAGAGTATTCAACACACAAAATAGACGGCAGATTTATAGGTGTTAAATACAAGAAAACAACAAAAAAGAAGGAAGAAGGCAACGGTGCTAGCAAACAGAATCAACATATAACATAGTTCCGATAAATAACTTAAAAGCATAATTTGAAAAGTGGATGAGCATACCGCCTCTACTTGAACGGCTTTATTATTATGGACCGAAGTTCCAGATATCTGAATAAGGGCCACACCATCTGAACTGTAGGTTTCATCATTCAATCCTTTGTCTGCAATGTAGTTTTTGTAACCAGAGCTCAATCCACCCTAATAACAAAATATTTGCGATTGTTTGGCATCAAATTTTGTAAGAGAATACACATTTGAATTTAATATCACAGCAAAACACCAGCAAATTTTGAAAACTACAAATGTGATGGAAGTACAAGTACCTTCAACACAACCATAGGCTGAAAGATGGCAACAAACTGTGGTGGCTCTTTCCCTTGATATATACGACCCTGCAAAAGGAGGATATTAAGTTTTGAAAATACATTTATGTATCACCAAAGCAACAGGTAGAAGATAGTCATGGTACCCTACCTGAACTGGTCTTCCCTTAAGTGAGTTGAACATTGTTGTAGCCAGTCGGGCAGCCATATTTTGGTCATCCTGAAGGATCATTAAATATGATCAGTTTTTATCTCAAGGATTGATCACACATGTAGATTAGAACACAAAAGCAAATAAAAGAATAAATTAGTGAACCTTGTAGGCTAGAACTGCCTATTTTTACATTTCATTAATAAAAAGTCACAATTGTTGATCAAAGGCCTTAAAGACAATTATATTATGTACATATAAAGCTAATTTTGATTCAACGTACCTCGATGCTATCTTTGCCAATCCAACAGCAGAGGTAGTAATCTTCCTTCTTTTCACTAGAATGGTAGGTGTAAAGGACAATATAGCAATCTCCACTGTAAAACTTACCAATGTCCTCCTTAGCTACTGGTGTCTTAGCACTGCCATTAATCCGCCATACCTGAAAGGCAAAAACATCAACACTTCTATAGCAAACAAGAAAACGGGCAACAGAAAATGTTCGACACCAAAACACTACAGCAATTTGTTTGTGATCAAACCTCGATTTTTCCATTTTCTTCAAGCAAAGGTGGGACTTCCTCAGTTGCAGTAGAGCTTTTTGCCAGCCCTTTAAGGCCAACGCCTTGTTGCTTCAGCAGAGCTAGTGATATAGAAAATAGCATGATAATTAATAGCCCGCTATGAAAATCTTTCAGTAGCATTGCTCGGAGACAATAGATCTACCTGCAACTTTTCCTCTACCCTCCTCAGGAGCAGAAGGTGCTGAACCCGATGGCCAGGAGTCAAAGTTGGACTTAAACGAATAAGTCTCGTAACCTTGAATAAGTCGAGTTACACGAGTTGACTTGGCCCGATTTTGGCTGGCAAGGAACTCCTGCCAATTTTTCCAAGTAAGAATAAATAACTGATACACAAGAGAAAGCTATTAAATCCAAGGCCTACCTCAGCAGTTTGCATAGCAGCTTTTCTATCCTCCACTTGTGTTACTCTGCTAACCCAAACAAAAACCTCTGCACCACAGTCCATTAGATAACACTTGCTATTCTCCAATAGCGATTTTGAAAGTTCACCTTCTACTTCCTTCACCTGACCATCAGAAATGCTGCGGAAAAAGGAGATTAATGGTTAGAATGGAGTACCTAATGCCAGCAATAGCAAATGATATCTATCTTTATCTAAAAGCCTCGTTTTAATTTAACCAGGTGGCCTTTGATCCAGTGGCACCCATTCACAACCACAGAAAAACCTTGCATAAAATACTTAGTTAATAGATCGCCACTTTATCAAAGACCCTTCGTCTAACTGATTTCCAGGTGGCAGATATCCTTACTAAAGCTTTACCAAGAAACAAGTTCGAGAAGTTGATGACCAAGCTAGATATGAATGATCTTCATACCCAGCTTGCGGGGGAGTGAAGAAGTCAGAGATATGGATAAATACTACTAGGATTAGTTCCTGGTTTCAAGGAACTGATTATTCCAAGTTTAGTCTGTTAATTTAATTAATGTATATCTAGGGATAATTATAACCACCAAATCCCTATGCTACTGTGTATATATATATATATATATATAAGATAGGGAGGAAAGTTCAAATGAAAACTCATTTTTCATTGTGAACGTGAGAACCACTAAGATCGGGCGACGTGACAATATTCACTCTGAATATGATGCATTATTTGACTAGACGCTACGTAAGGTCCACGGCGGGTGACTAGGCGCGATTCATGGGAAGGCATTGAATTAAAGGGGGGACCACACTCAAAGCCACCACGTGTCGCGCTCTCGGCTGTCCTCACATACACAACTAAAAAGTGGTTCACATTTGAACTTTCCTCTATATATATATATATCCTTGTATCTTCTTCTTTTTCTCAAGGAATACGCAACCAAATTTGTAATTCCTATTCTCTTCTCTCTTTCTTTTCTAGAGTTGATACATTTTGCCAATCACAAAAAAGGTCTTCAGTTAACATGAGACTTGACTGTTTCCCATTAAATCTACTAAGCAATAGTAGCAAAGATGGCATACTACATGAAAATTCTGTGGGTCTTTATATAGTTGGTCGACAAGCAAAATCATCACAAGGAACTCATAAGGGGAATTATACCAATAGAGTTTTGGGGAAGTCTTTTCTGGAATTATATCATCTTCACTTGCAACTTTCTTGCCAATGGGAGCAAACCCACCAAAAATGACCCAGAATTCACCAGAGTCCCCCTCTGCTTGTAGCTTTCCATCATCTGAAATATGTTATAGAAAGGAATAAGAACAACGGATTATAAACTAGAAACTATGTATACAAAGAATTTAATCATGTTCCAAGCCTAGATGAACCTTATCCAAAAAAAAAAAAGAATTTAATCATTTCCATATTTTAATAAGAGATCAACTATGTTTAAGCGCTGATTGTATATATTACATTTCCATATTTTATCTCTCTTACCCTTTAAAACTCTGAGGTTCGCATCTTGGGGTATTTTGGGATCATATATGAACCCCACATTTCTAAAGTAGATGCAATTTCTTAATAGTTCTGGCACGCCACACGAGCATATTACTTGACATTACCAAGCACTCAAAAGTAACTAATTAGACTGAACCACTTCATTACAAAATACTCTCACCATTCATGCCACATGTCATGTAGTCTTTTTAAGCCAATTATATATATTAGATGTCCAGTCTGTTTTACAGAGTTATCTTTTACCATGTATTTCAATTCATGCCCTCATCAAAATATGTCTACTCCACTGAAAAGAACTACCAATCATGGGACGAACCATAAAGAGTATTGTCTCTAACCAAATTATGTTGGCTATATTCCTATTCACTCAAAACAGTCTTATTCAGATTCATTACAAATCAATGAAGTTATATTATGTAGCAATATCTTTCCACACTTTTAATTTATTTACATTATCAAAAATAAATGCACAAGTTGCATGCATTTCATTATGAAGAAAGTTGATGGGAATTAACGAATTTATTTAACTATTTCTTAGTGAAACACAATGTGCCTTTACTTGTAATAACCGTGTGTAGTATCATGTAAACTTTCAGATTGAAATGATTTATCTAAGAGAAATAGTTCAAGAAACATCTAATAGATAGAGGTGAAGGGAATGACTAAACTCAATCTATATAACATATGACTTACCAACAATTGCAACATCGCATGTCCCCTCATGATATTTATCCTTTAAAAACTGAATAACTTCCAATGCTTTAGCCCTTTCTTGTATATTCGAGTTTGCCCCGTTGAATTGAAAGATTTTATCTTTAGTGTCCAAGATAAAAACGTCGTCATGATTCAGCGTGGATCGAGAAAAAGGGACCTGAACGAAGAACAGAACTTCATTTTCACATATATGTAGGGACATACATTAACAATTAAACTCTAATAAATTCAAAAATATGGTGACACTACAGACCTGCTTTAATCTGACAACTCGTTTTCCTTTGCACGTGTACAGTCGTGTTTGGAACTCTTCTTCGTCGGTTTCCTTAAACCCAGATGCAACACCTCCCTCAAGTGGTATAATACATGGTTTAAAGTAGGACAAAAATTTATCAGACTCATAACCTTGAGGTTCCCTATGCTGCACTGCACGGCCACCAAGAATTGCATCGAGCTCAACTGTTTTTATTGCTGCTGTTCCAGCCTCATCCTGATTTGTGTCATGAAGTCTATTTGAGCCACTATAACATACACTAAGCACGAGGAAAAAGAGACATCGTAAATTGATAAAGAGCAGGTTGTACCTGGCTAGTATCTTTTCCCAACCAGAAATGTATGTCGTACAAATACGCGCCTCCCTTACCAGGACTAGTCTGCAAATAGATAAACTCGTAAAAAACAACTACTTATTGAGATAGAAAAGCAGGCAAGCAAAAACAGTGCTGAGTATCATTAGCACCTGCAACACAATGTATGAATCACCAGAGTAGAATCTACCATAACTAGATTTCGGCAAAGGTACTGGCTGAAAGTTCTCAATTCTCCATATTTCAGTCCCTCTACATTGGTGTTAAGTGAAAGTTCAATAGAATAAATGAAACTGAACCTTACATATAGATAATGGCAATTCTTCCTGTAGGCAATGCAAATAAACTAAACAGCTTTCTATATTTTACAAACAAGAGATTCAGAAAGGATACACCCTCTGACCCACTCCTTGAAATGCTGGTTCCAGAGCTTTTGCCGAGCCAGACATGATGCAAAGTCCTAGCTTGTATACTGTTTAAACAAGAACAGAATCCTGCGATGCAATTTATATTGATAAGTCGGTGCAAAGTTCAAAGGTAGTACCAAAAAGCATTATAAAACTAGAAAAATGAAGGCAAAAAAACTCAGATTTTCCTAATACTGGGCTTCGGAGAACTTTGTCTTCCATATAATGAATGGCCAAACCAAGAAGAGACAAAGACACAATGCAAAAACTACATTTTCACATCACATGATAAAAGCCACTATAAGAGATGAGCACAGCAAATATCCGAGGATCCAAATATATTTAACCAGGTACTTCGTCAAATAAGTTTCCTTTACATTTACCCCATGCATGCACACCATAAATCATATCACCTAAGAAATTATTCATAAAATTACAAACAAAGGGTAATTTTGTTGTAACTAAGCTAGAGAATTTTCAGTATCCATCCTTGACTTGATAGAAGTCTTCAAATGCTTATCCTTCAACAATTTGAGAACGGACTTGCCCAAGCATGCACCTCTATAGAAATCATAACTTCGCAAATTGAGTGAATAAATAGAAACTCATAGAATCCTCTATCCCACGGTCCCACCCTCTCCCTTGATCTATGATTTTCTACCTTTGGCCCGAACCCTTTATTTAAGATTAAGAGTCGAATTTGAGCTGAGTTTGCAAAAAGTTATAGAGGTCAGGATGAAGGGGTTTCTCATGTTATGTAAATAAACTCTAAATATTTTCCCCTGAAGTTTTCCTTGGAGAAGTTCTATAGCAGTGAGGAGTAATATGATTACTATCTCTCAGCATTTATAATTCAAGTACCGCCGTGACAGGTCTTCATGCATTCATTACAAGAAGTTCAAATGAAGGAGCAGCAGAAAACGACAACGTTTCGTGGAGCGTGTTTTACTTGCTTACACATTCCCTAGGCCTTGACATCTTTGAAACTGTGCAGGTTCAAAACAGTATAATTATTTCTCCACTTCCATCCAGGTTTATGACTTAAGTGTGTTTATTTGACACTACATTGACATTGTGTTAGTTTAAACCTTATGAGTGTTCATGGTTAGCTAGTTAGATCATTGTTCAAACTCAAAGAGAAAGGCACTTAAGTACCTTAAGACAATTAGTTACCAGTCTGATAAACTCCTCTCCAAGTTGTTGCTCCCCTTATTAGGAGATCCGTAACTTGATATGTGGCCAAAATATACTCGCTAGTCACTACCCAGCTCCTACAATCTATGTGATTTGATGGTTATTCTACCAAATTTCTAATAATTATGTGTTCACATGTAATTGCATAATGTGGACAAAAGAAGCAATCGATATCTACTATCTAGTAGGGTAAAATGGTACTAAAGAAAGAAAGAAAAGGTATTACATCCTCCGTCCCCCAAAAAAATGTAGTGTTCAATTTCACACATACTTTCGTGAATTTATTTGATTATCGATCAAATATCTAAAATGTTTCTTTAGAAAAAAGTTAGATATGGCACGGTGAGAACTAAAACAAAATTTGGACAAACATGATGCGGAAATATTTTAAATTTAAACAAAATTGTTTGGTTTAAAAAATTTATAAGGTTTTTATCAAAATAATTTAATACAATATCCAAATTAAGATAAAATAATAATCAAGAGAAAAAAATGTTTCTAACCCCCTAAACAATAGTAAGAAAAAAAGAACCCTTCCTAATTGCCTTTTTAATGTATATAAATCTTATACAACATAACCACACTATTTTTTAACTTGTTCAAATTTTATATCACCAAAATCCATATGTTGAGAGAGTAGAGAGTAGAGACCATGGCAAGTTATGTAATAAGGGTTTTATAATTTAAAATTTTCTACCTATAGACCATGGCAAGTCCATGTTGTATGATGGAAGTTAGAGTTGACAGATCTCTAAACTCTAAAGTCAATCAACTAACGAGAATTGAAAAAAGCACATGGTACATGAAACAGGGTTCAAGCCTGGGCACTCCCATAGCCACAACCGTTGAGTGAGTCAGGAATGCCCCCCAAATGGCCAAATTACGGTATTGGCAATGGGCCGGTTGGGGTTGCCGGAATCAAAGTGGTAAGTGATGCATCCTAAACGATCAATCAAGCAGCTATAACCATCCAAAACGGCGGGAAACCACTTGACAATTAGACAACCGCTTAAGCAGCCATGCCTGTTAAACCATGTGTATGTCCAAACTTATCTTAAAAAGACATTTCAAAGCTCAAAGTTACTAATCTCATCAACAAAAAAAGAACCACCTTACTTATCATAATGCCTCAACAAGATTAACTTAAAGAATGCAACTTTCAAAAAGCATGGTCTACGAGCTAACACATAAACGAGCTACCACACTACACCATCACATTCTTTTATCAAAATAGTCCAACATATTCTGAATTTGTTTCACCCTTCACAAATTCTTCCACTTGATATCAGCCACATTTCAATCAAAAGAATCAATTAATCATCCCAAAAAAATGATCAACAGCTCTCTCACACTTGATATCCCATTCTGCATTCGATCAGCACCGAAAAAAAGTACAATTGACAACAGAATCTGTTTCCATATAGCATACAACAATTTTGCCCTGATTCCATAACTTTCTATTCCAACACCTATCCTCCGAAAATCAAGGATCAAATCCACAAGCACAAACTGAACTAATCCACACTCGATGATAAAAATCCTCTTTCTCTCATAGATCCAACCAATTATATACATATATACATATATATATATATATATATATATATATTAAGCAACAATAAGAAAATATTAAGCAGCGAATTAAAAACCATTAGATCAAAACAATGAACATAGAAAATAAGTAAAATTAGATCATTCGCCAATTCACAACCACAAATTGAAGCTAAACAGATCGTTTCACAACTACACAAACTATCAAATTCAAGTAACAGATCATCATCAAATTAAGATCCAAACCGTAACAAACTAAGTCGAGATCTAAACAATTGAAGTGAAGAAGAAGATGATAAGATAAGAATTCAGATATCAAAATCAAAATCAGTTGATTATTAAGCAATCAATTAAAAACAAACATACCTAGTGAAGTTTTTGTTCAGATCTCGATTGGTTTTGTGAAGTTGAGAAAAAAGAGAGAATGATGATGGAGAGAAGAAACGGCAGAAGAAAGAAGGACAGGAAGACCAAAACGGAGCTGGCAAAAGTGTGTGTTATAGAGAGAGAAAGAGGGAAAGGAGATGGTACTACTAAAAAGAAAGTTAATAATTGGGTTTTTTTTATGGGTTGTTTTCTGATTTTTTTTTTATTTTTTTTTATTTCTTTCTTTTGAGGTAGGGCTCTCTTTCTTCAACTTTATGAGAATTGAAGAAAAGCTTTGTGTATGTATATAGAAATGGTGATTGTATGTATATGTTGTATGTATATGTTGTATGTATATGTTGTATGTATATAAGGAAAGAAAAGTTGGATTTGAAGCAAAGATCCGACGACCATGGCACCGCCCATGCCGCCTTTTTGTTTTTCTTTTCTTTCTCTTTTCCTCCAAATGTATTTGTGTGGTCCAAAATAAGTTTTAGTTCTTTTTTTTATAAGAAAAAAGACATTGTTTTTATCGTATTTTATGTTTAAATATTTGAGAAAAGAATGATTACATGCGACTAGGGATAAAGATCAATACCGAATCGTATGATACCGATTTTTGTGGGACTCAAAACTATGGTATAAATCTACATATGTACAAGTCGGTTTCTGTTTCAAGATAAGAAAGTTGGTACTAGAACCATTTAGGCCATATTGGATGCGGGATCTGGTTACGCTCGATGATGTGGAACCCAGAGGGTGAGGCCTTTAGGTCGAGACACCCGGGTGGTTCTTTCCTCCCTTTCTTCTTTCTCTCGACTCTCTCTTCCTCTTTCTCTCTTTTTTAATTGTTTTTGTAGTAGGGAAAATATTGAGTTAGTTTAGGACAGTAAAGGTAGTAGTACTTTACTTTAGGGTAAATTGGGTAGAAAAGATAAAAGCTGATGTGGTAATGAGGTAGTGTCAGGGTAAATCACCCGACAGTACTCATGGTCTTAGTATTGAAATGTAAAAATGGGTTAACACTTAAGAAACAATCAAAAGTTCATATTGTTGGTATATGAAAACTTAGTTGACTTTCATCTATGGATATGCCGAATTTTTTGATCAAAGTAATAGGGTCGATTTTTCCTTGATCAATAAAATTGAAGAAGATATGGATAATTTAAGAGAAGATGTGAACAATTTAAGAGGAAAATAAAGATAGAATTTCAATAGCCATAGCCATAGCCATAAGTCCCTCTAACTTCTGGTTTGGCTCAGGAAAATCCAAGGACCAAGTATCGAATCTTGAAAAATGTTGCAAAATTAGACCCAATAACCAAACCGATTACATGCATACGGCTCGGGAATTTGTCCTTGAGTCCTATCCTTACATACAACATCGTTGATCAAAATAAATATCATATATACGGGGAAATTATCAAATGATAATCATTACAAATTTGAGAACATTAAAAACCATTGATCATGTGTTTTTTAAAATCGTGAAACAATTAATATAAAAAGCAAACAATTACTAAAATCAAACATCTATAATCACATTGAGAAACACCATTATATTTTCACATGTATTGTTTCATAATTCATAATGTTAAAAAAACACACGATCAGTAGTTTTTAATGTTCTCATTTTTTTGTGATTCTCATTTATATATGAACAAAATGAAAACTAGAGGAGTTTGATCGAAATATAACTAGTAAAGTACATTATACTAATGTGTAAGATCAAAATGTAACTTTGAAAGGAAAAAAGTAGATATAAATACTATTAAATGATATCACAAACATATGAAAGTTTTTGAAGGCATTGATGTGGTAACTACCTCCTTGAAAGCATTTGTTGTGTAGTTAATAACTAAGATTTAATTCTATATGTTGGTTTCATGACCGAGTTTGAAATTGGCATCTTAGCATGATTTCAGAACATCTCATTTAGTTTTTTTTTGAAGAAAACATCTCATTTAGTTTTAATTGTGTTGTTAAATAATTCAGATATTTTTTTTATAAGTTTTACTCAATACAGTAATGTCTCAAGATGTTATGTATAAAGTCTTCGGTAGCGCAACCTACAAGTTCACAAGCCCGAGCTATCACAAACTTTGTAACAACCCGTCCCACATGGATAGAAAATAGAACTTGTAAGCTCCTTATAAGCCTTAAGTCATAGGCTACCGATAACTTCCACCATGGTTTTTAGTTGGACTCGAAGTTATTGGGCCAGCCTATAGCTTTGGGCTTTGGGGTGTTACAGAATGGTATCAGAGCCGATCATTGTACCATCGGGATGGTGGGGCAAACCTTATCGGGAATGATGAGTCCTCGAGGGGGGATGTTGGTAACATCTTAGGCGAATCCCACATCGCCGATGACAAGAAGAGAAAGATTCTGGGTAAGCCTGACGAGGACGTCAGGAGTTGAAGTGGGGGAGTTTGTAACAACCCGTTCCACATGGATATGGTGGGGCAAACCTCATCAAGAATGATGAGTCCTCGAGGGGGGATGTTTAGGGGTGTGCACGGTTCGGTTCGGCTCGGTTAGTAGGAAAATTGTGAACCGCACCGCACTAGGCGGTTATCTGGTTAACCGAACCGAAACCGAACCGCATGTCTAAATAAACCGAACCGAACCGAACCGAAGTAAGCCGGTTACCCGCGGTTCGGATCACGGTTACCCGATTTTATAAAAAAAAATACTAATTTGCAATATAAAATAATAACAAAATAGTAAATTTAAACCAATTTGATAACAAAGACATAAAAATAATCCAAGAACAACAAACTGAAACAAGTCTTATTAAAAACTATCCACTGTTCATTTGGTAACTTCATGGCTTCACCGTTTATACCACCGAATTGGCGAACTTAATCATCCACCGTAATGGATGAGAAAACTTGGGGCAAGTCTTTCAAATCTGAAATTAAAAAAAAAAAAACATCCATTAAATGAGAAGAAAGAAAACCATGTACAAGTATAAAATGTTAAAAATAAAAATTGCAAAATAGAAATCGTACCGGCTTCAAAGTTTTCAAGTTCTTCTAACTTTTCCTCAATATCAAAAGGGACATTTTTGGACCTAAGCCAATTTTGGGAACACACCAATGCCTCGACCAATGTAGGGGTTAATGAGCTACGAAAGGTATCAAGAACACGTCCTCCAGTACTAAATGAAGATTCGGAAGCCACAGTTGAAGCCGGAATCGCCAAAATGTCCCTAGCCATTGCTGCCATTACCGGTAACCTCGATTCATTCTTCTTCCACCATTCCAATATATCAAACTTGTTGTCTAGAGACTTACATTGTTCACCCAAATACCTATCCAACTCGGATTTCACACCTGCAAACACATTATAAAATATAAATAATAAGTGACAGCTTCAATTGATGAAAAAACATAAGTATGAAGACACAAAAATTAATAAAATACAATAGTTTACCTGTGCCACTTGAGGTCTCTTCCAACAATCTTTTATACTCGTAGCTCAAATAAGTTGTCGGGTCATCATCAACATCTAAAGCAATTTCTTCCCAAAAGGTTGGGAACTGGTTGCATCATTTTCATTGACTACTCCATATTCACGAGAGTAATGATTAAACAATCCTTTTAATACATTCTCAATTTCATGACACAACCATTCAGCCTTTTCTTTCTCATAACTTTGTTCAACAATGAATGACACATAACCTAACTTGTGTCTCGGATCAAGAATTGACCCGACAAACAAAAACATGTTTATGTTTGATTCATTACTCCAATACTTATCATACTTCCCCTTCATTCTAGTAGCCATCTTTCGAAGACCCTCATCTTTAACAGACATCTTATTTTTTATCATTGCTCCAATGCCAAATACTTCATGGAAGTAACTATTGCTAGTGACATATAAAGAGCCAGAAATACGCAAAGTGGAAGTATAAAAGCCTTTTAGAAAGGGCAACAAACACCTAGCATAGTCCCAGTCTTCTTCTGTTGGCATACCTTTCAATGATAGAAGTTCAGATCTATACTTACTATCTTGCTCCTCCAACATATCAAACGCGGCTTGAAACTTGATTGCGCTTTCTAACATCAAGTAAGTCGAATTCCACCTTGTTTCAACATCAAGGCAGACAAGACTTTTACTCTCAATTTTCATTTTCTCAACACATGCCTTAAAGCGTTGGAGCCTAGCAGGAGAAGACCGCACATATTTTACAGCGGATCGAATTCTAAGAATTGGGTCTTCTAATTCTTTTAACCCTTCTTTCACGACAAGACTTAAGATATGGGCACAACATCTCATATGCAAATATTGACTATCCAACACACTATTCTTCCAATTATTAAGCCTTCTTTTTAAGTATCGAATGCAAAGGTCATTTGAACTAGCATTATCTACGGTAATCGTAAAAACCTTGTCAATACCCCAATCTAGCAAGTTCTTCTCTACATATTTTCCAATTACTTCTCCAGAATGACCAGATACCGAACAAAAGTTCAATATCCTTTTATGGATGGTCCAATTCTGATCAATAAAGTGAGCTGTCAGACACATATAGCTAAGATTTTGCCTAGAAGACCATAAATCAGTTGTTAGAGAAACTCTTTGTTTGGTCTTAGCAAAATACTTTTTCAAACTTTCCCTTTCCGACATATACAAATCCAAACAATCTCTAGTTATAGTGGTTCTAGTTATAGTGTGTATATATATATATATCGGTTCGGATCGGTTACCCGTGGATATCTAAAATCTAAAACCGAAACCGACCCGTGAATACCCGGTTTTTTTCGGTTTTCGGTTTTCTCGGGTTTCGGTTTTTTTCGGTTTTCGGGTTTTTCGGTTTCGGATCAAACGGTTCGGCTCGGTTTCTCGATTTTCCGGTTTTTTTGAACACCCCTAGGGATGTTGGTAACATCTTAGGCGAATCCCACATCGCCGATGACAAGAAGAGAAAGATTCTGGGTAGGCCTGACGAGGACGTTAGGAGTTGAAGTGGGGGAGTTTGTAACAACCCGTCCCACATGGATAGAAAATAGAACTTGTAAGCTCCTTATAAGCCTCAAGTCATAGGCTACCAAAACTTCCTATATTTGGGCTTTGGGGTGTTACAGAGGGGGAGGGGGTTGCAAGGGCTTTCAAGCCTTCGTCGAGCCCATGGTTGAAGCCCGCATAGGGGAATTACACAACTTGATGGTACCCGAAGACAAGCCAACGGGCGGTACCACTAGCCTAAGTAATAGTTTAGTTTGGTATTTCACTTGTATACAACATATTTATTGATTATATATGTAATCTGTTACAATTATTACAAATAAATAATATTTATCAAGACAGCATAATAAAAGAGTAAATAAAAGTTGTAAAAAGTTTGTTGAACTTTATGTTTTAGAGAAAGTTAAGTCTATTATAAACAAATAAAAAAGTCTCGTATATTATTAGTTAAGTTCTGGTTTCAAGTAATTTTGGTGCCAAAACTTCTATCAATTTTGAAATTTGAGTAAAAGGTTGTTCTTGTGAGAAAATTTGCATTTATCTTGAAGTAATTAGAATATCTGAAATTTTAGGGATCATTTACTTAAAAATTTATTCGCTAATCATTACCGGTAAAATTGAACACTATCACCTACCATATCGGACAATATTTTATCCGGTATCGTATGCAACAATTTATTCGGTAAGCTCTTACCAGGTAAAAGTTGTAAATCTCACTTACCAGGTAGGGCTCGCAGTTCATGACATCGCTATTACTTGGTAAGATTCTAGTTTTTGTCATGTTCATCATCCAAGATTCTAAATGGCGGATGTGTGGCGTAGTAGTTACGTCAAGCCTCAAGCCTTACAAGTTAAGGCAAACTTATGACGTTTTTCAAGGGGTGACTTAAAACGACAAATTTGTATATATAGTGTATATATATACATATGTCCGTGTATTTTAGTGTAGTGAAAAATAATGATTAAAATTCATATAAAACTATAAACAAAAGATCCGACTATTTGATAATAAATATACAAAGGTTATAAAAATGATTCAGGGGGATCATAACAAATAGAAATTTTGCTAACAGTTTCATAATCCATGCATCTCTAATATAAAATTCTAATATCATATGCAAAATACATATTAGATTGGATTGGATTAGGTTAGATGAATCTTACAAAGACGTTATCATTCTATGTAATCTTTACAACCTATTCTAATTAGCGGAATAGAATTTTAGCGTCATTAACTTGTGTTGATGAATTCCCGCTTTAAATGAATAATTAGAATCATCAATGTTTAATTGAATAAGTCATAAATTAGATATAACAAATTAGAAAAAACTATTCATGCTTTATAACATGCCATAACCCACCTTGTAACCTGCCATAACTCGCCATAACATGTCATGCCGCAAGTCGCTCCTTAAAGTCGTGCCACGGGCCTTAACGTGGCTTAGAGGTTGTGCCTCGACGTTATAGCGCGCCATAACTTTGCCATAACGCGTTTTTAGAACATTGTGTTCATCTCGTAAGGTAAATTGACCCGATAAACATTTACCAGGTAAGCGTCAAGTAAAAACGACACCTTAGTAATTCTAAAGGGCCATTCAAAAGAAAATAAGGCCCGACATATATTAAAGAGAATATATAAAAGTGTAACCTACATGAAACTTTAACATGTCGTCTTCAAAGAAGGTTAAACGAGCACAAATATCTTAAAGGTAGACCTTGGCGTGATATTAGACTATTTATTACAAATTTACAATACAACTAGTGTTCAACACCGCACGTTGCGCGGTGTTAATAAAGTTTTTAGAAAATATTGTAGTTTAATAAGCCAATATTAACATATCATATATTAGGTTAATAAAAATCAATATTAGATTTGATTTAAAGTTGTCTCGTGCATAATAAAGTAATAACTAATAACTTTCATATCGTCATATATTCTAATCGACTCGAATAATAAAAGAAACGTGTCAGGCTATTAATTATAACAATGAGATGTTTAATGAGTATTTTTTTTTTTGCATATCTCATAATGTATTGATATATCCCAACACAATATTTACATAAAATATTTATATGTGTTTGTCACTTTGACTAAAACACTTCTCGACGCCCCCTTCCCAACCCACTCAAAGAGTAAAAATAATCTTCAATATTGTGATCACTTAGACTATATGCGAGTCTAATTGAGTCATTAATGTTTTCATGTTAGAACTTTTTCGATTTGCATGTGGTTATTTCTTTATAACTTAGTTTTGGGATAAAAGATCTCGAAAAATAAATGTTTTAGTTATATTACGTAAAATGAAAAATGTTAAATTAATTTTAATTCAATTCTTTTGCATAGTTTTTTTTCGATTTAAATTAAAAAAAATAATATTAACATAACTATATATTATTAATTGTAGTAAGTTGTTATTTTTAGGTGAATCTGAAAACTGAGTTTTCATTTGAACTCGTACATATATATGTTTTTAATTTTTTTTTCTTTCATATATTGCTAATTGATTCCGATATCTTTTAGTTTGGTTATAATTTAACTTATATGTACCGATTCTTGTATTTTTTTTAACTTTATGTATTTATTTAGTTAATGATATTAAATATAATAACTATTTATTAATGAGAGAGTTAATAACACATACTTAACTATATTAATTAGGTTGTAATTATAGATGATTATGTTGTAGGTTTCTTTTAATCAATAAATGAGAAGGTGGAAAGGGTATAATAAATGTTTTTAAAAGTTAAATAATATGGAAGTTAAACTAATTAAATTGTTAAGTCAATTGATCAAAGAGCCCTTGTATTAATAAAAAATAAAAATATAATTTTCATTTAAGGGTAGAATAGTCTTTAGCTTAATTGATATTTAAAAAATTCAAAAAAAAGAGAAAATTTTTATAAGCAAATACTCAATAGATAAAATGTTACATCATACTTCCAACATCCTTCGTAAAAAATAATTCATTTATTAAAAAAATTATGATAATAATTATTTAATTATATATTAATTCTAATTTTATTTATATATATTGGTTATAATGTCATTCATTTTTATTTATGATTTTAGTATATTTTAAATAATAATATTTTTAATTTTATCTATTGGTTCAAAGGAAAAAAAAATAAGGATTAAGATGTTAGCAAATATCATCTCATTTTTAGTAGTTTTTAATAAAAATAAATAAATTGAGGGACTATGAAAATATAAAAGAATGAGAAGAGAATCCCAATAAAACATAGCATAAAAAATCACATAAGAATTTGATTGTTGTCAACAATTTCTTTTTTATAAAACTATAACAATATAAACAAAACAAATTAAGAAATAGACCCACTAAAACACTTGTATACCAAAAATATCAAGTAGAAAATATCAATAAAGAAATAATTATAACAATTGTAAAGAAATTACAAATAATAACTCAAAAACTTATTAACAATCATGTTTAATATACACAAATTAAAAACATTATACGAATTTTAATGAAAGATAAAAGTTATAGTATTAACATAAATATCAATCAGGAAATATGGAAATGAAAAAACAAAGGTAACAATTAGAATAAGTTTTGAAAATTAAAGAAAAAACCAAAAACATTTATAACAACAACATGGAATATATGCAAAAACGTATAAAAATATTATGGATTTTTTTATAGAAATAAAAAAACAATAATATTGATTGACACACATAAATAATATATAGCTTACGGAGAAATCAATTAGGAAATATGAAAATTAGAATAAATATGAAAATGAAAAAAATATATAGCTTACAATATAAACAATATGAAAATAAAAATTAAAAAAAAAAACAAAGGTAACAATTTTGAAAGTTAATAAAAAAACAAAAAACTTTTATAACAACAGGGAATATACACAAAACGTATAAAAATAATATGGATTTTTTATAGAAATAAAAAACAATAATATTAATTGATACACACATAAACAATATGTAGCTTACAGAAATCATAAAAAGTATTAGTTTACCTAGAAATCTTACGAAGAATGAGCAACAATCAAACAAACGTAGGAACCAATAGCAAAACACAGAACTCAATAGCAAAACATAGAACTAAAAGTTGTTGACTATATTTTTGTGGGACATTAGGTTGTTATTTATAGATGAATATGTTGTAGGGTTTTTTTTTAATTAATAAATGAGAAGATGAAGAGGGTAGTATAAATGTTCTTAAAAGTTAAATAATATGAATCTTAAAGCTAATTAAATTGTTAAGTCAAATTACCAAATAGTCCTTCTTATGATAAAACATGTAATTTTCATTTAGGGGTAGAATAGTCTTTAATTTATTTAATATTTAAAAAATTCAAAAAAAGGAGGAAATTTTTTTTAAGCAAATACTCAATAGATAGGGTGTCCACATCATCTTCCAACATCTTGCTTTTATATATACTAGTGTGTGGCACTGCGCGTTGTGCGGTGATGAAATTTGTTTTGTTAGAAAATAGGTAACCAAGTTATGAAGCCATTCTATTTGTGTATTGACAACTGATGAAATGAATCTATCATATTTTATTGTATATTGTAACCGCTTTAAAGGTCATAATTGGTATATAATTCTTTTTCATCTATAGGAATTGTTTTCCCTAAATATTAGGATTCAATACAACCTTTTATTTTATGTAAAAGTAATAATGTTTTAATGTCAAAGTTAAATATTTACAAAAAATTTAATAGCAAGTCTATATATAAAATATTAATTATTATGCGCAAAATTGACATTTTCATAAATCTTGTTTTGCAACATAATTAATTATGTAATTCACACACACACACACACAACACACACACATATATATATATATATATATATATCCTCCACCCTCCCAAACAAATCGTAAAATAAAAGTTTCTTTTTTCGCATTACGAATCTATGTCTTCTATTTGGTATAACCATATAATCAATAAGAGACATGAAATAGTTAAGATATAACAATGTTGTAAATGGAATAAAAAGATTATATGATTTAAGACTAAGGAGTAATCTCTTTTTTTTTAGTCGTTTTATAAATAATATGTAGTTTCCTTGTATGTAACATTAACAATGCTATGAATTTATAATAAACAACAATGGACTACAAATTTAGAACAAAAAACTTAATTGAATTTCAATGCTAGAATAATATTCGTACATGGAAGTCTAAATTTATAATACTAATTTTCCTTGTTTCATTTTAAAAGAGAAGACTTTTCATTGCGCTACGTCCATATACCTGTAATGTTGAAATTTCATGACGGTTAAATCGATAGTTACACATTTCAATATTCGATAATGATGCTGAGATATTTGAGTACTAAATGTGCATACATCAACAAAACAAAGAAAACGTATTACCTATTTACCTTAATAAGCATGAAACTCTTGAGTAGCCAAAAGATAAACCTACCAAAATCACAACAAAAGTAAAAAATAAATATCTCCACAATTAGAGGTAAAACCAAATAGAGAGGAATACATTGAGAGACAAAGAGCGAAAGTATTTGAGAATATGTACATTTTTCATATGGAGTTGTAAGCTTAAAAAATGCAAATTTGAATTAGCAGATAGTAACACTTAGAAATAGTATCATAGGACAAATTCAAAAGTAACTACATCAATATAGTAGTATTTTTTCTTCAACAAATAAGAGTCGTTAAAGGATGAATAGCATGTGAACATCGAGCTAACATAGAAAGATTCATACCAAATTCCTTGAATAGGACCAAATGATGAATTAGAGATTCTTTTTAGGGATCTAGAACATCATATAAAGAATATAAAGACAGGGTTTTTTAGGCAAATTGGCGCAAAAGTCGAATGTACAATGTAATATTGACGATGGTTTTTAATTGGTGGTAGGAATATTTTGAGGGCATGCATTTCAAGGAATATATAGAGAGGGAAATCAAGAGCATGGGTAACATCATTTACTCTACAGTTTCCTTGAATTAATAGATGGAAAAATGAAGAGTCTAAAATAAATGTTGTTGGAGTTACATATTTTAAAAGTTACAGCTAATGAGTTTGGAAGTGAAATTACCAAATAAGCCCTCTTATATAATGAAATACACAATTGTCATTTAGGGGTAGAATGGTCTTTAACATATTCAACATTAAAAAAATTCAAAAAAATGAGAAAAAAATTAGAGGTGATTCTAGGCATGAGGATGTGCCACATCATTCTATGAGGTTCTTCTTTTAATATATACTAGTGGGTGGAACCGCGCGTTGCGCGGTCGCGAAAAAGTAATGAATCTTTTAGAATAAGAAGGAATTGTTTCAAATATGTAATTTCCATTAAACATGAAAAACTATTTAAAGCATCAAAAGTAAAATATGGGTTATGACTTGAACTCTGAAAATATCTACAAAACACTCAACCACAATTCAAGAAACAAGAGATTCTCAATCCTTAGATATATATGTAAATAGATAGATAGATATAGTTGATTTATATTCAACATGAACAATTTTGTAACTAAAAATTTACTTTGTAATCAAAAATTGATTAAAATTAATCATGGACCATGTAAAAGAAGTTGGAACTTGGAAGGAAAGTTAACCGTCATGTTCATATATACTATCTTTTTACCAATATAGAATAAGCAAAGTTAACCGCAATTCAATATTTTAGAATTCTCAATCCACATTATGCCATGTCATTCTCTTTTGGGTTTTACTTACACATTCTTGCCTCACTATTAATTATATGATTATACAAAATGTTTTTTTTAACATATATATTCGTGTTATTATTTTGTTAGTTGTTAATAAGAAAAATTGTAAGCTAAATAATAATCAATATGTTAAAATGATGTTATGAGAAATGAGAGATTCTCAAAACGCTCAAACACTCTTCGAGGGTGTGACTTTAAAATCCAAAAGATGATCCCTAAGTCATCAAATCCTTTAATCATTTGAATTTTTTTGCTAAGATCGGAGATGGCTTTTATTTTTATTTCTTAAGACTAAGGTCATAGATTGTCATAAATTGTCACAACAATGACAATGCATGTTACTATCAATAGGAAAATATATATGTTGCTTGAAGTAGTTAAACTCGATGCGATATATCAATCATGTAAAAATGGTAATTGTTAATGGATTATCATCATAATCATAAAATATCAAAATTAAATTTGAGTCTATATGTTTCAATCATAAAGACAATCATGTACCATGATAATAATGATAACAATAAATTCAACAATATGGAATAAAAACAAATATATAATAACAAATGACATTCTTGAACAACATAATTTCTCCATGCTTGTTCAAAATCTTCTTTCTTGTTCCATGCCTTCAACTTTCATACTCTTCATCCTCCTTCAAAGGAATTTCAAGAACTTAATTTTGTTTATTATGAAATTTCAAAAGCAAAATCAATCAAGAAATAAAAATAAATAAATGAAGAAGCAAATCAAGAGTATATACGATTCAATCATAATCATATACTATAGTAACAACAAATCCAACAGTTTGTAAAAAAGAAACATATGATAACAAATCAAATTCTTGTAAAAATATAAGTTCTACATACTTGTAAAGAATCTTCAAGGACCTTCCATGTCTTCAACCTTAATCATCTTCATCCTCCATCAAAGGAATTTGAAGAATTCCATATTATTTATATTTGCAACTTTAAAAGCTAAATCAATTGAGAATTAAAAGAAAGTAAATGAAGAAGCAAATCAAGAGTTGGGGGTTAAACTCATATATGCAAATTTACAAAAAGACCAAAGTTAACTATGAGTTACACATTTCCCAAATAGGGGTAGAAAAGTCTTTAACATATTAACCATTTAAAAAAATCAAAAAAATGAGAAAAAAGATAAATAGATTTTTAGCCTCTAAAGAATGTCACCTCATTATTGGTGGTTCTTCCTTTAATATATATAAATGATAAATGATATGGATTTTTAATTGTCATCTTGGTTCATGATATTAGACTATTTATTATGATTTCTAACTAATTTTTTAAGTTACACTTCATCATAGAAAACTATGTCCTAATCAAATAGAAAAAAACTACAATTAAATGTTCTTACTACAGTTAAATACAAAATAATTTATTAATCAAATAATCATTATAAAGTAAAATAAATTGATTAACTAAATATAATGTTTTATTTATTTTATACAAAACGTTTTTCTTAAGTAAATAAATGTTTATATTTATGCTTTAAGTTTTCTAAGAGTAATTTATAATGCTTCATATAATATTATTGTATTTACGTATATTTATCAAGGTTTCACATAGTGTGACGTGTGGCATGACAATGAAGTCAAGTCTCAAACATTAGAAGCCACGACTTCAATGTATGACTTATGGCTGCAAATCTATGTGTTATATATAATATTATATGACTTAATGAATCAATGATGATAATCAATCTAAAGTTAAACTATATATGTCATAAACTAACATAAGATCTAAAAAATATGTAAATTAAATATCGTTTTACAAAAACCATACATTATCTTTTTATTTGAATTGCAAAGCGCCATATATTACCAATAGAAACCATAAACGAGTACTATGGGTCTAAGGAAACAAACACAAACAAACGGTACATTATGTCATGGTGCCTCAAGACTCAAGAGTAACATGCATCCAGATATGAGCCTCGAGCTATGATTGTTACAACGAACCTTTTCAAACAATGATATTTATTTATTAGACAAAAGTGATAAGTTATATTAATAGAGGCATGATTGTGTAGTATATTTATTTGTATCGTAAATATCAATAGTATTTTTCATTTTTAAGTATTTATTAATGTTAAACTTATAATGTGATAAATAAAAAAAAGTACAACAATATTTATTAAAGATCTGATTATTTGTATTCTTTTTTATAACCAAAATTATAAATTTATTCATTTATTGTTTATAAACACATTTCACAAAACATCCAAAAATATAATGTTAACATAATTTATTTTTTTGAAAGGCAACACATTTTATTAACAAAGCCAAATAATGGCAACCACCATACAACCGAGTAACAGGAAAGAAACAGGGGAGCAGATTGCAAGACACAAACCAACCACCCCAAGAAAGAAACCAGTAGCCAATCAATGCAGAAGGAAGAAAACAAAATCCTAAACTCGACCTTTAAGCGAGAATCCAACGAGTCTAGTTAAGATAATTCCAACCAGCAGAAGGATCGATGTACAAGTGGGCAGTAGATCAGTCACCGCCGTTTAGCGAAACCTAGAGATCCGTCGAAACTCAGAAAGAAGTGCTTCCAATGAAAAAATTATTTATTCAATATTTCATCTATTGACATTACATTATCACTTATTGTAAACCAATTTCAAAAGAAATCATGCTCACAACGATCATAATTTCTTATTAAATTACATGTATCATTTAAGAAATCGTATAGAAATGTTTATAGTTGATAGCCTTAGATGTCCTAGAGGTGGACCTTAGCTAGTGTTACTTGATGTCGCAAAAGGTCGGTACTAACTCTAACAGAAATGCGCATGGTTTGTTTGCAAGAGATTGTTTATATAACGGTAAGATGTATTTAATGTTATACTTATTGCATTAACATTAATTAGGCCTTT
This sequence comes from Centaurea solstitialis, assembly GCA_030169165.1. NCBI lineage: Eukaryota > Viridiplantae > Streptophyta > Magnoliopsida > Asterales > Asteraceae > Centaurea > Centaurea solstitialis. The sequence goes on from CM058044.1 coordinate 46,467,795, forward strand.
TGAGACGTGCTTAACATACTCCATAGGATTGCTGCCATTTTCTTTTCTCTAATATAAATATGCGACTAATATAAATTGCAAGCAAGAATTCTAGCTTATTTTTAGGGTGTCTGTTAGAATGGATATAATTAAAACAAATATTTATTATTTATTATTAATATAACACACACATATATAGGGACGGGTTTAAATGGAAACTCAAATTTTATTGCGAACGTAAGTACAACCTAGAGCGCGCCATGTATCATATTCGCCTCATATTCAGACTGAATATTATGCATTATTCAAGGTAAATAATACAATATTTAGACTGAATATTGTATCATTCACCTTGAATAAGGCATAATATTCAGTCTGAATATGTCATGTGCAGACGCTCTCGGTTGTTCTCACGTTTGCAATGATAAATGAGTTTTCGTTTGAACTTTTCCCCCTCCCTCTCTCTATCTAAATAAATGTGTGTGTAGTTGATGTTAGCATGAGAAATGATTATCAACCGTTGAATGAAAAGTAGATGCACATTATAATGATATGCACCCAAATTACACCGTATAAATTCCCTTCTAAAACACATTTCATGGGAGGGGGAATTTATAATGTGCATGAAATGTGTTGAATGGCTCAGATCCACTTTCTATTTCTCACGTTTTTACCGTTAACTCAACTTCTCACTTGATCCTTCGCTTATATAGATATATGTTTTATTAAAGACAATTAGAATTTCCGAAGCTTGTTTAAGCTTTCTTAAGCGTACCAAATAATTTTTCTTAACTGATAAAAATAATCAAAATTTTCTATTTTGTGTAACATTTCCTACGTAAATATGTCACATTCTTCCTCCAATGCATAATAATTGTTCTCTAAACAACTATTCACATATCAAATGTTTCAAGATCAACAAGTTAATCAATCAAAACAGTTACAAATACAAAATTTTGAAACTTTGTTACATCAATTTGGAGAGAAAAATCAGTTACATGAGAAATCTATACTAAACCATAATCTGTTGAGCCAACTGGGGCTAGCCTAGTTGATAGGGGGTTACCTTCTTGGAGTAGAAGTCACAGGTTCGAACCTAGACAGAGACGTTTCTAATCTAACTAGGTAACTAACAACTAATTAAGCTGTTGTTAAAAAAAAAGTTGTTGAAATTTTTGATGCGCTTTTTCCTTATTTAGAAGCATTGCCCTCGATGATTTTCTTGACTCGGCCCCGGGTCTTACGTATAATTAAGGCAATACCCCCTTTGAGCCGAAAAAGTTATATTCTTTTAATGATGTTAAAAGAGTTTGATTTAAGTAATCCAAAAATATTAGGCTTCATGTTGCACCAATCTTAACATTTTTGTAACGCCCTCAAATGAAATGCAATTTGAAAACGCTTATTTTTATCTTGAACAAAAAATGCAATAATTTTTAGGTTTTTTGATCATTTTCATGTTGAATGAAAACTCGTAGGTTTATTTGATCAACCGATAAGATATCAAATATTGACAATTAAAGTGAGATAAAATTATTAACAGAGTCGTTCCTAGAGTTTTGGATGCCCTGTGCAAAAATGCAAAATTATGTCCCTATGTCTATTTTTAAGCAAATGAAATGACGAACGATACGATTTTTAATAAGTTGGAACCTAGCCAAGCTACGTGGCTTATTCATGCGCCGATTTTTATTAACTGAACAAAAAGTACAAAGAGGGACATAAGAACTAAAACCCCATATTACAAAATATAAATTTAAGTCACCTAAAACGATGTCTCCATGCATAGAAGGATAAAAAGACAAGAAAAACTATAATTAGTTTTAACCAAAATGGTAAATAATTAGATTAAAGTTATAAAGAAATTTGCAACTTAGCAAGTCTATAAATGTCAAGACTAATACAAATAGCAAGGTCATTAAAATTGATAAAAAAAAATACCAGTGAGTGCAATGGTGCAAGAAAACAACAAATTACTAAATCCTAAATTTCTAAGCATAGGCTGCATAGCAATTTAATTGATGTTGAGATGCAAATATGCAATCTGCCAATTTCTCAAATCCTTTAATTGATGCAAAAACAAGTAATGTAGATGGAATAATGAAGAATTCTACTAAATCAAAATCAACTAGATTAATAAAGTAATAAAATACAATATTTCAAAATTGTATAGAGTCCAACTCATAAATTATTAAAACCAATTACATATACTAATAACATTTTATAGAAAATTGATGTCCTTTGAGCTTTGATGTCCTGTGCGGTCGCACGGGCTACACAACCCTAGGGCCGGACCTGATTATTAATATGATAAATTATTAACCTTCAAAGTATATGTTTTTACAATACATATCTTTTTAGAAATAAAATAAGTTTGAGTAGTATTTATGATATTTTTTTATTAAAAATAAACTTGTTTATTTATGTGTGATAATCAAGGCCTGGCCTAATTATTAATATGATAAATTATTAACCCTTAAATTATATGTATTTACAGTACATATCTTCTTAGAAATAAAATAAGTTTACGAATTACGAGTAGTATTTATGATATTTTTTTATTAAAAATAAACTTGTTTATTTATGTGTGATAATCAAATATTATAAGTCAACCTAATCCAATCCATTAGTAAACTGATGATTATGTTGATTTTAAATAGAAAATAAGTTATTTTTTATGATTTCTAGATATATTTTATATTGATAAATATTTGTATGATAAGAATAAAAATGTATTTAGGAATGGGGAAAAGAAAAGAAGGTGGTGTGTCCAATAACCAGAACCCAATCCATTATATTATTGGACTTGTAACCATCAATCACAGCTGTGATGCCTCTAAGCCAAAAACTTTTTTATTTAATACTTAATCAATATATTAAGGTAATTGAAGTGCAACAAAAAACTTTAAAACTACATTAGTAATTTAATAGTTAGGCAAAATGACCATCTTCTTTAGTTCAAATTTGCATTTATTTCTTAAATAAAAAGCAATATCAATCTCGAAAACTTTATTTTACAAACTTAAAAAAACCTTATTAACATTTTATTTATAATATAACTTGATATATAACTTAAACGCATGTTAAAAACACAAAATAAAATAATTACTTCTCTTAAACAACTAGCAACTAGAATTTTTTTCACTTTTGATACAAAAATTTAAAAAATTATCAAAACTAGATGTCTTTTTTTTTTATTTTCAAAACTAATGTTTTCGGGGTTTGAGATCCCGGATTTAAATGAAATGTCTGCCAAGTACTGCCAACTACTGACCTCTTGAAAAGAGTTTGAAAAAGGAGAATTTGGAATCTTGGAGTCCGAATTCTCAATCCCTTGAAAAAAGAGAATTTGGACTCTTGGAGTCCAACTCCTCAAAAAGCATGCATGTTGGAAGCTTTCACGTGAACTCTACATGTTGAAACTCTTCAAACCCTAATATATATATATATATATATATATATATATCTATATATATATATATATTAGGGTTTTGGTTTATTAGGGTTTTGGTTATTTTAGGGTTTTTAGGTGGTTTAGTGTTTTTGATATAATTGAATTGTAAAATTGACAAAAATACTAAGAATAACATAATAATAATAATAATAATAATAATAATACCATTACATTAAACGGGTGAAAAAAATTACATTACAACGTAAAACATGACAAGTTAACTTAAGGATGAGAGTTTGGGCAAGTGGTCCTGTTATGTCCGGGTTGCTTGCATAATCCACATCTTCTTATAATTGGTTCGTTTGGATCACGGACGTCCATCTCATTACGTATTCTCCGCGTGCGTCTCCTACCTGTAGATGTGGAAAGTCTTGATGCATTGGCCCTTATTGTCCAACCTGGGTCATTCCAGTAGTCAACATGAGGAAGCGGCACAAAGTCACTTCGGTATTGCCGTTTGTACGTATATGTTGTATACACTTTATTGACAAGTGTATGTGGGTCCTCTCCCCTTACACGACAAACGGCAATACCGTGCGAACAAGGAAACCGATGTATTTGCCACTTCCCACACGTACACGTACCTTTATCGTAGTCGACAGTGTAGTCATTTTGCATCCTTGAAACCACTCTATAAATGCCGGTCGTGTAGCCAAACTCTGTAATTGTGTGCCCTTGTGCATATCGGTCGCGCTTGTTGAATTCTTTCCACATACGTGGGGGTAGGGGAGTTGGGCAGTTGCTAGCGATTTCCATATGCTTCCTAAAATGTTGCACGGCTTTATTGAATGTGAAATCAATTAAAGCCTTAATAGGAAGAACCCTAGCTCCACGCAAGACATTATTAAAACTTTCTGCAATATTTGTTGTTAGGTTTCCCCAACGACAATTTTTTGAGTCACGCAGAAGAGTCCACTTAGAAGTACCGATCTCTTTAAGGTACTCCCATGCAGCGGGGTCGATCTCTTTTATCTCCTTTAGGGCTAGAAGATATTTTCTCTTCTGCGACGTACAACCCATTTCGTAACAAAGTTTCTTTAGTCGGTAGCTCTTGAACTGCCTCATGAAGTTGCTTTGAATATGTCGGAGACAAAACCGGTGATATGCAATTGGCTCCTTCCATTCATCTAGATTGCTCATTGCGTTAAGGATCCCATTGTGCCTATCAGAAATGACACACAACTGTCTGGAACTGTTATTTGCAACGTACCACCTTAGTTGCTTAAAAAACCAATTCCAACTATCCACCGTCTCCTCATCAACAATCGCATAGGCAAGCGGCAAAATGTGATTGTTGGCATCCTTTGTTACCGCGGTCAGGAGCTTCCCCTTGTATGAACCCTTTAAATGGGTCCCGTCCACACATATCACAGGGATGCAACGGGTAAAAGCTTCGATAGCAGGTCCAAAAGCCCAAAAAACGTATTTAAACGTATTGATACTGGACGAGCTATTCGGGTCATGCGACCACACAACAACCGTGTTAGGGTTAGATGTTTCTAAAGCATGAATGTACCTCGGTAACACCTCAAAGTTGCTCTCCCAACTCCCATATATGTTGTCTATAGCCTTCTTTCTAGCCCGCCATCCCTTGATGTATGATATATCAACGTGCATGTTGTTTTTAATATCTGCCTGGATCTGTTTAACTGGGTAGGCAATATTTGCACGGATCGAGTGTAGGATATGAACGGCTATGACCGATGACTTCAAACTTCGGTTGTTGTGAGCAATAACTGTCCCATAGCAAATGTGAGCAGCCACCCAGGTTCTGATTTGCCACAAACCTTGCCTCTTCTTTTTTGTTGCACGAACCTGCCAGTTACATGGTGCACCGGATGTAGGGTATTCAGTGTTGTTTCTCGGGTTTTGAGTGTAGCAAACCGCTGTCCATAATGTCGGCGTGCTTTGTAGAACTACAAGCTCCCTATGTTGTGATATATGCCATCCCCTAATGGCTTGTATCAACTCTTGTTTGTTAGAGAAATACATACCCGCTCGAATCACATTTGATGCCCCTGCACTCCAAAAATCCATTCCGTCCTCCTCTTCGTCACCAAATACGGGGTCTGAATCATCAGCCTCCGTGTCTGGATGTGTGTCCCATTGACTAAAGTCATGCAAAGAAGGTGAAGTACCTTGCTCTACATGGGTTCCTTCATCGTCATCATCATCAGAATCTTCCTCCTCCCCGCTATCATAGGATTCGTCTCTCGTATCTTCACTTCCTTCTGAGTCAGGTTCATCGAATTCGTCAAACGCTTCTTCTTCTTCTTCTTCTTCTTCTTCTTCTGGGCCAGTTTCATCAATAGGCAAACTAGAGGCCGATGCACCCGTGACATCAACTTGTTGATATTGCATCGAACCCTCTTGATGAATACCTACAGATGCTTCTGGTACAGTGAGATTTTGGAGCATTTGGAGAAACCCAGTATGTTGCGGTGGTGACCCCATATACTCCATCTTCACTATAATATTACCCCAATAATTTTCCTGGAGACCAGCGAAGAAGTATAATGTTTCTAAGCTTTCATCCCCCAGAATTAGAGATAATTTTGAAACCCCTTGAAGTTCATAACATAAGTACAATTTCAACCGATACTGTTCTTTTGAGACCATGACATACCTATAAACCAAGTCAACTAAATCTTCATAATTAAGCTTTTCTCGAAAGACAATACAACTTGTGTTTGTGGATTGATCAATATGCACCTGGCCATTATGGTATTGTAGGTTTCCACCCCAATACAGGTTCACCGCAAATGGACTGCTCGGAAAAACCATATTGTGGAAGGGTTATGTGTATGTTTTGGAAGGATTTTTTTTCAGAACTGAGTTTGTAAGTTTGAAGGTTTGAAAGTTTGAGTCTGTGAGTTTGATTTCATAAACCGACTCTTATTTAAGGTGTGGGGAATTCGGGCTCTGAGAGTCCGGATTCTGAATGTTACTATTCATGAACAGTAAGATTCTCTGGCATAAACAGTATAGTTAGGAATTCGGGCTCTGAGAGTCCGGATTCTGAATGTTACTATTCATGAACAGTAAGATTCTCTGGCGTAAACAGTATAGTTGGGAATTCGGGCTCTGAGAGTCCGGATTCTGAAGTGAATTGTTCCACCTACATACACATAAAAGAAATTAACTTTCCTACTTTGACCATAAAAACACTTAATTTTTATAAAAAATATATTACGTACCTAACACCATAAGGAGTGCCAGGATTTTGACATTCATATTTTGGGGCAGTGGCACGAATCCTGGACCAAGCCCATAGTTGCAATAGCATCATCGGGCCAGCAATTATTTTTTCTTTGCATGCTGCTTTGCAAAGGTTTCTATACAAACAGGCTAAGGCCGCACTCCCCCAACTAAGGCCACCGCACCTGTCAAAATCTTCTAATAACAGTAGCAAATTCAGATGTACCGAATTATCTGAAGTGTCTGGAAAAATTGAACCACCAAGCAAAAGTAAAATGTATACTCGGGCTCTCTGCATACATTGCTCGTTAGTTGGGTTATCCGAAAATGGTGTATCCAACGCGGTACGTAGAAATGGCATTTTCAGTTGTGCACCTCTGAAATGCCCCGGCTCTGTTTCAATTCCAAGCAACCGATAACACGTACCAATTTTATCGGTATCACTCCATTTTCGTTCACGTCCCGTAACCACCACCCCATCGATTCGTAAACCCCATATAAGTTGTACGTCTTGTAGGGTAACGGTCACCTCTCCAATTGGAAGGTGAAACGTGTGTGTTTCGGGTCGCCACCTTTCAACGAGTGCGGTTATTAGAGCATGATCTAGGGGCTTGAATCCGCAATTAATCATTCCTTCAAATCCGGCTCTACGTATATAGTTCATCACCGGGTTCGGGATATCGTTAACCTTGATTTTTCTCCACAATCCTTGATCACCTCTTCTAACGTCAAGCACCTCTTCGGCGTTCCCCTCCCCGTAAAACATCTTATACGCTCTGTGACTAGTCTCCAAAAACAGCAACTCATTGTTTAACGGACCAGGACGGATTCTCATACTCTCCATGTTTGAATGAGATTTGTGAGAGTTTATGTGTTTGAATGAGATAGAAAGTTGAGTATATATGAGTTTTCTTGTGTGAAAGAGATAGAAAATGTGTTTGTGTGAAAGAGATAGAAAATGTGTTTGAATGTGTTTGAATGTGTTTGTGTGAAAGAGATAGATAATTGTGTTGGAATGGGTATTTTTCGTATGAATGTGTTAGTGAATTTATGGGTGTTTGAATGGGTGTTTGAATGGGTGTTTGCTGTCTTTTTCCTTCTCAATTCCAACTTCCAAGACATGCAAGAACTTTTTGAGAAGTTGGACTCTCAAAGTCCAACATCTGAGGTTACACAGTCTTACACAGCATTCACGGGAAGGTTTTGCTGTCCAAAATGTCAGATATACTTTTTGAGAAGTTGGACTCTCAAAGTCCAAATTGTCAGATATAGCCCATCGTACACGTAGCTTCTTCAGTGTGTAAGGTTTACTTTTTGAGTTTTCGGGATCCCAAACCCCGAAAACATTAGTTTTGAAAATAAAAAAAAAAGACATCTATTTTTGATAATTTTTTAGATTTTTGTATCAAAAGTGAAAAAAATTCTAGCAACTACCACTTCAAAACCATCCCCCTCCTCTTACCCTATGTAGCACCACCGGCCCCACCATCGATTTTTCCCTTTCCTTGTGCAATAGTGCCCCCGTCCAACAGTATTCCCTTGCCCCTACCCATATGACGATGACTCAATGCTAACAACATTGTTTTCTCCACTGCCCTTTCAACGTTAACCCTTCCTTTAGTTTGTATTTTTAAAAACCAAACAAAAAAAAATTTAACTATTAACTAATAAAAGTGTAATGTTTATATTTGGTCGCCAATGGAAAATAATCTGTCATTTTTAGATTTTTTTTTGTCACTTGAAGTAAAGGACACTTATTTGAAAATATAGTGGTCTTTGTTGACATTTTTATAAGTAAATGATCTTTTGAGTCTTTTGTTATACTTTTACAACCTTTCATGTATTAAACTTCTATTTTTAGTGCATTTGTAGATCTAGTAAAAAGAATTACAAAACATGCTCATTAATTTTAGTTAAATGGGTTGCCTAAAAGAAATGATGGTATTTCGTTTTGGATATTCAATTACAAAGCTTCATATTCAATCTGAGTTATCATAGGGGAAACGTATTTATATTTATATACTTTTGCAGAGAAATAACTTATATTGATAAAATGATGACTTAAAAAAAGTATTTCAAAAAAAAAAACAAATAACATGGCTTTAGAAAATTCAAAATACAACATTAACCAATAGAAAATACATTCTATTTGATTCCTCATATCTGAAAAAGAATGGACTGTTAAGCCAAATCTTTTGTCATTCCCCATTATAGTCTTTTCTTTCATGGGGTTTTTTCTTTGCTTTTTTTTTCATGGGGTTTTTTCTTTGTTTCATGTATTTATCTGCATAGGCTATGGTATTATATTATTTTACTTTCGATAATTATTGATAATATAAGGTCAAATCATATACCCAATTTGTATTATATTATTTTACTTTCGATAATTAAAAAATTATTGATAACGTCACGACATGAACACTTCCATCATATCCCTGAAGGTGTGAAATCTTAAAAACGCTCAATACAACAATTTAACAAGCGCAAAATGTGTTCTAGGATAGCTATTATCTAACTGATGCTAAAGACCAAACAGAAGATGTTAAAACCTAAAGTTCTAGGATCATAAAATCATGTGTGATTTAATGATCAATCTACATCTACTCTCAATTATTATTTTGGTAGTTTGGATATATCACATATTATTTCACTCCAAGACAACATAAAAAATATCCAAAGACACCTTTCCAAGGAAGGTAACAAAAACACTGGTCCTCACATTCCATAACAACAAAAAACAAACAAATTTAACCATTTAAATTTATCATTGCCACCAAAATTAAGTTAGAATTGTTAGTTTTGTTTTTTCTAAAGAGGGGATATGATGATGTATATAGTTATCAAACACAAAATATGCAATTATTTTGTTACAACCAATAAACTTACCAGCAACAGATCCATGATGCACTTCTCATGAGTGGACAATAATCACACAAGCCTCAAAAATCATCTTCATCATCTAAAAGCAGGCAATCTTGTATCTTTTCCCTGTAAAAGATTGTTCACCACCAAAGACATCTATTAGAACCATATTTCCTACCAGAACTACAATATATATAGGGTTAGGTTCAAAAGTGAACTCAATTTTTGTTGTGAACGTGAGGACTACTAAAATAGCGCCACGTGGCAATATTCACTCTGAATATCATATATTATTCGGAGTGAATATATTGCCACGTGGCGCGATTTTAGTGGTCCTCACGTTTACAATGAAAAATGAGTTTTCATTTGAATTTCCCCTCTCTCTCTCTCTCTATATATATATATATATGTGTGTGTGTGTGTGTGTGTGTGTGTGTGTGTGTGTGTGTGTGTGTGTGTGTGTAGTGTGTGGTTCAGGAGAAAATCGTAAAAAAATGAAAAACCGAGGAACACTCTGGTAGCCGTTCATCTGGAAGGCATGCACATTTGAGTACAAGTAATTTGTAGCATGCACACATGCATAGAAACCAAAAAAAACTACATTACTTGTATGCACGTGTGCATCCGTCCAGATGATGGCAAGGTTGTTACTTAGGTGTTTCATGATGATGTGGTGTGATGATATGGCATGATAGTTGGTCCCATTTTCTAATTTGTTTTATCCTTTCATTGTGCCACATTATCATCGCATGTCATCAAACGGCAAGATCGATATATTTATCATTATAGGTTCATATCATAGATCAAATTCATGAAGAAATAAGCATGAAGTTTCTAAATGGGTCTTACACCCTTACCTTATCCACTTTTGGTTCCCATCTTTTGCTCGGGCAATGATAGATTCTGGTAAGAATGAATACAACTGGTCCATGGATGATGGTTCTTCCGGAAGTATTTGATATTGGCAACAAGAGCAGCATGCAGCCCGAAAAAGTTCGGGCCTTGGTTGCTTATTACTATAACTACTCGGGCTTTGTAAGCTGTTCATCGGGCTGTTGCAAATTGGACAGAAGGACTCTGGGGAAGAGATTCAATGGGCTTTAAATTGAACTTCTTTTGACGACGTTGAGCTGCCAATTGAACATCATCTGCATCCGCTTCTGGAATCCTATTAAACGGGAAGGGAGTAAGCTTCCCAGCCGTCCTTACAATCGTGCACTCTCGAGAAGGATTTTCTTCCTGAAATAGAAAAAAGTGAACATGAGGAGTTTGTGGATTGACTCAACACTAAGGCATTGTTTGGTAAAATTAAGCTAGCTTATAAGTCGGCTTATAAGCTAGTACATGTTTGGATGGACCATAAGCTAGTATTTTAAAAAGCTAAGGAGAGTAGCATCTAGAGACTTATGAGACTTTTTATTTTTATTTTATTCCAAATATACCCTTGCTACTTTTTACACTACCAATTTTTAAACATGTCTTTTTGTCATTTTACAGTCATAAGCTACCTTATCAGCTAGTTTTTGCCAAACACATCTTATTCATCAACTAGCTTATTAGTCATCAGCTAGCTAATCGGTTACCAGCAGTCAGCTAGCTTATCAGTCATAAGCTAGCTTATCAGCTAGTTTGCCAAATATAGCCTAATGATAAATTGCTCTTTACCTGCAAGAGTTTCACAAATGATGAGATCAGACCGTTGATGTTGGCACGAGAATCATTGACAACCTCCACGATCTTCAAACTGTTGTGATAATGCATAATTAGTCCAATTATGAGATAAAGCCTTCTCAATGCTATGGCGTCACACAAATTTCAGTATATATAAAGGAAAATTGAGGAACAACGGATGTGCAAATTGTAGGGGGTTTTAAGGAGTAAGAGCTTATAAAAATGCAGAATTTTGCAGGCCCATAGACCTTGAAACCTCTATGATAGTAGAAAACTAGAAATTGTTTACTGAATAACAAAAACCACTCCTGTACAAACCTATCAAGACTGCAAAGTATGTTGAGCTCTTGCATGGGACAATCCCGTAGGGGAAGCACCACCGGGACTTCCCACCTTGCATCAGCATACTGTATATCGGCCGCTAACGAGTACCCTTGGCCCTGGTGAAGATAAAATGCAATAACACCTAAAGACATTTAGTACATGTTTCTTGTTTTCTATTGCTATTCTTTTCCACTTGTTGTTAAACTTTAGATATGAAAAGAGTTAATCTTGTTTTCTATTTGCTCGGTGGAATTAAAATCTGCATTAATTATTTTGTGAACAGTGACAAATGAGACACAAACCTTAACTGTTGCCGCAAGTACATGACAAGCTATCCTTGATGTGCACGAGCCTAACACAAGTTTGGTGTATCCATTTTCAATCGCAATCTGCATGGTAGATAGATACAAGGCCAAATATAAATGTTTCGCACCCCTTTGTCAATAAAGAAACATTCTTTGGCACCCAGGTTAATGGTTCAACATCACCAAAGGTGACAAGTGTGTGTGAGTTTTGCATATATAAATCTAATAGACTTAAAAAAAAGAGACATTCTTAAGAATCAAACCTTTTGCAAGCACAGCATACGTAGATGTGTCAGAAGATCTTCTCTTCCAGTGGCATCAGCAACAGTGTTTACTAAATTCTTCAATGTCTCTCTTCCGTCACTGGTTTTTGTTGCATAGATGCTTCTGATTGGCGCCACATGCAACTCTTTTCTTGGTGGAGCTAAATTCAACACGATTTCTTTCATGTCTTCAACTGCTTTGTCCAAATCAGCAGCAGTGGAAGGATAAACTTCACTCTCATCGACGAAAGCAACTCCAACACCAAACACTGGTAAAGACCTATCTCTAATTGCAGTTGCGTCGAAATTTTTCTGGGCTTTGAGTTGCATCTCAGAAACAAACTGAAGAGCCACCCTGCAATGCAATTATTTCCTCTAAGAAACACATTGAGAACAGTAAAATGAGATGGCCAGTATATGATAACTTTAGTATTGTGTTTGGAACTGAAATGCAAGTATATAATAAAGGATATTGCAAATGTAATCCGTTGAAGGGGGTTTGGTTCATATCAAATCTTAAGCATATAATGAAGGATGCTACTAAGAGTTAACAGTCAAAGGAAAACATGGTTCATACTTAATAGCAAGTGTTTAACTTTTAATGTATCATGAGAAATGAACAATGCTGCTAAAAAATGGTGCACCAGTTGTTTCTTAAGGTTACATGTTGAGATCTTCAAAAGTGTCAAAGCAACACTAGATCCAAAGAGGCATGTGACAAGTCACTACAGCTGTTCATGGGAAAAACGATTTAGTCATGGACTAGGAACTGCAGAAGCAGGTTTGATACCTACAAAGCGCAGGGGTCTAACAGTTCTAAAAATACTAAAAGCTGCAGCATACATATGACAAATGTATATCCATATGAATATATAATCAAATAGGCAAAATAACTTGGCAGTAGACATCATCAATATATCTAAACTCATAATAAACTATCAAAGTAACTCAGGATCAAAGTGTATTTTAATATCATATCCTACAGACAATGAGACAACCAATAAGCCCAAAGATACTAAGAAAAACCGAACATTTCGCGAATTATGAATGTATAAGAAATTGGAAAGAAATGACAAAATGCCAACATTTCGCAAGGTTTGAATACTTTATTGTTAAACCATATTTACAAAAAAGGTGGGGAAAACACTTCTGGAAGAAAAATAAAAAAAAGGCATATCTAAACATCAGCACCCACGACATCTGAGCTGCACCTGCACCCGAACCAGAGATTTTCTCATAAGCAGCCTCTCCTTGGGTGGAGGAAAGGTCTGGTATAGCCCCTACTTAGTTTTTTGAGTTCTTAGATCACTATGAAGAATTTACTTTTGTTCTTAGAGTGTAAGATTGAAGATCCAAATAATAAATTTTATACTTGATTCACCTTTGCTGGTAGTTCCCCCTTGTATGCTAAACCCCATGCACAAGAACTCAAGAAGGTAATCACACTATTAAGCAAATTAAGAACATAACCATTTTCATCTCAAGTTATTGAAGCACTTCTGTACTTCATCTTTACAAGAACCACAGCAAATTAATAATACTTCCATCTTGATCTATGGAGTTGTTTATGTATTGAAATTTGATTCCTTTGAGTTACAATCAGTCAAATTTTCTAAAGAATCCTCCATCCTCAAACACACAAAGTTACAGATTACTAAACTCCATAACTCCTAAATCCCAAAACTTTCCCCTAAATGTACCAAATTAACATATATCAACATAATTATGGCCACACAATGAATTTTCTCTTAGCTATAGAAACATATCCAATTTCAACACATCAAAACAACACAACTTTACCATTAAAAAAACAACAATTAGAGTATCAATCAATTAATTTGTGTCAATACATCCAAAATATAGCACAAGTGGAGATTTAAAAAAATAAAAAAAGGTAACCTAGATGAAGTGCCGCCGGAGAAGGCGACGAGAACTTTATCAGTGGGAGAAATCATGGCGTTAGAAGTGACGGCGAGCTTAAACTTTCCGTAAAGGTTACTCCGGAAGCAATCGGAACAGAATCTGCCACCGCCATCTCCGCCGGTGAAGATTGTGGCTTCGGTTCCTTTACACTTTAGACACATCATCTTCTGGTGGCGTGGCTGCTTATCATCGCCGGTTGACTTCTTCTCCGGCTGTCCTCCATCGTCGTTGCTGTCTTTATAGCAACCGGATTGGCATCCTCCATTGCCATTGCAATCCATTGACAGTTTCTGCGAGGGTTTTTAGGGCTTTGGTGGTTATCAGAATAAATGACAGAAAAAACACGCTAACTTCCGTCACCTATATATATAGTTATATATTCCGTTGATGAAAGTTAAAATGCAAACTCATTTTTCATTTACGAAACACGATAACAGTTATAAGAGCGTGTCGGTGTCACGTGACATGTTCGGTTTGAATGATGCAAGATTATTCGGATCGGATGTTATACATTATTCAAGGTGAATAGTGCTGAATGTTGTATTATTTAGTCTGAATATTGTATTATTCATCTTGAATAGTGCATGATATTTGGTCTGAATAATCATGTACTATTCAGACTGAATATAAACCAAACAGGACATGTAGTGTGCTGTCGATTGTTCGCAAGTTTGCAATCAAATTTGAGTTTTTCATTTGAAATTGACTCTACTAAGCGTTAGGATGCTAAATCTCCAAAAACACGTAATTATAAAAACATTATAACATTCTTGTTAAAATATAGACTTTTTTAAAGTGTATTGGAATTACTTGATTAGTGATTATAAAGTGTTCTTATTTTAAATATGTTTTTTGCATTTAAAATTGATCTTTTGAAAGGAAAAAATAACCGGGACCCATTTAAGCCACAGCCGGGATAAGTTATAACCAAGGTGAACCAATCCTAGCTATTTTGATCGAGATCGGGACAGATCACAATAAGCATGTTAAATACTTTGATCTATTTTTGACCAATTGAAAGGAACCAAGGATTGCCTTCATGTTTTGAGTAATTTTTATTGTAGCATGTTAACGATCTTTTGAAATGTTTTCTCTTAATCTATTAGATCCTAGAAATAAAAGCCATAACTATTGTTACTTTGTTGGTGAATAAAAACCTCCAAACAAATAGTAAATAAAATTCTATATACCAAAAATTCCAAATACTTCCACTAAACATAAAACTATTAAAAACCATTGCACCAAACAAAACACGCTCTAAGAGTTTTTGTTATGATAAATTGGCTAAACAAAAAGAAAAAGCATTGAAACTATTTTTATCAACCCAATTGCATCTATAATTGCCTCAAAAGGTCCAATTGTTGTTTACGCTTTCTAGTATAATTCCACTAGTGCATCAATAACGTTTAAAGATGGTTCGAACCCAAAGATAATATGTCAAAAATGTCATTTGTCTATGGTTCGAACCCAAAGATAATTCGATATTCGGTGTTAATGGACCCACCAATTTGCATCCAACACTTATAACACCAAACCCCAAGTTTAGTACACGTTCTACCAGTAATCTTTGCAGCTACAAGAACCATCCTTAAAATGGTGAAACCGGCTTCGATCTCTCACCACGATCTCTCGCTCATAAACCTTCGAAACCAGCTTTATCGCAACATGACAATCCCCACACACCCTCAAGTTCTTCACGACCCTAATCGGGGTCCCATGAGGCGTCTTAATGAGCATAAACGCGATCGCAATCTTCTCACTATGATATGATAAAGCAGTCTCCTTTTCCTCCTCTTCTATATCCGCAAGCACGTTCGAAACATGCGGCACGTACCCTTCTAACCTCAACAACTTCCCAATCTCCACCAATTTCGCGTAGATATCGTCACTTTCCGGATGAGACATATCGCCCATAACAAACTGAAACACGCGGTTTCCCAACTCCACGAGACTATGGCCCGGCGATTTTTGCACCCCGTGGTCCATCATCGTTTCCCGCACCCTCGACACGTCCGACCATCGTCTTTCCGAAGCGTAGAGGTTCGATAGCAAAACATAGTCTCCACTGTGTTTCGGTTCCAATTGCACGAGCTGCGCTCGTGCAACCTCGGCTAAACCCGAGTGGCCGTGGACCGTGCATGATCCCAATAACGTCCGCCAGACGACTGCATTCGGCTGCAACGGCATGGCGAGAATGTAGTCGTAAGCTTGCTGTACGCGGCCCGATCTTCCCAACAAATCAACCATGCATCCGTGATGCTCAATCCTCGGCTCGATGCCAAACTCTTCTTTCATTCGTTTGAAATACTCGAATCCCTCATCGACCATCCCGCAATGGCTGCAAGCGTACAGTACTCCGACGAAAGTGATCTCGCTCGGTGTTAGTTTCTTCCTCTCCAACTCCTTGAAAAGATCGATCGCTTCATCTCCGAATCCGTTCATGGCCAAACCAACAATGAGCGTAGTCCACGATACGACGCTCTTTTCTTCCATCTCGTCGAACACCTTCTGTCCTTCCGATATGTTTCCAGTTTTCGCGTAAAGATCCAAAAGGGCATTAGCAGCATGCAAATTGTGAGCCAATCCAACCTTAACCATGTAGGAATGAACCCTCTTACCCAAAGCCAATGCACCTAGCTCAGCACAAGCAGTAAGCAAGCTAACCAAAGTGAACCCATCGGGCTCGACCCCCTCCGAACCCATCTCCCTATAAAGCGTCAAAGTCTCGCTAGGTTTCCCATTCGAAACAAACCCATTAATCATCGAGTTCCAAGTAACAAGGTTTCTCTCAGACATTTCATCAAACACCTTGCGTGCACTCTCGGCGCGCCCACACGCCGCGTACATATGAACCAACCCATTTTGCACAAACACCAACGACCCGAACCCGTTCCTAATCGCGATCGAATGCACCTCCTCGCCCTCTCTAACAGCGATCAACTTGGCAACGGCCTTCAGAAGAAACGGGTACGTATGCGTGTCGGGTTCAACGGCGAAAACCCGCATTCTCCGGTGGATATCGATGGCGGGTTTGGGGTTCGGGCTCTCGGCGAAGCCTCTGATGATGGTGTTCCAGGTGAAGATATTGGGGGTATGGATTTGGTTGAAGATATTGAGGGCGTAGGACATTGGGGGGGAGAAGGAGATGAGTGTGAAGAGAAGGTGTTTGCCAAAATGTGGGTTGTGGAGAGAAACACCATGTTTGATTGAAAAAGCATGGATTTGTTTGAGTTTGTGGATTGAAGTTGCAGAAGAGAGCAAGATGGCTATGCATTGTTTGAGGATGGAAGGAGGAGGATGGTGGTGGTGGTCTGAGTGCATATCATCAGAATCAGATCATCAAGAGAGCCTGTTGTTATTTTACATGTAAAACTATTATAATTTTGAACTTTTTTACAAAAAATAAATAAATAAAACCTTTTTTTGGGACAAGGTTCCGTTTAGGGATGGCAAAAAAATCCGAATCCGATGGGGAAACCCGAAACCCGAAATAAATGGGGCGGGTTTGGGGACGATAAACGGTGACGGGGACGGGAATGGAGAAAACCCGCTTATTTTAAACGGGGACGGGGACGGGGACGGGAGGACCAATCCCCGACCCGATTACCCGATTATATCCCCGAATATTTCCCCGATTATATCCCCGAATCCTCGATTATATCCCTAAAATTATTTTTATTTTATGATTGTTTAGTAGACAATATATTATATATATAGCTAAATGGTTTATGTTTGGTCGTATATATATATTTTAACATTTCAACTGTTAATATTTTGGATGTATATAAACTATATATATAGCTAAATTGTTAATATTTTGGATGCATTTCAACTTTAGGACTTTAATTTTCTTTCGAATATGTTTAAAGAATGGATTCGAGAATGTTATGTAATTTAGTATATCATTTTCCGAGACTTGTGGATTTGTGGTAAAGTTCAAACGATGACGGGATCCCGCGGTAAAACCGTTTAATTAACCGTTTATACTAAACGGGGATACCCGTTTCCCCGCGGGTTTCCCCGATTACCCGATGAGGATCCCCGTTTAAATCCCCGCGGGTTTTTAAGGGGGGACGGGGATGGTTTTTTTAAACGGGGACGGGGGGACCAATCCCCGCCCCAAACCCGCCCCGTTGCCATCCTCAGTTCCGTTAGGCTTTGGTCAGACTATATTCTTGGTAATTTTTATCAAGAGCTAAATCATGCTCCCCTGGAATTAATACTTAGTGGCCCCTGATTTCTCATCTCCGGATTCAAACTTGGGTTGGTTGTTACGCCTTCCACAAGCCTTAACCGGTAGGCTGCCCCATCAAGGTTAATAAATAAAATCTTGTGTTCACATTTTATAAACAAATAAATGATTTCATACAAAACAAATGACTAGTATAATTTTAGAATTTTAGGCTATTTTTAGCCAAAGTTCGGCAAACTAGCTCATAAGATAGCTGGTAGCTGATAAGTTATCTGTTAACTAATAAGTTATTAGTAGCTGATAAGCTAGCTTATAAATAAATTATATTTGTCAAAAAATAGTCTATAAACATGTAAAATGACAAAAAAAAAAATGTATATTGAGGTATAATAATTAACATTAATAAGATTATAATTGAAAAAAAAAACTACAAAAAACTTCTGAAACACTACTCTAGTTGGCGTTTTAATAAGATAGCTTATGATACATGTTTGGATGAACTAGCTTATAAGTTAGCTTATTTTTGCCAAACACAGCCTTAGTAAACTAGCTGATAAGCTAGTTGTTGACTAATAAGTTGGCTCTGTAGCTGATAAGCTAGTTTATAAATAAGTTATGTTTGACAAAAACTAGCTTATGCGTATGTAAAATGAACAAATAAGGTATTTTGGGGTATAATAGTTAATATTAATAACGATATAATTTGGAAAACACTATAAAAAAAATAAAAAAATCTTAAAGCGCTATTTTAGCGTTTCAATAAGCTAGCTTATGGTCCATCCAAACATGTATTAACTTATTAGCCGGCTTATTGTTGCCAAACACAACCTTAGACTAAAATTATAAAACAAATATGTTCTTTTACATTGTTGTTTCATTTGCAAAAAGCTTTATAATTTGAGCTTGTGACGTATTAATTATGATATATAAACCTAAAATTTGGTAAAAATGTTGTTTTAATCAAATTCTACAAACAACTTTGGCTTAACTTGAGATATGATTAAGCTATTTTACGTCAGCGATAATATATGGTTTAATTGAAAAAAGTTATGCTTGGTTATAGATTGGCTTTGACAAAACTATTCTAACGAACACTTGGAATGTCATAACCTAAACTCAAATTAAAGCATCAAATATATTCACACACTTGAATCGCTTCGTTTGTGAGTATCTGCAAAAGTGTTATGCTAGATTTGTTATAAATCAATTGACAACCATTTAGTAAAAATCTATAGTTCTATACATTTCTAGATTTAATCAAATGTATATTAGGAGGAGTCTTTTTAATAATATAAACATGTGATATTTCGACATCATATTATCGCTTTTACTACTATACATACATATGAGTCATGTTATATAAGCACAAAATTTGGAAAAATTGTTGTTTTTAAAACAAATTTTGACTTAAATATGGTTGGTCATTTTACGGTAAGTATATGATTTGAGATTAAAAAAAATTATGCTTAAAATAGATTGGGACTCGATCAAAATTACTGTAACAAATAATTTTTAAGTTGGAACGATAGAATATAATCTCAAATTTAAGCATGAAACTTGTTGAAAAGACCTAAGTAGCTAGCTTTGCTTATGAGTATGATCCACACAAGGATAATGCTATATCAGTTAAAAATCAATCGACAAACATTTAATAAAACTTTACACATATACAGGTTTTCTCAAATGTCGATTAGAATAACCTTTTAAGAATATTTAGCAATGCTCGTGGAGCTTTCAGATACTATTTACTTTGCTTAGTGTAATATTATGGTGCTACATGAATGATTATATCCTCCATAATACTTATTTAGTGTAATATTTGGCTTGTGAATTATTGAAACAAATCCAAAATTACGTTGGCATAATTATCATATGTTATTATTGAACATAAAACGAAGATATGATTGGTCCAAATAACTTTCGGTTAACACATGCATGACTCACTCACGCTTAAAGAACCGTAACCAAGTGGTTTAGATTTTTAGAAACAAAAACCAGTTCAAAATCTTTCCCAAAATTTCAAATCAAAATTTCATTCCCGCCTGTTGAACAACAGAAAATCAAAACTACGATTAAAAATGGAATCGCCATTTCCAAACTCGACTGAAGAGATCGTTGCTTCAGCTCTTCTCCTTCTCTCATCATCGTCTCCTTCAAGGTAAGTCAAAATTACTCGATTCAACGCCATTGTTAGCTTTGATTTTGAGTTTTTACGTTTGATTTTGTAGCTAAATGAGTTTTTGTTGTTGTTGTTTAGCAATGGCGGAGGAATCACAGGTAAGAAGAAGTGCAACGTTGATCGTTCTGAGAGTCTCCTGTTGAGTAAATCGTTCTCGAGGTCTTCTGCTTCGTCTACTGTGAGTAGCGATGATGTTTCTTCGGATGAAGCTCGTGGACGTGGTGGTCTGCGTATGGTTGCTAGCGCTGTTGCTTATTCAGATCGTGAGATTAAGCTCAAGGTAAATTGTTTTATAGTTTGTGGATTTTGATTCGATCGACTTCAGGCTCTGTTTCATCATAAAACGAAATCACATCCTTCGTTTAGATAGATTTAGAGTTCTCAATCGGATTTTATGGATGAATTTTCTTCTGGATCAGTTTCTATTCGAAATCTAAACATTATATCCTGAATTTCACCTTCTTCGTAAATCTCTGTTTTGTGAAGTTTTGCTCTAGCTTCTTATGAAATCCGTTAGGTCTATATGTTTTGTACGCTGTTTCATTGCCGATTGAAGCTATTATGTTATTGATCGTAGTTAAAATTTAAATCTGCATTCATATATGGCTTTGATCCTTCTGTTTCATTCTATAACTCTTATTTTCGGTTTTCTATAGAACAAATCGTATTATGTTTCAGAGTTCGACTCTAATTTTTCGTTATTTTACTCAACAATTCAACTAAAAACAATGAGATCTACGATCGATCCTGATTCCTAGTGCTGAATGTGATTTCATAGTTGCGAATTCATACTGAATGATAGAGTTTTGGATTCCTTTTGCAGGTGGTGAGAAAGAGCAGGTCGAGGACGTTATGGATTTCCGATTGCCGGAAAATCTCTCAGAAGATGACGATTTTTGCTTCCGGTAGCTCGTCGGAGACGACGGAAGCCTCCTCGTGTTTGTCAGGCGGCTCGAGCAGCTTGGTTTCCAGCTCGGAGAGCTGGAAGCCGAAGACAAAGAAGGAGAAGAAGCCGTCGTCAACGGCTGTTAGCTCGACTCACCTACTCCGGCGGTCTGAAGCCATACTGAAGGTGCTGGCTCACAACGGCTCCGTTTCCGAAGTCCGCATACGCCAGCTGCTCGGCGATAGTCCAGACACCAGCAAAGCTTTGCGAATGTAAAAACTAATTAACCTCCTTCTTTTAACATACACACCAGTAGTAGCATGCCACGTGGCATAGTTTCGTCATCATGACTTAGAGTGCCACGTGGCATAAGTTGCAGAATGGAAATACACTTTATGATAATGTTAAATTCAGAAAGATATGAAATTCGGTGCTTAAAATGGTAGGTTGCTGAAAAAAGAGGAGGTGAAAAGATCTGGAGCTGGAGGAAGGACTGATCCATTCATTTATCAGGTACATTAATCCTAAGTTAAACTTTTGTTTATTTAACAAATATGTAACTTATGAAACAAGCCAAAGGTTACAGTTTTTAACAAATAATTTTTCTGATTAATGATCGTGTATAGAAACATACGTTGTGTTTGGTAAACTAGTTGATAAGCTCGTTAGTGGTTGACTAACAAAGCTAGCTAGTGTTTGATAAGCTACTTAGTGGTTAATAAAAAATTATGTTTGACAAAAACTATCTTACGGGTTTGTAAAATGACCGAAAGGGATTGAGTTATAAAGTTAATATTAATAAGAGTATGATTGAGAAAAGTTCTAAAAACTACCTCCAAAGTAGCTTATCAAAAAGCTAGCTTAGGCCATCCGCTGTCGACCCATTGCAACCCAATGGTTTCAGCTGCCACATCAGCGCCACATCAGCTTTTCACTATTTTACCCACAACTACCAAATTCATCCACTGTCGACCCAATACCTAACCCAATCTTACACACACTTATATTTTATTAAATAAAAAAAACAAAAAAGAGAAAGAGGAGAGAGATAGAGAGAAAGAAGAGAGAGAAAGTGGGTAGGGGGTGGGGGGTGGGGGTGGCTTGGTCTCGGTTTGGTGAAACCGATTGAATGACCCGATGGGGGGGGGGGGAGGGGGCGCGGCGGTGTTTGCGTATTTAGCCGACGGCTTGGATGAAGCCGAAGGCCTACCCGATGGTTTTTCCATCCCACAGTGGATGGCCTTACAAGTTGGTTTTGTCCATCAAAACATGTACGAAAAAATAAGCTATAACTTACAAGCTACTTTGAGTTTATCAAAAATGTCATATTTAGTCATTAGTCAAATCACCAAAAAATGATTAGTAGTATTTTTTACCTACCTAGTAAAATATTTAGTCTCTATCAATTTAAGATGCAATCTAAATATATTGAAATTGTCTAATTATATATATTGCTTCTTGCAGATAGCTGCAAGATAGATGCTGGCTTGGATTATTTTGATTATAATAGTACATATATATACAATTTATAGTAAGATCTCCTCACTTAGGGGAGCTTATTCTTCCAAAAAGGAAAAAAATGCATATATTCTAATGCATAATAAGAGAAATTAAGTATATAAACATAAGATTGATTCTATGTTTGATTTTTGGCCAAAGCTATAGAAAAATACATACCAAAGATTGTTCAAATGTAAATAAACTTCTATCATATATTCATATTGCATTTTTGATAGATCTTATCTTTATTATATTGTTTTGAGATTAATATATTTGTGAAGTTCTCTTCTCTAGATAATGTTTAAAAAATGATGGCCCATGAAGCATGGGTACATGCAGTTTCATTGAATTTTTTAAAACACATTTTGGTTTTACATTTTACTACAGCTTTCAATATTTTCATTTTTGATCTATAATGTTGTACTGGAATTGTGTATACATTCTGATTGTGGTAAGCAATAATTTGCTCTTCCACAAGTTTATGTACTGTTACATGGTTGATGTTCATGATTGAATACAAAACTTCTTTATTTAAAAAGAAAGAAAAAAATAGATAAATCTTGAAAACTAAAAACAACTACAAAAGTTATTAAATGAAGTTATATGAGAAAATAAGCGATAATTTCAGTTCTTAATCAATTTTGATTAATATCGATACGTAATAACATGACACGTTAAAAATCAATATAAAATTTAATTTTTAAATACTTATATTAGAATAAATGATTTATATTTTTAGTTATATACTATATTTGTATTTATTGTTTATATACAAATTAAAATCATCTTAAACGTTCCAATTTAAATCTACTCTTCCTTTTAAAATAGGTATATTTTTTAAATAACGTAACATAGTAACAAGGCCACGCGTGTATCACGTAAACACTTAGTATAAAATCACTCAATAAACTTTACCAGTGTAAAAAATTTTGTGTATTGTTCATATCTATTAAGGCTATCAGCAGCGAACTCTCCCAACCCTCTCACTTTTTAATGACACATCAGTTGACACATCAACTTTTTCCCAACCATCTCTTAACCCTCCCATAACCCTCTACAACCCTTACCCAACCCTCTCAACCTTCTCACACACAACACACACACAACACACACAAGAGACACACACAAACATAGCGGCTTCTCCAACCCGCACCCTCTACAACCCGCCGGTATTTTGATTTGTGCACCCAACCCGCCGGGTGTTTTTGAAGCCGGCGGCTCAGCCCGCCCTACCCGCAGCCACCGCTGCGCATAGCCTAATTAGATGAAAACACACTAATTAGATTCTTTGTTTTAGAGATTTTAACATAAGTTATATTATTATAATATTCTGTAATTTATCATTCCAATACACTTTAAAAAAATTATATATAAAATAATAAAACTCTAATCACATTGATAGGATGGAATAAGATAATGAATTTTCTCAAACATCAAGCTTTAAAAAATTCCTTAAACTTGAAGTTTTTTCATAATTTACCTATTTTAGAAAGCATTATAAAAAAGGGTTAAGTTCTAGTGAGACCAAGGTGTTTTCGTGAGACCGGTGAGACCAACATATTTTACATGAAACTTCATATCAAAACATTTGTGAAGGTAAACAAATTTGAACATTCATCGTAAAAACATACTAATAACACTATCGAAAAAAAATCCAAAAAAAAGTAAAAAAACCAAACCTTCACAACATTTCCGCTGTGAAGGTTCGCATTATTTATTTGTAACCTTCACAGCATTTGAGTTGTGAAGGTTTCGTTTTTTACCTAGTTTTTGATATTTTTTTGCATCGAAAGTGATTTTTAGGTCTGCGTATTCAAGTTTTATTTATCTTCACGGTGTTTTTTTGTGAAGTTTCATACGTTAGGTATTGATCTCACGCGATCTTACGGTAACAACTTGGTCTCACTTGATCCTAAGTCTTATAAAAAAATACGCTGGAACAATATAAAGAATAAAACTTTTATTTTTTTATTTTAAAAAATTATTAAAAATGCTCTTATAAAAAAATTAATATAATCGATCAGCTATATAGGAATGAATGGTAAATATTGAACTCAGATTTCTTGTTTGAAAACTTAATAAAACCTGACTTTTGTGCCAACTTGATCGCCCATTATATTTAAATAACTTTCAAAAGCCCACATGTCTTTAATCGGTTTCAGGCTGTTTTTTTTTTAATAGAAATCCAAAACCATGGGATGACCATCTATCTCCATCCCAGTAGGCCTTTCTTTACCCTCTGTTTCCCAATTTGCCCATTGTTTCCTCCCCTATATGGCTATATGATATTCACATTAAATCCTCTTATTTCATTATTATTATTAAAGTAAATTACAATTTGGTCCTTATGGTTAACATTAAATTATAAATTTAGTTTTTAAAACCATATAATAATACTCAACATCCCCATGGTTTGTATTTTATTACAATTGCATGTCTTAACAATATTAAGTTCCAATCTTATTTAGGTGCATTTTGTTTTTTTAGGAAACAAAATTAAAATTAAATTTATATTTATATCCATATGCTTATTGATATACATAATTATAAACATGTCTACAAATCACCCCATTTCAACAAAGTCAGACGGTTGTAGCCACGTAGGGATGAACTCATAGCCTCATGACCTCACCACATTCACAGTTCTCTTTCATTAAAACATCTTTTCTTGAGAAGACTCACTCGACACAGATTGCCGCCATTCTCCTCCACAACTACCACCTCCCAATCAATATCAAAGAAAGGGATCCATAGATCAAGCTTTAAAATGACCAACAGTAGAGTGTAAAACAAAATCTGGATCCATTGCAAGATTTTGTGTTTCTACTTATGATGTTGATAGTTGTTCACAAGTTTCACAAGGTTTTTCGTTTTTGATTTGTGTTTAGGGATTTTGATTTTGATTCAGAGTTTTGGCTTATAACTTTTGTACGAATCAATTGATGATAATGAATCTGGTTTTGAAACATGGATGTTTGTTAGAGGTTTATATGAACAGTTAAGTGGGAGTGTCAATAGGAAAAGATACAATGAAGGAGATAATAGAGGGGAAGGGAGGCACATGATAATATTGATTGGTAGTTTAAAAATAATTCTATAAGTAAGAGATGAAAATAACTAAAATGCACAAATTAAGGGGCTCGAGTTTTTCATAATTGGGTCAACAGACTAATCTCACAACAAAAACTACCACATGAACAATAGATGTTATTATTTCACTTTATGGATAAAATCTGTAATCACAAGGACCAAAAATGTAATTTGCCTTTCTTTTAATCAAATTTTATATCCACTCATTAAAAAGGTATTCTGAAAATAAAAATATATGTAATATATCTTAAAAACCATGCATACAAGTTCGTGGATGTTATATCCATATCTATTGCATCCGCACACGCATGTGTGTAAGATTTTAGATTATTTTATATCCAATATAACTATTACAACTATAGTTTTTTTAATTATAATTGTTATTGGTAGTCTAAGGCCATCTCTTACAGTAACCTCCGGATAGATAGATG
Source organism: Centaurea solstitialis (assembly GCA_030169165.1). Classification (NCBI taxonomy): domain Eukaryota; kingdom Viridiplantae; phylum Streptophyta; class Magnoliopsida; order Asterales; family Asteraceae; genus Centaurea; species Centaurea solstitialis. The sequence goes on from CM058044.1 coordinate 46,494,052, forward strand.
GGCCATCGGGTTCCAGAACTTGACGAGGAAACTCATCGCTCACCTCCTTTCTCTCTCTTCTTTCTTTCTATCTTGTTTTTTGTAACACCCCAAAAATCGGAGTAAACAAAAACCTTCATTTACAAAAGGTGTTAGTACAAATGTACGCCAAAGCGTGAGCTCTTCCCAAAAATAGGGGTATAATAGTAGTGTATAATTACAATGTTTGTAATTTAAAAAGACGATACAATAACCAACTAGTCTAGTTCCTCAATAGGAAGAAGACTACAAAAAGGGTTATCGACTTGCGGACACTCTCACGGTCCGATGACCGGTCTCTCATAATTCCCCCAAGCTCACTTCTATCCGGGCACCTACTTGGGTGCGACGCCACTAGCACCTGTGATACACATCGACACCAAGCAAGTGTTAGGCCAAAGGAGCCTAGTGAGTTGCAACAATTAATAGACATTACATGCGATTTCATAATAAGATAAACAAGCTATGCAAGGGTGAATAACAACATAAGCAAGCACACTAAACCGGTTTATTATTATCTTCGGAAACAATGGGCGCGACCCATTTACACCAACCAATATCCCGACACTCGTTACTTCCAAACACCTCGATGTCCCGAATTTAGCATGGCATCATCAACGGAGGTATTAATCAAGGGTCTCAAGCCCCACATTAATTTTATAATAAGCCAACATGCTCAGGATTATTATCCTTTCGCATAATTCCGTGGCACACATAATAATCCATGTATACTAGGCATGCATTTATCATATACTTCATGGCGTTAGTTCATACATTAGTAGCATATCACAATCTACACAATGTACACAATCCTTTTCAATCAATCATTTGTACAAGAATCATCATGCATACCATTCATGATAAAACTTCAAACCCAACACTTTAGGCATTCATCCATAAATATGGTTTCATAATCAAGTATAACATGATAATCAGACAAGGTGATGTGTACCCAGTTTTAACAAAAAGGGTTTAGCAACTCACCTTAGGGTTTACACCCAAAACCCCCAAATCTTCCGATTTAGGTCAAATACGAGAACGAACCTAGAATCAAGTAAATCTTAGGTTAGTTTCATAACTCCTATCACATAGATTAACCAACCTCAAATGGTTTAGATAAAGCTTACCTAGCCAAATCTTGAACAAACCCTAGATGAAGAACACCTTGCAACAATGGTGATTTGAGGTTGTGAGGGGTGGAGAAGATGAAGCCATGGAAGTCCCCACCCTCCAAACTAGTAGATCTAGCCTCCAACATTTCTCAAAACATGAATTCCACCTAAAACAATACTAGATCTAAGCCAAGTATGGAAGAAAATGTTTGGAGATGAAAAACCACTCGAATCGAAGCTTAAACTCGAAAGAGATGAAGAGAATACTTACACCAACGTTTTTGAACCGCCAAATACTTGAAATCCATTGATGTAGTCTTGAAGATCTCGAAAAATCGAGAAGATAGCAAAAAGAATCGAGAGAAACGGAGTTGAAATGAGAGAGATATGACCAAATGAAGAAGAAAGGCTATTTAACGCGTTTTCGGGGCTGACAGACGCCTAGCGATTGCTAGGTGGAAGCCCTAGCGATCGCTAGCCTTCAAAAGAGCCGACAGAACCTCAATTTGCATCACCTAGCGATTGCTAGGTGTAAGCTAGCGATCGCTAGCATTTGGGCATTTCGGGTGCGATTTTGTTTTGGCCATAACTCCTTCGTTATAGCTCCGATTTCGATTCCGGAAGAACCGTTGGATTCGTATTTCAATTTCCCATCCAACAAGACCATAAAATCTAGGTTTTGATCAAAAATCCTATTTTTCATATTTTCTCAAAAGACAAGTTTTACACATACCCGAACCCGCATTGTCCAAAATCACGAGTGTTACATTTTTTTTCCTCTCTTTTATTAATTAATTAAGTAATTAATTTAATTATAAAAAGTGCAAGTAAGATTAGATTAGGTATAACAAATGTATTGGGTAAGGAAAAAGGAACGGAGAGAAGAATGATGTGACGTTGATGTAAGGAAAGGGAAAAAAGGAAGTATAACTGATGGTCTAATAAGTTTATGATGTTGTTATTCTTATCTTCTTTTATTCATATTATTATATCTTGATCCACCTTACCATTCACATCGTGTACCTATTCATACCTCCTTTTATAGGGGCTTATAGATAGAAAATCTCTAAACTTAACGGAACTCCTAACTTATTCAATGAACTATATTTAACCATTAAACTTTTTAAGGAGAATTTTATGAAGGAAAAAAAAAAACCCCCCAATTATTTCAAACATTTCTTTCTAATTAAAAGCCTTTTTGGAAACCGAAATTTTATCACTTTATAGTTTATACTTTATACACATACGAACGCACACAGATTACATTATTTATACAAAAAAATGGACCAAAACAGTTCCTTTAATGCTTTTAAAATGGCAATGAATTGATAATTCTTACATTGATAAAATGTACAACGGATTAGGGATATATAGAAATAAGCCGACATTCATTGGAGGCCCCGCCAAAACCAGTTACACTCAATCATCCAATCACAATCACAATACCCACAGAAACACCGCCTTCCGACCTATACATACATATATCTATATCTATATATACTCTCTCCTCCTGCTAGTGCTTTCCTCTTAGAATTAGATATATGGCTTTAACGATGTCCTCCGATACTAAAACTGGCTCGCCGGAAAAACAAGCAGATCTCGTCACAACTCAGCTCCAATTGGCTCATCATCATCAATCAACAAAAGATCTCCAAAAAGAGGCTGTTCTTCGCCGGATTCGATTCCACAAATGCGTAACCAAGCTCAAAGGCACTTTCGAATCTCTTCTTCTGGTCAATAATAAGAGCCCTAGCGACAACTGGTTGGAACCGAACGATGCTTTCACTTCTCCTTGAATTTCAATATCAATTAGTTACGCCGGAGAGATGATCGCCGGTGACCGGAAACACCACGAATTTGAAGTTTACTGCAACCGGAAACACAGACGAACTATGCGGCCTTTTTCAGCTCAACGAATTGCAACGTGATTGGTCAGTGGCAAATACGTAATTTACTAGGAATCGAGACCTTATTTCTCTTTTTCTGTTTCTGTTTTTTTTTTTTTAAATCTTAAAATATTATTGAAGGAGGTGATGTAAATAAACACACTTCCTCCATGGTTATTGTTATTGATGTAATACAATGTTGGTGAATTAAGTTAAAATGGAATAAAAGTATGATTTTAATTGATATCGTTTCGGATTTGACGTTTGTGGATTCGTTACACGTTTTTCCATTGCGTCAAATAAACATGATAGTTATCTCTCCGTTTCTTTTAGTATCTATTTTTTTCATTTATCTTGAGATAACTCTTACAATTAGGATGACTTTTTGATCTTTTTGATGGGCTAAAGCGACATGAGCCAAAAAAGGAAAACGTGATAACTATTTATTTAGTTTGCATCTTCCTTGTTATTAAATGACTTGAAATTAAAAAAACATTTTATTGTAAGGAATTCGTTAATTTAATAAGATGTGTGATATTTTAAAGTTTGATTTGGAACTACAAAAACGGCTAATTTAACACAATTGATAAGGATCTTTTAGATGATCATCCACATCTTAAACAAAAAAATGATATCGTTTATAATAATCTTTACTTGATAGATGGAAGAAGCATTTCATAAAGCTTGTAGTCGACCATTTTCAGCTATAAGGCAAGTGGTTATTTTCAACATGTGACATTTCAATTGGAATGTTCTAGAAGTACTTAGCCGAATATATGTCTTCTAAGAAAGAGAATAACATGTTACATATATCTAACATGGTAAGATTGTTGAAGTAGTTATTTGGAAAAACACTCTAAGCATAGTAAGAGTTATTTGAATCATCAATCATATTACGGGTAACTTAAATAAGAGGCACTTATCGTTTATGTTTGGAAATTTGAATGATTCGAGGTTTTATGAATAATAATACTTGTCTGGCCCAAGAATCTGAGTACCGAATAAAAAATGATTATTTATATATAAACTTTTTGGATAATTATATGAAAAATTAAACTATAAATTTTTTTAAGTATTTAATACTTTTATATATAGTAAAGGTGATACATACTACCTTGTGATAATTTTTTTTTTCTTTTTGTAAATTATATTTAAAACACTACATTTAAGCTTGTTTGGTTTTTATAATAGAATGATAAAAGAATCATGGAAGAAGGGATTAATGGAATATAAAATTGTTAGCTTATATGTGTTTAATAGACATTAAAATAAGATGAATTGAAATTGTTATTCAAATTTCTTTAGTAGTTTATGTTTAATTTTTAAGAGCATTTCTAAGACTTCAACATATTATCTAGAATATAGAAAATACATATTTTATTCTCTATTTTGTTTAATCAAATTCTCTATTTTGTATGTTCAAACGTGTCTAGCATACTTTCTTCATTTTTCTTTATATCAATAACTCAATCAAAATACAATTAAGAACAAGAATTCTTTCTCAATCAATCCCTTTATACCTTATTCTTCGAGAATCAATATTCATTAGCCATGGACGTTTAGTTACTGGGTCTAACCTCCACGACTCCACTGACTTGCATGTGTTAAGCATGCTTCAAGCTTTCATCGTGAGCCTGGGTCGAGCTCTTTCTATATCCAAGATACATACTTTCGAAGTTGTTCCAATTTATTGATTTCCTTTTAGATAATTTGTATGAAAAAAAATTCATGTCATTAAGTGAGATGTCAAGACAAAACTTCAAGTTAAATAATTCTGAATTCTCTGAATCTTGATGTAAGAAGAGAAATAATTTTTTTTACCGATTTACATATACAAAAGCGATTAAACTAATATTATCTTATATAAAAATTTTCAAATGTGTGTTATGATTATAAAGTTATAGAATATTTTATTAACTTCTCACCAAATCTAACACTTCTTATAGAAACCCAAACCCTATACAAAAATTGATATAATGATGTGATCTCGCCTACTAATTGTGGGTTTGAACACCGTTTCCTGATCGTTCTAATGGTTGCTAAGATAGATAAGAGCCAATTCTTTTGGTTGCATATTTTTTTGATTTGATTTGATTTTTTCTTTTCTTATTCTCGATTTCTTGATTTTATTTTTCTTTTCTTATTCACATATTGGTAATGGGTTTTGTCGCAAGTTGACAAGGTTCTTACTAACTACTAAATTCTAAGTAATCATCCTTTCATCTCCTTTTCTTTTTCTTTGGTTTCTTAGGATCAAAATTCAAGTATTAATAGTGGGTCGCATCACAAGTTGTGAGTGTTACTGTTATTGGATTTTGAGTTCCTTGACAAAACTTTTTTATTTTTTTTAGCAAGAAAAAGTAGAAAAAAAGTCCGGACCAGAAAAAGAAAAAATGTCGAAAGACAAGAAAAAAATCGACAAAAAAATAGGAAAACAAAAAAAAGAAATATTGTTTTTCTTTGTTTAACATGTAGATAAAGATTTAGGACGAATCTTTTTAAACAGATAGAAAATGATATAATCCATCATTGTTGGTATCCAAAGCATATCGAGCAAATGAAAACTTAAATGGGCTTAAATAATGAAAAGAAGAATTTGGATAAATGATGGATTTTATTTTAAAAGAAGTGTTTTTTTTTAAGATTGCAATTTTTTGGGCCATTACAAAGACTAAATTGAAGATCCCTTTTCTTGGCAGCCCAAAAGAGACTTCTTGCCCGCTATTAATGTATGAAAAGTCCAATATATTTTTAGCCCACTTTCATGTTTAGGTGAACAAAGTCTATGAATAAAGATTTATGATATGTCTGGGTTTATAAATTAAATGTATGTCTTTAATTCATGATTGAAATTTAAGTCTAGATATTAAGTTGAGTCTTTTGATTTGTCCTTTGAACCTTATAAATAGGAGCTTTTTGTTATCATTTCGAAAGAACAAGAATTGAAAAATAAGATGTATATTGTACTTTCTTTCAGAGTTATGAACTCTATCAAATTTAGAACTTATTAAGTGTTAATGTAGCTTGTGGCGTTCGACACTTATCAATCAACTTGGTGAGTTGACTATGACATGCTCCTATACCAATGTTCTTGCCTCCTTTATTGACAATGATCGCAGTTTGCACCATATTTATCTTAGCAACCATTAGAACTATTGGACAACAAGGTTCAAGCTCACACTTAGTTGGTGAGATCACATCATTAATTTATTATTATGAATAAATTAATAATGTTAGTAATTATATGCAGAAGTTGACAAACCAGTGATTACACATCCAACGTTACAAGACACTCGAGGGTCACACCTGTGAGGACCTGTAAACCGAATAAGTGAGATAGTCCCAGTTTGGAGAGATTAAGGTTTATAATAGTCAATTATAAATCAGTTGGGCATTTTCCGTACTAAATCCCAAAGTTAAAGGTTTGTTATTAATTGTATATTTATTAGATAAATAAATATATAAGTTTATTAATTATTAGATTATATATTTATTAAGAAAATAAATATATAATAGGTTAATAATTAATAATACAAATAATTATCTAGTTATTCTTTCTTTAAGGAAAAGAAAAAAATATTTGCCAAAGATAATTATGAAACTAATTATGGAAACTGAATTGTATGGAAATTCCTCCATATAAAATAAGCTTATGGCTTATCAGTTTTAATTAATTCAGTTCACCGAAAAACAAACCAGAAAATTCTCTCCCTCTCTCGAAAAACCGGCGCCAACCAAGGCCGGAAAACCAGTTCGGTTTTTCGCTCTTCGATCAATTATGGTGTTTTTCCAATATAATGGGGACTCAATCCTACTAGAAGGATTTTTGTTTGGTCGATCACGGGTGGATCTAACTCGAGCAATCCAGGTAATAATCCTATTACTTTACAATTAATTTAATAAAACGAACGATCGTGGTTTTTCGGGTTTTTTTTATCAAAATCGCTTCCGCAATAATCGAACCCGTTTGGTTTGATCAAATAAACCTTGATCAGCTTGGTCATTAGGTTTATAGTAAATTCAATCCAGTTAGGTTTGAGATTTACCGTGTTCTTCGTGTCAGTTTGATTCGGGATCACAGCAAAAACCCAACAGTGGTATCAGAGCGACAGGTTTATTCGTTTTATTCTATTTTAACCGTTTAAAGATCCGTTTTAATTGTTTCGTTTGTATAAAGATTTGATGATTTTCGTATAAAATTTAAACTTTATCAGTTTGGGTAAAGATTTAATTTTATCTGTATAATCTTTATCAGTTTGTATAAAGATTTGATGATTATCAAGTTTCGTATAAAATTTAATCTTTATCAGTTTGGGTAAAGATTTAATTTTATCAGTATAATCTTTATCAGTTTGTATAAAGATTTGATGATTATCAAGTTTCGTATAAAATTTAATCTTTATCAGTTTGAGTAAAGATTTGATTTTATCAGTATAATCTTTATCAGTTTTATAAGGATTTGTATGTATCAGTTTTATATAAAATTTAATCCTTATCAATTTTTTGCAAAAGGATTTAATTTTAATTTTTCCTTATACATGTTTATCGTAAAAAATCCATATACAAAAAAAAAAAAAAAACATTCGCGAAAAAGGGAATGATGGCGATCACCGAGGAATGGTGGCAGATAGCCGACCGTTCACCGATCGATCGCCGGTTGGCCGAACCAAGCCGAGACCGAGGGCAAACCACCAGTTCGGTGGTGGCCGTGGTCGATGGATCGATTGCCACCCGGTGGTGGTATTCGATAGTGGTGGCGATGGTTCTGTTGTTGACCGCCGGTGATGGCAGTGACAATTTCATTACTGCCGTCGTCGCCGGCGTATGGTGGCGATGATGGTCAGTTTGCTATTATCGCCAATGGGCCACGAAACCACCAATCGTCAGCCTCGATTAGGCAGATTGGTGGTGGCGGTTGTTTGTATTGCCGGTCGCCGGCCAAGACGATGACGGCGGCATTTTGCTGCTGTCAATCGTGGTCGGTGACGGCGCGGTACGGTGGCGAGGTGCGGATATTTTTATTTAACCGCTGCCGAGCGGCGATGATAGCGGTAGTTGTTGTTCATACGCCGGTTGTCCCGGAGATAGGCGGTAACAATGAACACACCGACGACGACTAAAGGTTTCAACCCTCGGTTGCTTTCGAGCGTTTCTCAAATCCCTTTCGGGCCCAAGCTTACGAGTTTGGTAACGGGCCGAGACCATGAAATTTTGGACCAAGTTTATGGCCCAAAAAGGTTTTATGGGTTTTAGGCTTTTATCCAAATTAGTTTATTTTAGATAATATTTAAGCAATTATATTATCTTGTAAAATTAATTTTAAAGGGAATTTTGGTTAATAATTATCCCTAGTAAAATTATGTTTATCAAACAGAATATTTGACTCGTTTTAAGTTAAATGGGTCTCGTGTCATGTTTTGGCCAGTTAGTCAAACCACGGCACAGTTCACGGGCCAGTGTTGACTTAACCGACCAGTTTGTTCGGTAGACCCGGTTTGATATATTTGGATAAAAGGCTAATATTTTAGAAAATTGGTTTTGATTTATAAAATAGATTTATAGTCTATAAGTCTTGGTAATTTTATAAATTAAGTAAAAACTAATTTCAGATTAAAATATTAGTTTTGGTTAATGAAACAGTTTGTTTTATAAATCAGTTAAAACCATGTTTTGCGATAAACAAGACGGAATATTTTTTAACGGATCTAGGATTGTTTTACGCCTTCCGTATTTATTGCTTATTTATGCTTTATATACGAATTGCGTAATTTGCTTTAAATTATCAGTTTGCATATATATTTTATGTCCATTATAGTATTTGCCAACTTAGACCCTTTGTTTTAATTTGGGGAGGCCTGCGTGCCATTTACAACCCCTTTGTAATATAATGACCATAGGATAGTTTTATTTTTCTTTTGGAGTTCCATCGAAAAATGCCGAGGCCAGTGGGAGCTACGCGAGAAGATTGAAGATCTATAGATAATAGGTCATCATTGGTCTTTTAGAAACAAGTTGGCAAATCTATAATTAGTTAATCTTTAATTGCGTGGTTGTTGACATATTAACTGCGTGGTTGTGATTTTATTTTTGATAATTATATGTTTATTAAAATGTTTTAAAATAAGAGATTTTTTAAAACTAGATAAAATCACAAGAGCGGACAGGTTTTATAATTAAAATTACCAGTTTTTATAAACCTTTTTGAAACGGTAGATTTTATTTAAAACCTCAATAATAAGACTGTTTTGTATAAAAAGGCAAGTTGATAAAACAGTTAGTTTTGGTCAACAAATATGCTATCAAAACAGGTAGTTTTGATTAGCAAGTGTGCTTATTAAAACAATTAGTTTTTAATTAGCAAGTGCTCTTTAAAACAGTTAGTTTTTAAAAATAGCAAGCATGTTTAAACAGGTAGTTTAAAACGTCAGTTGCCTTTTAAACAATCAGCTTTTCAAAATTATAGTTTTTCAAAATACTGGATATTAAAAGGTTTTTCAAAGTTAATTAAAAACCCGAAAATCATAGATCAGTAGTGCAACCCATCTAGGGGGCACCTCCGGTATAAGGTACGCGGGCGTTGTAAGTGAACACACCTTGAGCGTCCGCGTTCAAACCGAAGCTAGAGGGGATTAACAAGACTCTGCGAATTATCTCCGGGTGGTACCGGCCAGAGTAAAGTGTCCAAGTCCCAAAATGGTGAGATCTGTTTTGGTTCTGTTAAGTTTACCGGGTGGTACCGGGCCAAAAAGCACTTAGAGGGACTGAAACATGTACGGATAATTACCGTTGTCCCGAAAAGATCTAGGAGTCGTGTCAGTTAGATATGATTGGTAAAAGTCCTTACCTACCTAGTTAGTACGTGGGCCTGGTGAGACGTGAACACACCGGTCATCAGGGCGTATGTAATTAGGATCCTGGTCCAATAATTGATCATTTAAGGGTTTATTGATATTTATTGGAATAGTCTTTCACAGTTACTAAAACCAAAGTTTTTAAAATGTGTAGATAGCAAACACTATTACCAACACTGATAAACTCCCTGTTCGCTCCATTCTCGAAAAGGACAAATTTACTAGGTATAATTTTCTCATATGGGAGCGCAATCTGATGATTGTGCTCAGACACGAGAGAAAGTAGTATGTCCTAGAAAAGCCTCTAGGTGAAGGCCCCTCCAGCAAAAGCCACTGTCACTGTCAGGAACGCTTATAGAAAGCATTCCGATTACTTGCTGGACGTAGGCTATCTTATGCTTGCGACTATGAGCCCATATTTTCGTACGAGGCTCATAAACACAAATGCCTATAACATGATCCGCCAGTTGAGGGACATGTTTCAGACGCAAGCACGCACAGAGCGTTATGATGCCAGTAGAGCACTAAACGCGTGCAAGATGGCAAAGGGGACCTCACTTAGTGATCATGAAAAGGCACATTGATCACCTAGAGAGGCTCGGTCGCCCAGTTTCATTGCAGTTAGCAAGGGATACGATACTCAGGGGACCAAGACCAAAGATGTGCTTATGGTCAAGAATGGTAAAGTAAAGAAGAAGCGTGGGGCATGGGAACACCAGTAAGGGAAAGGGCCAAGTTCTGGCTACCCTGAGTGCACCCAGTGTTTATGATATAGGCAAAGGCAAGGGTAAAAAAAAGGGGTTAAGCCTAACAGAGTAATAACCGAGAATCAATACTTCAAGTGCCATGAAGTCGGTCATTGAAGGCATAACTGCCCGAAGCGTTACGAAGCAGGTATAAACACCTCAGGTATTCGTGACTGCTTCAGATTATCACTTTCGCTTGTTAAATTACAAGTGTATTGACACCTAGAAGCAAATGTTTAATTGCAGGTGGTCATTAAGAGTGAAGTGCCCAGATTGCAAGGATCAGCATGCAATATTACTTTTAGATATTATCAAGACAATTTTAAACTTTTATGATTTAAAACAATCTTGTCTTTCCAAAATATGAATTTTTGAATGCTTATCGGTTTTAAAATTTAAAATTATTGTCTTGATATCTTTATGCATGATATTTTGAATCTGTATAAGTCAATTTAGACTTGATTCAAAATTAGATCCTAGATGTTGCCTATTACACTAACAGTATTACTTCAATCAAAATAATTTGAAGTAATGTATATGAAAACTGTCAAAAACACACGAAGTACTATAAAATTATAGGAATGTGTTTTTTTGAATAAAACATTTATGAGTAAAAGATTACGAAAGTATTTTATGATCAAAGTTTATTACTCATATGTTTTAAGAAGAATTTAGGATATTATCTCAGATATCGTTGATAATATCAGTATTTATAAAGCTAGGAAAAATTCCAAGTTTCGGAATTAGGATTTAATAAAATCCAGTTAAGTTTTATAAATGTCAAAATTCTCGTGTTTATTACTTAAAATAGAATTGACTAAGTAATCAAGTTTTGACTAAGTCAATAGTTAATTTTAAGTAATAGTTGGTTTTCATATAGGTTAGTGGGAGCCCGGTTTATTCTCTATCTAGTCTATGATAAAGAATAAAAGATAAGATTATTGATTTAGTATATATCTCGGAATTCATGATCCAGGTAGGATGTAAATTCATAAGATATACGAATCTATCTTTTAGTCAAAAGGGTAGAACGAAAGTTTCAAAGTCTTTGAAACTAAAGTCATAATTGACTTTGAGAGAAATCAATAATTAAAGTGTGTTGGAATAATTATTAAAGATATTAATTATCTTTTAAAAGTGTCGTAAACACTAGAATAAATTTCCTGAAATTTGCCAGCTTGGTAAATGGAAATTTTATCTGATTTCAGGTAGAAATCATTCATCTACACAGCAACTAAGGGAGGTTGCAGTTTAAACTTTACATATTCAGGGAAACTAGGAGTTATTCCAGTATCTCCAAGTTCAGGGAATATGGTAAAGAAAAGTCTAATCCTTGTTTAAAAGTGTTTGCAAAACAAAGATTAGCAGAATCAAGAAGATTGTATCAAATGATACAAACTTGTATTGTTTTGGTTGTTACTTTGATTAATACGGTAAACATTAATCAAAGGGTTTAAACTGAAGTTAGGTGATGCTTCGTTTAAATCAGTTTTTAGTAAACGTTGAATAGACACCGTAAAAGTAATTAAGAAATGCTATTAATTTTGTTATTATTACAGAGTGTAATATGGACTATACAAAATTAGTTTCTTTATAACTTTTATATTTTGCATGTTTCATAATCCAGGAATGAGACTAGTTTCCAGTCTTTCATTCGAAATTTGTCCGTGACAACTTATCGTGGTGGGAACCCGTTAGGGCGTTAAAGTCATTGTGAGCCTCTGGGTAGTTATGATCAGTGGTTGAATAACAGCTACAAGTGATGTAGACCAAAAGCTGCACAGATATTCGATAGAGTAGCGAGTATCGGACGTGATCCGCGGTTGAGATTACTTCTTGGATTTTGTCATAAGTAACTCTCACAGTGGTTGTCCTTATCACCTGAGGTATTTGGTTTGATATCATGAGGACTGTTGGATACTTAGTGCGTTCAACCGCTACGCCGTAACAGGGTGGCTATAAAGGGCGTAACTAGATTCAGCGGAAGCCGTGGTATTAAATGCAGATATGCAAGATGGGATTTGCACCTCTTCTATGAAGAGAGATATTTCTGGGCCCCTTGACTGACTGAACATACTGATGAAGTGCATGGCCATGCCCAAACGAACTGATTAGTTCTTTGTCGTTTACCTATCAGTAGAGGTCAGATAGTCAAGAAACATAATCTTGAGTACTTAGAGTTGACTTATTCCAAGCTCATACTCAAAGATGAAATATCGTGATGCAAAGGGAAAAGCCAAGATATACCCAATTTATGAACAGTGGTTTCATAAATGTTATTTCCATGTGGAAATGTCTAAATCACCTGTCTGGGTATAAGAGTTCTTGTAACCTGGTTAGCCTAAGTGCCTATCTAGGGGCCTCCTTAGGTCCGTGTGATCAAGGCGGGTATTGCCAACTTGCACAAGTGGGAGTCTGTTAGTAATTATATGCAGAAGTTGACAAACCAGTGATTACACATCCAACGTTACAAGACACTCGAGGGTCACACCTGTGAGGACCTGTAAACCGAATAAGTGAGATAGTCCCAGTTTGGAGAGATTAAGGTTTATAATAGTCAATTATAAATCAGTTGGGCATTTTCCGTACTAAATCCCAAAGTTAAAGGTTTGTTATTAATTGTATATTTATTAGATAAATAAATATATAAGTTTATTAATTATTAGATTATATATTTATTAAGAAAATAAATATATAATAGGTTAATAATTAATAATACAAATAATTATCTAGTTATTCTTTCTTTAAGGAAAAGAAAAAAATATTTGCCAAAGATAATTATGAAACTAATTATGGAAACTGAATTGTATGGAAATTCCTCCATATAAAATAAGCTTATGGCTTATCAGTTTTAATTAATTCAGTTCACCGAAAAACAAACCAGAAAATTCTCTCCCTCTCTCGAAAAACCGGCGCCAACCAAGGCCGGAAAACCAGTTCGGTTTTTCGCTCTTCGATCAATTATTGTGTTTTTCCAATATACTGGGGACTCAATCCTACTAGAAGGATTTTCGTTTGGTCGATCACGGGTGGATCTAACTCGAGCAATCCAGGTAATAATCCTATTACTTTACAATTAATTTAATAAAACGAACGATCGTGGTTTTTCGGGTTTTTTTTATCAAAATCGCTTCCGCAATAATCGAACCCGTTTGGTTTGATCAAATAAACCTTGATCAGCTTGGTCATTAGGTTTATAGTAAATTCAATCCAGTTAGGTTTGAGATTTACCGTGTTCTTCGTGTCAGTTTGATTCGGGATCACAGCAAAAACCCAACAAATAAATATGGGGCTATGGTCGTCGAGTGATATAATGTTGTATGTATGTATGCATGTATGTATGTGTGTATATATACATGCATATGCATGTATGAAAAGTTGATTTAACGTAAGGAAGTGATTATCAACTGTTAGATGCATGTTAGGATGAGATGCACCAAGATAAGGTGCATTGAAAGTGATCCAGAGTTTAGATCCAATTCTCACATTTCTTACGTTTCTCACATTAACCTCAACTTCTCACATGATCTTTCACACACACACACACACACATACGATTGGTTTCCAGTGAGAAGGTGTCAAATTTGGTGAGAAGCATAAGAAGTGGTTATCAACCGTTGGATGAGAAATAGACGAACATTAATATGAGAAGTGATTAAAAGTGATCAACGCTTTAAAAGCACTTATTACCAAAAAATGACACTTCTCACATGATGTGATACTTCTATCTATCTATCTATCTATCTATGTGTATGCATATCTATATGTATATGTGTGTAATTAATAAATTGTATTACTTTGTTTTTACTAAACAATGAGATAAAAATGGAAAAGAATATAATAACTCTCATCCTTACATAGCGGTCAAACATTGATAACATTAATCACATGGAACATAATCATAATAAACTGAATACATGTATACAACTATCATTATATCCATAATTAACGAAGTATAGTAACTTTAACCATAATTTTCATTAAAATATAAGAACCCAATCCATACTTCACTCTAACAACAGTAGTATTAACCACAAGGCTTGTGGCGTAGCAGCAAGGCCTGTGGGGAATATGGATGGTATCCCATTCACTCCGGGTTCGAATCTCCTCGTGCGCATCTTGTGGCCAGGCTTAGTCTCAGACTGCCGAATTTTCAATTTCTGTTCTAAATTGCCAAGGATGCAGTCTAGGCAAAGCCTAAATGAACCATTTAAAAAAAAACAACAGTAGTATTAAATATTAATAACCATAATTTTCATTAAAACATAAGAACCCAATCCATCCATAATTCACTATAATAACAGGAGGACCATCTACTATGGTAAACCATTTACCCAATAAACCAATTACTACATCAGCTTTCTACTACCTTACCCAACCCAATTTTACCCACACATTAAACAATTAATAAGAAAAAGAAAACAAGAGAGAGATAGAGAAAAACAAGAGAAAGGAAAGGGGTAGGGTGGGGTGTGATGGAGAAGCCGATCAAACCGAACCCGATGGAGGCACCACACTGTTCTCGATGGACCCAATCAAGCCGATGGTTTTGCCGATGCCATCGGCTAGACCATCGCGAATGGTCTAATTTTTTATTTTAGATAGAATAATTTTGTTCATAATTATTTTTTTGTGAGAATGAAAATCGTTGCATTTGATCATTGGTCCATATTAATATAAGAATTGTCAGGGAATCTAATATTCCCAATGAACTCATATTTTAATTCATTAAAAAGTGCAAGTAAACACAATTCATAAATAGGTTAAGCAGAATCTAAGGCACTTTCTTCGAACCAAGTATCAGGGTTGTATCTGGGTAGGGGTCTAAGTTTTTTTAGTATATACAATATAGTAGATTAAAACAAATAGTAAATTAAACAAACAATTCTATTTAGAATCTAATAACACCCAAAAACAATTTAATAATAACCTGTACAAGTATTTATACTGAAGAAAAAAATGTGTAAAAAGATAATTGGTCGTTCACATTATCGACTTATCGTATTGCTATTTGTTTTATCTAGGTTTTTTTTTTCCTATTAATAAGTACTAAAGTCTAATTCTACTTGCCTTGATATTATCCAAGAATCAGTTTGCGCTTACTCTTTTGATTATTCCATCCGCATAAATAATATATTTATATTAGATACAGTAAATGCCTTTGTTATTAAATACGAGAAACTTTTACACCCTCTTCTCGGATTTAAAAACTAAGGGAAGAAAAGAGAAGGGGGAGAAGAAATGAAATGGATTGACAATGTTACATAAAAATGATGATAATATTAATTTAAAAATGATTATTGATTGATTTTATGCCTAGAAATACTTGGAAAATTATTTTATATGAATTATTAATATATATTGAATTCAATGTTATTTCTTACAATAAAAACAATCTATTAAAAACTTCTTATATTTGTTAAAGATCCTTTTTTACATCTCACTCAAAATTCATAAGTGTTAGAAATGGACCTACAAGCATTACCTATACTTCCATCTAAATTTTATGGGAGACAAGGTACAAATAAAACACATATAATATCCTAATTGGGTATATTTAAAATTTTGGCAATAAAAAGTGGCTGAAGTATCAAACAAAAACCAGCAAATTAAAGGCACTATAAGTTGTTAGAACGAAGTTGGACAACTCAACAAGTTGTATCAATGAAAGTGACTTTAGTCGTTTACGAGAGCATGTTTGACTTTTGTATGTTTTTAAACTGGCTATCTCAATATTACATGAATAAAGTAGCTACAATTAGCATTCAGTAATTATTACGGTACTTAAAGAGTATTTATGATTTGTGTAAGTAGCACTCACATATATTTGGTTACACATACACGAACGGATGTGAGTTTAATGTGATTTTAAACTAGGATACGCATATATGTACATGCTTATTTTTCAATATGAGCATGGTACTTGTTTTCTGATTAAAGTTTTAAGCTTATATGTTTATCATACATGTTACAATACGATGGATGTTAAGTTAAAACTAGTATTATGTATCTCAAAAGTAATTAATTAAACCAAAAAACAACAAGATTAAAGACATGCATAGTCTTCTTAATTAGAGCATTTATCGTGATATGATTCTTTTTTTAAGGTTAGACTAGAGATGTTCTAATTTAGTCACTTTAGTATTTCAAATCACGGTTGTCAACTAAATATGTTTTAGAACTTCTACTACAGTTGATTTCAATATTTTCTTAATATATTTTATGATTTAGTAGTTCTTACCACTCGACAATAACATGTTTAGTATGCCTTGTAATGAAATTCGTATAATGTAAGGGTCTTGTTATTCAGTTCATATATCATATTTCACATCCATTTGACTTTGACAAAGGAAACTGTTAGAATATGTGGAATCCCCCTTCTCTCCTTAAGGGCTCTTTTGGAGATTAATCTTGGGGTTCCACATATTTTAACATGGTATCAGAGCCAAGGTCTACCACTCTACGGACTCACATGCCGGCACTCTCGTGACCCTCTCCTAGTCCTCTCGTGACCCTTCTAGGCTCTCTATCTAGCCTCTGTTGGAGGGGGCGTGTTAGAGTCCCACATCGGTTAGACTTAGACCAAATTTTCACTATATATGTTGAAATCCCCCTTCTCTCCTTAAGGGCTCTTTGGAGATTAATCTTGGGGTTCCACATATTCTAACAGAAACTACATCCAATGTTTTTTTTACTTATTTATCTTGTGAAAAAAATTACAAAGTTGTGTTATATATTCATAATTATTGTGAATATAATAATTTTGCATAACAGGCGGAGAAATCCATGCTAAATATAATAATTTTGCATAACAGGCGGAGAAATCCATGCTAATTACTACTACTGGGTTTATCAAAGTTGATTTTTTATTATTACAATTTGCCAAGATAAGTCTATATAGTTTGAGAAACCCTTCTAATAAAAGCTTAATGCAAATAAATAATGTATAAGTTTAAAAGTTTTTTTTGTTTTTGTTTTTGCATTTTCTAAAAGTATATAAAGTCCTTAGCATGTATCAAAACACATTATAATAGTGTTACATGAAAGTCTTATATTGAAACTAATAAAAGTGGCAACTCTTTGTTCATCATCCTCCGTTGAGAGTTGTCTACATCACCGATTAAATAGATATATTTTAGTATTTTTCCGTGATTTTAAGCCATAACCTATCATTATTTAATAATATCACAATTTACAAGTTTGCATTTTGACAAACTTAAATAAGTTTTATTCATAATTATTTTCAAGTATACAATGATCTTTTTTCAACACAAATAAAATGTTAGAATTCGAATGTATAAGTTTTCTAAAACACTAAAAACATTTCAATAAATAGACCAATTAATGTACATACAAATTTCAACTATAAAATAATCCGAAAACTAAACCGGCCAAGGAATAGTTTAAATATTACTTATATCGGAAAGAAAAATAATTATGAGCATTTGTAGTAACCCCAAAATTATAACTTTTCTATTTTGATGAGCATTAAATATAACTTATAAAAATCATAATATGATAAGATAAAAAAATGGAAAGTACACAAGGAAGCTTCCATGGGAGCAAATTACGGTCGCCAATGAATAGTTTTTGTGGGTCCAAAAACCAAAAAGCAAACACATTTATCGCCTGATTTTGTGCTACTTTAACATGCTCTACTACTTTCCTCCACATCTCCTTTAATGTTTGCATATATATATATAAACACCATTTATACTCCTTTTCTATCCATCCCATCGGTAGGAGTTGAACCTACGAATTGTCGTCTCGTAGTAGATACTAAATTGATCCTGTTTATCTTAACGTACGAAAAATGGCTTTTCTTTTCTTTCTTTGTATCTTCTTGTTCTATACGGTATCGTATACTCAAGCTGATGTTCATGCTACAGCTCGACCTCTTGATGGTATGTTGCTTCAACTTGTTTTGACTGGCTTTTATGTGTTTGATTTGTTTTTATTACATGTTGGAGTTCTTTTACTTATGGTTTTATAATGGTACAAATGGTGATAGACCCGCATCAATATTTGAATTTTGACCTAATGAGCTTATGTTTTTTTATCCTTTTTTTTTGAGAATAGGGTTTCTTGCGAACGGTAACTTTGAACAAGGGCCACTTCCTTCAAACATCAAGAAAACAGTGATCATAGGAAACTACTCTTTACCCAAATGGGAAATATCGGGCATGGTGGAGTACGTCTCTGGTGGGCCCCAACCGGGTGGGTTCTACTTTGCAATCCCACGTGGGGCACACGCAGCAAGGCTTGGCAATGAAGCTACCATATCCCAAACTATTAACCTAAAGGTGGGGACAATATACTCCTTGACGTTTGCGGCCACAAGGACTTGTGCTCAAGACGAGGTGTTAAGAGTCTCGGCTTCTGGCCAATCGAGCGATCTTCCGATTCAAACTGTGTATAGTAGCGATGGAGGAGACACTTATGCCTTTGCTTTCAATGCTACTTCGAATAAGGTCAAGGTCACTTTCCATAACCCCGGTGTCCAAGAAGATCCTGCATGTGGGCCCCTCTTAGATGCCATTGCAATCAAGGAGATGATTCCTATAACACATACTAAAGGTAGTACAATATATGTTTTAAAAGAATACAACATTTTTATATTTATTTTAAATTGTCTTAGAAATACGTTTCCTTTTCTAAAACGAGTAAATTGTGACATGTAGGAAACTTGGTGAAAAATGGCGGTTTCGAGAATGGTCCCCATGTGTTCAAGAACTACTCAACTGGAGTCCTCCTCCTCCCCAAAATACATGACATCATTTCTCCACTCCCTAGATGGATCATTGAATCCCTCAAACCAGCAAAATATATAGACTCCAAACACTTTTCGGTGCCAAAGGGACTTGCTGCTATCGAGTTAGTTGGAGGACGGGAAACCGCGATTGCACAGATCATTCGTACTGTGCCAAACAAAATGTATAGCTTATCATTCACGATTGGAGATGCGAAGAACGACTGCCATGGATCGATGATGGTGGAGGCTTTTGCAGCTAAAGACACTATAAAAGTGAACCACGAATCTAAAGGAAAAGGTGGTTTTAAGTCTGCCACTCTCAAATTTAAAGCCATTTCAACAAGGACAAGGCTCACATTTTACAGTTCTTTTTACCACATGAAGCAAAGTGACTACGGCCATCTCTGTGGCCCGGTCTTGGATGATGTCAAGGTTTGGCCTATTTAGAAACAAGTGACGACTTTCGAGGAATTCATGAAGACAACAATGAATTGTATCTTGCCTATTGTTTTTCATGATATCTTTTATTCGAAAATATTTTTAGTTTATATATGATCGTTGAGCTATTATTTAAAAGGAATAGTGTAAATCATAAATAAAAAAAAGTCACACAAGTTATTTCACTTGAGTAGAATTTTTTTTATTTTAACTAAATAGTTCTGTCGTTTCAAACCTACATTTAATAATATCATCCAATTAGTCGTATTTTTTTAGTTGTTTTAATTTTTCGTTTTTTTTTAATAAGGTTCATCTGGGCTTTGGCCAGACTACATCCTTGGCAATTTTTACTGAGAGCTAAAGCATGCTCCCCTGAGATTAATACTCAGTGGCCCCTGGTTGCTCACCCCCGGATTCGAATGTAACATCCCGTTACCACTTTTATTTAATGATTAATTGTTTATTATTATTCTATTTATTTTTACGAAAATAGCGTTTAGGGTTAGGGTTTAGTGGGCCTTTCTTGCGGTTTAAGTAAGGGAGGGAAGGCCCGTAGACGTCATTAAAACCCTAGGGTTTTACAACCCTCTGTCACTACATTGCTTGCGGCTCACGAAAGACCGAGAGGGAGAGAGAACGGCGAGAGTGAGAGAGAGGTCGACCGGGAGAGAGTCGTCGGAATCGTTTCGTGCGGTTGGTAAGCCTCGACTTTCTTTTCGCACCTAGATTAGACGTAGTAGTTTCGTTATCGGACCGGCGGCGGTGGTGCACCACCCTTTTACCGCCGCTGTACTTCTTGTTGCAGGCGCCGCCGGCTCACGGCCGTGGCTGTGGGTGACGGTGGCTGGACGATTGTTGTTCCGACACCGGTGGCGGCTAGCCACTGCTAGCTGCTGCCGCGCAGTCTCGTTGACGGCAAGGGTGGGGAGCGGCGGTGGCCGTGTAGACTGCAGCTGCTGCTGCCGATCAACCGTAAGGCCGGCCGGCGGCTTGGCGGATGTTCCTCGCCGTCGCGCCGCCGCCTGAGTTGCGATAAAGCGACGCCGGCAGGAGGCCGGCCGCCGCTGCTGATTTTGTTGTCGTTTCGATCGGCGGTGGTGGCGTTGCTATTGTCTCGCCGCCGCTGTCCCTTAGCCGCCGGGGAGGGTGGCGTTGTGGTGTCCGTGGCCGGCGGTGACCGAGGCCGTCCTTGGTCGCTGCTGAGGTCGGCGGTGTTGGGAACGCTGGGGGTGACGGTGGAATTAATCCACCCCGCTACCGTGCGGTTGAAACTTGTGAGCCGGCGGTGGTGGTAGGATCGTCCGCCGCTGCTGCTGTCCCTCGGCGGCACACGGTGATGACGACGGTTCACCGCCACCTTTGCCTCCATCTCGGCCAACCGGGGGGATGATGGTACGGTTTTGGTCGGGGTCTCGCCGTACCATGCGACCATTTGATACGGTTAAGGGAGAGACGATACCTTCAGTTTGTGCCCCGTGTAGTTGATAAATTAGAATGACGAGTAGGATTCATTGTGCTTACTTTCAGAGTGGTTGCGTGGGTTACACTTGTGAGCGAACGTTTCTCGCGCGTACGTGACATATTGAGGTGAGTGGGTTTTACATGCAATATGTTATGGTTTTTATGTGTGTATATGTGTTGTTGATACATTGTGATGGTTTGGGTTGCGTGATGACCCGAAGGGCGGGAAACCGCGGGGGCCGGATTGCGGGATGGTCCGGTGAACGGGAAACCGTTAAGCTATGATGTTTTGGATGTATGTGTATATGTGCATATTTATCGTAATATGTTGTATGTGTAACTTACTCACTAAGCCGTTGAACTTACCCCTCGTGATTTATTGTTTTTAGGTACGAGTTCGGGTGTCGACAAGGGCAAGGCTCCGGCTTGAGGGTTTCCGGCTAGACGGCGTTCCGATCCGAACATTTATTTTTATTTCGTTGACTTTTATTGATTGTGGGATATTATTATCGTTTGACTTGGGAATTTTGGAAACAAATACTTATTTAATAATTATGCGGTGACTTTTATTTCAATTTTATTTTAAAAATTTTCAAACGGGTTTTGGGTGTTACATCGAACTTGGGTTGGATTTTACACCTTCCACAAGCCTTAACCGGTAGGCTGCCCATTGGGGGTTTTTTTTTTCGTTCTTTTTTTAAACGGAATTATAAAAAAGAGTTATTAAAAAGATGCTATATTACATTTGTACTATCCAGTAATATAAAAGTTTATTATAAAGTTGGAATAGAAAACTTTAACATGATTCTTAATTACAATTTATAATTTATGTTTAACAAGTATTATAAATTGCTCTTACCCGTTTTAGAAAGTAAATATTACAATAAAACAGACCCACCTTGTCCTCCACAATTTATACACTGAAAAGAATCAAATAAATTTGATTGGGGTTAACTTTTGGTGAAACCAAACTGTTTTTGTGAGATTGGTGAGATCAACATATTTTACATGAAAACTTCACATCAAAATATTTGTGAAGGTAAAAAAAAAGTGAACATTCATCGTAAAAACATGTTAAAAAACACTATCGAAGAAAAAAATTTCCAAAAAAAAGGTAAAACAATGAAACCTTCACAGCATTTCCGCTGTGAAGGTTTGCATTATTTATTTGTAACCTTCACAGCATTTGAGCTGTGAAGGTTTCGTTTTTACCTTGTTTTGGATATTTTTTTGCATTGAAAGTGATTTTTAGGTCTGCGTATTCGAGTTTTATTTACCTTCATGGTGTTTTTTTGTGAACTTTCATACATTAGGTATTAGTCTTACGCGGTCTTACGAAAACAGCTTGGGCTTACCTGATCCTAAGTCTTTAATTGGGTATTTGAAATCGGAACCATAAAATTTAAATTCCTTTTATATAAATAGAAGTCACCCTTTGTTCAAAAAAAAAAATAAAAATATAAGTTATCCTATATTTTATTGCTTTAACCTATGTGAAATTTCGACCAAAAATAATTAACGGACCTTAACTTGTTCTAAAATATTAACTTTTTGTATTTTAATGTTATCTATATCTAGATGTTGTAGTTTTCAAATTTACGAGTTTTTATGTATTTTACATAAATGGTTGATGTATATTCCCAAAATCAGACCTTGACTTCTAAGAGCATCTTCAAAAGCATTGCTAAAATAGCAAAAAGTGGAATTTTGTTTACTAAACCTCTCCAACAGATTTGCTAAACCATTCTCTAAAATAGCAAAACTTGAAGATTTTCCTAAATATAGAGATTTCTCTAAAATCTCTAAATTAGGAGAGAAACAACTTTTAATGCATTTCAACCAATAGTAGACTATATTGAAGAAAGAAAAAATAATTTTTTCATGCATTTCCATGAAAAGTTGGTCAAATGTTTATTGAAATACTAATTTCTTTCTCTAAAATAGCAAAGCTGTTGAAGATGAAACAAACTATTTTTAGAAATTTTTACTTTTCATTATCTATTATAAAAAAAAGTTTAGCAAAGCTGTTGGAGATGCTCTAAGGTATTAACTTTTTGTCTTTAACATTTTAATGTCTCATATAGGTGAGATTTAAGAGTTTTTAAGTATTGTACATAAATGATTTTTATATTTTTCTAAAACACAACATCTTAGCAACAAGTATAACCCATCTCTCAATTTAGTAATATAAATTTTGGTTGATTAAAATATTTCTACATATTGTGTAAGTAAAGTTGAACCCTTTTAAAATAACTATTGTTAGATGGATGTTACTTTACGATATAAGAAACAGAAAGTATTACATAAGAAAACAATACTAATTCTTGGTAATGTTGATTATGTTATTTAACAATTAATCTTATTGTTTTTTTTTTATTAAGGAAAAGATTAAAAGAAGAAAAAGAAAATACTTCTCTTATTGTATAATTCAAAATTCGCTCTCTCATACCTTTTTCATTTTGAAGAATCCATTGTATACACTTTCGATCAAGAATGACAATAAAAATACCATTAACAAAACAAGTACTGATTATAGCTCTTTTATGTTGATTATAGCAAGAACCAAACACTATCTATAAGACAAATACTATGATGCTTCTTTTCTCTTTTATGTTGACATAAACATGATATGATACAACCTATAGATGTAGCTCAATTGGTAAGTGTTTGAGGGAACATTTACTGATATTAATTAGATAAAAGTCACTACCTTACCTTATCGGATATGATTCTTGGCCATCCAACTAGCATAACATACAATAATGTTACCCCCATAAGCGCTAACCGAGGAAGATTACTGGACCCTGCCATGCCTCTCAACGGGCAAGGCAAGTGACTCAGTAAACACTCAGGTGTTGCTCGTCTTTTAAGAGGTCTGAAGTCTAAAGTCTGATTTCACATCTAAAAAATAAGAGGATGGTGCACCTCTTGAATCTTCGAAGAACCGTAAGAGATTTTCATACCTTTTTAAAAAAATAAAACAAACTTAACTCCGCAAACCTCTTAATTTTCAGCCTTGAGAGCTTTTAAAAGGTACTTTAAAAATAAAAAAAACCTTAGTAAACAACGAGAGTTTGCTCCGTAGAGCGGTAGAGGTCACTAACCATTGAAGAGTTTGTCTAATTGTTAACTTCAAGACCTGTAGGAGTAGTCAAGATACTCGTAATCAAGCTGATTCGTACTCCCAAGTTTACCAAAAACATTAAACAACATGATTTTAATATTTTATACACAAATATAATAAATCTTGGGTCCGGCAAATTCCACTAATAAACTAGATACACACAAATTGCCGATTAATCCAGACAAGATTCACCGAGAGCTAAAGCATGATGCCCTGAGTTAATCCTCAGTGGCTACAATCTGAAAGCGTTTGGATTCGAACATAGGGTAGAAAGGTTAACAAGTTACTTCCCCCCACGCCTTACGCCTTAACCATTACGTCTGTTTACGTTATGTATTTATTGTTTATACCAAAAAAAAGTGAAAGCAAAGCAATGGAAACTTTGATGTTTTAGATTCCTTTTTGAAAAAACAAATTTGAGGGTAGAAGAAGGAAGTGGATGTTCCTTGGGTATTCAACAACTCCATATTTTGTGGATCCTACTCCCTTCCCTGCCAACAAATATAGAAATCCACCCAAATAAAAATAGAAACTGACACATAATTATGTTTGGTTCCCTCCGATTCCAACCTCCCCCATACCAACCTTCCCTGATAGATATTCTATATAATAGATGAAGGTGTAGTGCGTGCAACCGGGTCAAGTTACAGTATTTAAACATCAACCACAACTGTCACACGTAATGACCAAATACAGATGGATCGAGGGCAGAGACCAAAGCTAGAATTGTTAAGCCTCGTGATCCCGTCTGTAACTTCTAACACTAACGACAGATCCCGACTCCAGTTAGGATCAATTGGTCTAAGATCGGGTCTTAAAGGGTGGGTTTGGTAAATAGGACAGATCACGAGGGACAACAGCTTGTCTCAAATTTGGCACACCAATTAAACTATGAGAAATCATCAAAGATAGCACCATATTACTAGACTATCCATTGGCAAATTAAAACCTTAAAATTGGCTAGCTCACGGTGGGACTGTTTGTTAGCAACTTAAGGAGCTTTATGGGACTTATAGCTTATTCAGTCAGTTATACATGGCTGTTTAGCGATGGCTTATTGATATAGAAAGTTGCTTATTCAATAAGCTTCTTCAGGGGAGCTTTATGCAGAAAGCCAAGTTGTTTCCAAACTTGTCCCTCCGAATTAAAAACACGTTCCTTCCGTTAAAAAAACCCACTCCAAAACAAAAAACATTCCAATCTATAGAGACAGGTTAACCCTAAGTTACATTTTAATAAAAAATTGAATTAAACAAATCATATAAAAATGAAAATATTTAAATAGTTAACTTGTTACTAATATTGATATACTTATTCTTAACTTTGTATGAGGGTTCAATATTTATATTTTTATTCAAACATAAAACATTATCGTTTCTCAAAACTACACAAAACCATATTATAAAATCATCAACAAAGACAATGAATAAGATAAAATCTTAACCTTGAGATGTATCGTGTTGCATTGCGCAAGTACACTTCTAGTATTATTAAAAAGAACTTCCACAACATCATAACTGAAAACTTCAAAGCTTTAAAATGTAGAACATTACTGTTCAATAGGCACACAAGAAATATAGCAAACGAGCACCGGAGCACGTAAACTGGAGTCTACAAGATGGTCTTCCATGAAAAAACTATGTTAATGTTTGACAGCATAAACAACATAGACAGGGTTCACCTGAGGATTGAAGTTCAATCATTGTTGCAAGTTTCAGGAGTCAACTCGGGACTTGACAATGAAATTTTGGCGACTGATGGGGTTCATGACCACCGGTGGACCAGCGGTGCGAGGCCATGCCTGGAATTTCTTGTCAGTCTCTTCCCACCACTCCTTGTTTGAAACTGTAGAGGGAGTGCTACCTATAGGTAACAGTGCAACACCAGTAATTATATTAAAAAAGAGCACATCTTAGGGATAAGGAGACATCAATATTCCAAGAGTTATATATTATATATATTGTATATGTATATATACTTGCCTCCAAATATCTTCTTGTCAGAAATAACGTAGTCTAAGGCGAATGCCAGTACACATGCTCCTAGTGTTCCACCAATAATCTTGGCTCCTGTCATTTGTTCAAACTGAATCGAAAAAAGAAATAGCCGGTCAGTAACACACTTTTGAGGGTGGTAAACTGGACAGAAGCTCTGGGACCCAACAGAGACAATTACATATCCATTCTTTATTTGTGAAACAACCTAAAAGCACAGCAGTCATACACAAACTATGTTTTGCCGTTATATCTTAATTCTTAAATATGCACTGTATTTATTAATCGACTACAACTATACTGAAAGTAACATTGTGGTCACACTTCTAACCCAAGAAGATAAACAATAAGCCTTATCAGGTAGAGTGGCTTGTATTGCCTAAGAATTTCAATCTTTCTTTCTCTTTGTTTCACTAAATAATACTGGCTCAGAGATGGCTACTTAGGAGTTCAGAGAATCCAACAATGTAATGAAACTTGGTATGGTGATGGTCGAACCACCAACAAGGGGTTTGTGTTGTGATCAGCATGCAATGGTACAGAGTGGCAAGTTTTTGCAGACTAGTGTCTGTTCTCTCCTTTTGTTCTCCTTTTTCTTTGATGAAATTGAAGTGTTTTCGTGTGTACCTTGATTTTAACACCAAAATGTACACACAATAACACATTTTGAAGTTGGATACACACAATAGGAATACGGGTATAGTTGGATACATTTTGGTGAAGATAGTCCTAATAAAATACAATATGCAGGGAAAAGTTGTATATCTGACTGATCAGAAAAGTCACCTATATATATGGGCTGGAATGATTGCTATGTAATGTAACTATGAAATGAAGTTGTGGGATAAAGTTATAGCAATTGTATGTGTTTTTTTTTTTTGGTTTATACTCCAATGAATCATGTTGTAGTGAGCACTTTCAATCCACACAAACTTACCCGTAATCTGACTGCACAGCCTTAGTGATGTCAGACAAAGTACAAACCGTCCTAAAAAAATCCGTAAAACTCCTAATTGCAAATCTGTAAATCATCTTTGTTTGTCTAAGTCATGGGAAATTAACAGTTGATTGCATTGAAAATGGAGAACCGGAAACTAAAGAATAGAAAAAAGATAAACACGTCAGTACTGGCAAACACTTAATTTCTAATATAAGGGTAGGTATAGGGGATATCACACATAGGGCATTCATCCGTGGGACTGCATGGATATAAGATTACTTGACTAGCAATTAAATTGTCACCACAAAGTTAAGGAAGATATCTCCACAACCTTAACAGCCTCATTAAAATCCCTCTGACATAGGTTGAACATACAAACAGGCCCCCTATCTTTCACCACTCCTCAACTGATTTCCCAATCATCCAATCAGTGCCCCTCACAGCAATGGGGAAAAGAAGGCACAAACTTTGACTTAAGAGAGCAACTACCTTGAAGCCGATAAAATGTCCAACTAGATCAAAACGAGGGGGTAAGAGTGACTAGCCAATATCTTAGGAAAATAAAGAGTATGCCAGTCGGACCAAATCCAACTATTATACAGCTACCGTAAGAATCTTCAAATGTAAGAAATATCTTGGAAAGCCAACATTTTCCACAGCATCCAAGCAATGAAGTATTCATGTATTCTTAGTATTATTGCCCTACTTACTTCTAGTGCCTCCTACAAACATCATTAGATTTGTATCCCAACCTAGCTGAAATAATGTCAAGTAATTCAAAACAATCAGCGAGTGAAAATCCATTCTTCCAACACTCTCCTAAAAGACCAAGTTTGAATGCCTTCCCATACTGTTTAATCTCTTTATAGTAAATTGAAAGACATTCCCAAACAACTTTTCACTTCCTCCTGATTCACCCTGACCTTATTTCACACATTCCCATTTTCAATCCAGCTTATCCTTATGTGAAATGCACCATATAATGCTTATTGTGGCAATTCGGCAACGCTAATTATATGCATGAGTTGCTTCTAGAAACCAACATTGCGGCCCATAATACATAGCATACCCAGGTTATGTTCTAATACAAAGAACTACCCTTCAACCTTGTTTCGCACACAATCCTAATGAATTACACTTCATCAGCTATCATGCTGCGATCCTATGGTAAAGACCAACACCCTCACCAATATCTTTCTGTGGCTTCGACCAAAACTATCGAATTTTTACTTTCAACCTACACTCACAATCTGCATCACAGAAGCATAAGTCTTAAAGCCACTCTTTTTCACTTCTGTGATCAGCCTCAATAACAATCTTCACCACAAACTGTATAAATTTCATGTTCCCGGCTTCTAAAAGCATGCATCAGGCGTAGGGATGTAAATGAGCCGAGCTACTCGAGCTCCGATCGTTAAAAGCTCTAAACGAGCCAAGCCTTGACAAGCTTGAGCTCGAGCCTAGATTAAAGCTCATTTAATAAACGAGCCGAGCTCGATCTCCAAAGAGTTAGCTCATTTAAGCTCGCGAGCCTAAACGAGCTCAATATATAATATAATATATATTTGATTTTCAATATTTTTATATATCATTTTAATAAAAATATCAAAATAATACGTGAGCCTAAACGGGCCAAGCTTAAACGAGCCTAAACAAGCCGAGCCCGAGCTTTGTAAATTTTTAACGAGCCGAGCTCGAGCTCAACATCATGGGCTCGAGACGAGCCGAGCTCGAGCTCGAGCTTGAAAAAGCCTAAACAAGCCCAGCTCGAGCTCGAGCTTGAAAAAGTCTAAACAAGCCCAGCTCGATAAGTGTCTGGCTCGGCTCGGCTAGTTTACATCCCTAATCAGGCGGTTACCAAAGTATATGCACATATAATACTATAATATTAACGATACTCGCTTTGCTCCAAAATTAATGAGCAGATACCTTGGTAGTACTCTCCAATTTCAAAATCTCATGTCTTAGGTATTTCAAACTTATTAAAACTTATAGCAAGTCCTACAAATATAAAGATGTTGCCACTGAATTATCAACAAAAACGACAATTTAACATCAATTTCACCATTTCAAAAGCAGCTTTTAAAACCTAAAAAATTTACTAGCTAACTCAAATAAGATTCTCAATACTAGATCGAAATCCCCAAATTAACCAGCTACGTTTCTTAATAGAGCTTCAGCAGGTGAAATGAAACCATGATTTTGCTGCTATTACTATTAGCAAACATCTTAGGGCTTCAATTTCTCTTTTAAACATCAAATTTTGCGGAATATTGAAAATAGCTCAT
Source organism: Centaurea solstitialis (assembly GCA_030169165.1). Taxonomy (NCBI): domain Eukaryota; kingdom Viridiplantae; phylum Streptophyta; class Magnoliopsida; order Asterales; family Asteraceae; genus Centaurea; species Centaurea solstitialis. Next base: position 46,523,662 of record CM058044.1, read on the forward strand.
CGAAGAATAGATCAAAACAAAATCAAACAAGAGGTTGTTGGATTAATCGATCTAAAAACACAAATTTACAACGAAATAAGTAAGAGAAAATCAATGAAGTTTACCTTTGCGATCGCTTATCCGAAAATCGATTGCCCTTTGATCAGCCGTAAAAAGGGGACTGAGAATATGAAGAAGATTCGATAGATGATGTTTCTGGTTTCAAATTAGAGGGGGCCCAAGAGGTAACGATTAGCGTTGCACCTCGGTGGGCTTGGCCGAGTCAGGCCCGAATCGGTTCCGGTTCTAAACCGTGTTTTGTTGTAGGCGGTGTCGGGCTGGGCTGAAACGGGTCCCGATCAAAGTATTTCGGTCTGGATATGACTTATGAGAATCGCTTCGAGTTTTATGTCGGGTCCAAATCGGTCTCACTTGTAAATTTTATTTTTCTAAATTGATTTTGACATTCGAGAGATATCTTTTATAGATTTTGGTTAATCAATAACACTAATAAATACATTTTTGTTATAATTATTAAAATACGTTTTTATTATAATTGAGTGATAATCAAATACATTAAAGAAATTGTTTTTGTTATAAAGAATTTGTACAACGGATATATATTTTAAAATATTTCAAAATACGTTAATATTATAATATACTCTTGAAATTACATTATGATCTTAGATTAAAATACATTTAGAAATATTCTTGAAAAATATAAATATATTTAAAATAAATAAAAATAAAAAATTTAAATTAAAAATGGGTCGCACAAAACCTTGTGCTTCGGTCCTCCATCAGTACAGGGCCTAAACGAACATCTCTAATCAAAATTATAGCAAAATTACAACCCAACCAAAATCATACGAGTTTTGTTGCATTAGTCAGTTTAAGCTTTGATACATTATTTTACAACGTAACTAAGTGTTTGTGATAAAATTAATATGATAACATATAAAAAGGGCTAATAAACTCAAAAAAAATATACTTGAAATTGTAATATAATTTTAAATTAGCTAATTACAGATTGACTTAATATGTAATATACATATATTAATCAAGAACTCAAAAAAATGATATTAGATATATTAGATATAGAAAGACACCTACTAATCTTACTATCTTAGGTTGGGTTCAAATGGCTCCAGCAAATTCCATCCTAATAGACAAGGTTTAGTCTAATTTTCTTTATTTTAAAATTTTTATTGAACATGTTTCTTAAACTTTATTTGAAAGATATTTACCTTTGTTTCACAATGTTGTATTTGTGTCAAGGGATTGCTATTTACACCATACTTTATGTCAAAATCAGGTCATTCTAGCATTGGGATTGCAAAAAATAGTTTATAATGGTGATGTGTGTGAGAGGAGAGTGGTGCATTTAATAACTTTTTGGATGCAATTAGCCTCACCTTTATAAAACATCAAAATCCAAATAATTGACACTTGTTTGGATGGAACTTTTTATTAAGATTTGAATACGGTATTGTATTATCACACTTGTTGTAAACTACAAGTCTCTATAATAAGAGCAAGTTTAAAGAACTACGTTGCACTGAAATCTGACAACAATATCAATCAACCCATATTTAAATCCATGGTGGCTAACGACACAAAGCAATCTTCAGGATTTAAGATTATGGCTCTTAATTATAATTTAAATAGTAAATTTAAAACACACACATAACCATAACATTTGTTCTCTTAGACGATATAAAGCATGCCTCATTGAGATTTCTCAATGACATTGAAGAACAAAAATCAATGATTAAGGCATTGTTTGGTAAATGCAAAGTAGCTTATAAACTAGCTTATTTTTTGTGTACGTATTTAAATGGACAAAAAGTAAGCTACTTTTAATAAGCTACTTGAAGACAGTTTTTTGGAGATCTTTATAGCTTTTGCCAATTATATCTTTATTAATATTAATTATTATATCTCAATATACCCTTTATAGTCATTTTACTTACACATAAGCTAGTTTTTGCCAAACATAATTTGTTCATAAGCTAGCTAATTAGCTACCAGCTAGCTTATCACCTAGTTTGCCAAACATATCTTAAGCTAGAAAAACCTAGACCATAAATTTCTTCCCCACAACCATGATTACTAATGGGCTGTTTGTTTTTTAAGAGGTCTGAAGTCTGAAGTCATATTTTACTTCTGATTAATAAGAAGTAGAGCTGAAGTCTGAATTCTATATCTACAAGATTGTTTGTTTTTATCTCTGAAATCTAAATTCTGAAATCTAATATATATTAAAAAATAAAGAAGACAGATGTGTCTTGATATCTGTGACTATATCAAAAGACAAAAGATATGTTTAAGTTTTGGAATTTTAAAAGAATTTTGAGAGAGAGAGAGAAAGAAATGGGTCTACTACATTGGTGGACGGTGGTTGTCACCACCATTTCTCCGCCGCCAATAAAACCACCGGCAAACCCTCCTCCATTTCCTTATTCCGCCGCCACCGACCGTCCTCCGCCTCCATCTTCCCGTCCTCCAGTGCCGCCCCCTTCTCCATTCATTTTCCCATTCTTCCTCTGCCATGCTTTCATGCATAGATCTTACTACAAATAAATTTTGGCGACGGTGTGATGTGGCAAAGGCAACGTGGGATGAGGAGAAGGTCATCTTCCCGTCCTCCAGTGCCCCCCCCCCCCCCCTTCTCCATTCATTTCCCATTCTTCCTCTGCCATGCTTTCATGCATAGATCTTACTACAAATAAATTCCGGCGACGGTGTGATGTGGCAAAGGCAACGTGGGATGAGGAGAAGGTTGACCCAGTACGGCGACCGACGACGGTGGCAAAGGCGACGGTGGGAGGAGGAGGAGATCATAACAGCGGTCGACGGCGGCAGACTGCTACCACCACCTTCAGTTGCAGTTGCCGGCGGCGAGCTTGAGAAAAGGGAGGAGGAAGACATAGGACATTTAGAGGTTTTCAAAGGGTAAAGTATCACTTTTCATTTCAGAGGATTTTTCAGATTTAGGAGCTCTGAAGACTTAAAAAAAAACGCCCTGAAACCTAAAAAATCTGACCGAATCAGATTTCAGGGGTTTTCAGAGAAAAAATTCAAAAATCAAATAGCCCCTAAGAGCCATGAATCCAAAGGTATAGTTTGACATGAAGAAAGTCCATATGGAGTCAATTGTGTCAATTTTATGATGCATTCAAAATATTACATAACTTTATAGAATTGGCTAGAACAGTTAATTAATGTTTGGTAAGAGATGACTAGACTAGATAAGACAAAACATTGACTAAATAACCAATTTATCCTAGTAATAATGTGTGGTAGATGTCTCTATAATAGTACTTGAGTAAATGTCTTAAATAATAAATGACCAATTTACCCTCGTATTGCCCTAGTATTAATGACTAGTGATGGCCAAAAATCGGTCCCGAGCCGGTTATAACCGGTCAAGGATCAGTTCGGTTAAAAACAATAATCGGCCGTACCGGGTTACGGCGTAACCGGGTACGGTTAAGAGGTCCCAGGGTCTTAACTGTTTAAGCTTAACAGTTAACTGGTTAACCTCGAGACCATTATTACTAATATTAATTAATGTTGTTTAATGTTTGGTAAGACAACAATAACCAGAATGTCTCTATAATAGTACTTGAGCTTCTTAGTTAATTCTGGTAACTATTTTTTATTTTTTTATTATCTACTTTCGTGAGCATATAGATAGAATCCTCAAACCATTCTCCAACAAACCCTAAAAGAAAAAGAAAAACATATATATAAGAGAAATAGCAAGCAATGTGGGACTCCAACATCCTCTTCATCAAAAGCTAGATGATAACAAAATGTTCAAGAGTTGTCATACAGGGGACACTCTAGCTAATGAAGTCCCTAAAGTGAAATGTCCTAGAGCGTTACTAAAGTTCCTAAACTGAAATGTCCAAGAGTGTCATACAGGGGACACTCTAGCTAGTGAATCCCTAAAGTGACAGACCTTAGGTAGTTAACTCTAATACCAATTAAGAATGTGAGATAGCTAGTTACTCTAATACAATGTAAAAAAGTGTGAAACCCTATCATTCTCAAAAGAGCACTTTAGGAGAAAATAGTCCAAGTCCAACTGAAGTGAGACTCAAACATTTAGTAATAAGTAAAATCAATTTTAGTGCTCCAACTAAAAAAGACATCAAACTCAAAAACTGTTGTCAAAAGACATCAATGCCTGCATCATGAAATAAAAATCATCAATAAAATGATTTAGCATAAAAATAACTAGCAAGAAATTGGAATTTATGGGATCCACTGAACATATTCAACATAAAAAGTGATTTAGAAAATAAGCATAAGATTGAAATATGAATGTGCCACTGCCAAAACAAGTATCAATCACTCAAAACATTCAACGACTGGTACTCTATATCAAAACGATGTCCTAACGACATAACATACTCAAGCAGGAATGTCAGCAACATCCTCGACATAAGTAATTGCCTTTGTAGTGGGTTTCGCCAGCAAATCGGTATACTCTTGGAATGGAGATCTGCTGAATCGGGTCTCTCTCCAGAAGTCTGGAGTCAGGAAACCATAGGTCTTCAGAAGACAGTCAAAAGTAGCCTGTCAAACAAAAACTTGCATTAGGTGTGCCGTCATACATTTTGATTTTTGATACCATTCATCTTCCACTAAAGTTAACACATCACCAACATTTTCAAGCACATCATAAGTAGCAACAAAGGGCACAAGTCATCCACAAGTTGAGAAAAAAGCAAAACTTTGAATTTGACATAAAAGATTCAGCCTTAAAGGTGTTTTTATGTGGGGTTGTCATGCCTTCAGGAATCAATTTAACTCTAAGGGCATATTCCTAATGGTGAATTAACTACCAACCTGCTATCTTCAGCACTTCTGAAACAATTGCCTAACTAGAATTCTAATCAATGACTCATCATTGGGGTTGCATATGTGCATACACAATGTGACCACCTTATATGTGTAAAACACGCTAACAACACATTAAAAACTACTAAAAACTGAGCTAAATTTGCAGTACTTTTGTGGATAGCATGGCAGAAGAACCGAAACAACTTGCTTATCAACAACTGTCGGATAATGATATTTAGCATCAACATCAGAAACATTGTAGCAACAATGTTTCTAACATTCATCCGCGTATTTATCAGTCTTTTACAATGAAAAGCAATACCATAAACACACCAAAGATAAACCCACACAAATTTGATACATTATCAATCACATAAAACTAATCACCATGAACTTATACCCAAGACAGCATGCATATAAAAAATGTTATGGTCAGGTTGTGTTTGGCAACAAGCCAGTACATGTTTGAATAGACCCTAAGCTAGCTTATTGAAACACTAGTAAGCACAGCTCTTCAGGAGCTTTTTGTAGCTTTTTCCAACCCTTATTGATATTAATTTTCATACCCAAGACACCCTCTTTGGTCAGTTTACAGTCATAAGCTAGCTTTTACCAAACATAATTTATTCATAAGCTATCTTATCATCTACTTTACCAAACACAGCCTAAGAATCATATGAATTACTAGCTGCACCATCTCAAATCTATAACAAGTATATAAACTAATAATACACAAAACACATGTTTTCAAACAATATCAATTATCTAGCTCCCATATCAACACTCCACAAATCAATCAAATTAGGTCATAACAATCAATGCCAATTAACAGAAATCAAATCAACAATAACCAAATACCGAAACAACAACGAACCTTGACAAAGTTTCCAAGAGTCTTAGTAGATCCACGCGACGACGTAAACACATCATCGATACCAGCAAACTGAAGCACCTTCTTCGGAACCCTAGCCGCCACAATTCCAGCACCACGAGGCGCCGGAACAAGCCTAACAGTAACCGAACCACACTTACCAGTAACCTTACAAGGCACAGTATGAGGCTTACCGATCTTATTCCCCCAATATCCTCTCCTAACCGGAATCACCGAAAGCTTCGCCAGTATAATCGCACCTCTAATGGCGGTCGCAACCTCCTTAGAGCACTTCACTCCCAATCCGACGTGTCCGTTGCCGTCTCCGACCACCACAAACGCCTTGAACCTCGTCCGCTGGCCGGCTCTGGTCTGCTTCTGGACCGGCATGATCTTCATCACCTCGTCCTTCAATGAAGGAAGGATCTGATCGATGATTTGGTGCTCCTTGATTGGAAGAGAGTGGAGATAGACCTCTTCGAGCTTGGTGATCTTGCCGTCCTTCACGAGACGGCCGAGCTTGGTGACCGGGACCCATTTCTCTTCGTCGGCGTCACGGCGGCCGCCACGGCGACGGCCACGGCCGCGGTCGCCACCACGGCCGCCTCTTCCACGGTCTCCGAATCCTCTTCCGAAGCCGCCGCGTTCTCCGCCTCTCTCAGCCATGGCTGCTGGTTGGTTTGGATTGCAGAAGAGATGAGTGTGAGAGTGAAAATGAGAGAGCGAAACCCTAGAGTGGCGGTGAAGAGGTTTATATGTGGATAAGAGATTTTAGGGTTTCTCTATTGGGCCCAATATGTGGAATTTGGGCCGGCCCATTTGTATCCATAGTAGATAGTCATAGACTCATACTACCTCAAATACAAAATAGAGGCTTGTAACTTTGTAAGTTGTTTTTCTATGTATTGAATTACTTGTATCATTGTATTTTGGTTGTTTATCTTTTTAGGTGATTTAAGTGGTATGATGGTCTGATTCGATTTTAAAAAATAGTTAAATTATTCGGTCTGGTTGGATTTGTTGTTTGAACGTTCTTGTAGTTGTTTGGATTGAATCAATCTTTAAAATAAACATGTATTTAGTTTTTATGTTGTGAATTCGATTTTTATAACACGATGTAAAAGAAGTTTGTTTAAGACATTAATAAGTTTTTAGTTTTCACGTTTTAATTGTACTTAAATCAGCAAAACTCTAAAAACCATCAGAAAGCAACATTTGAAATTCAAATCCTTCTTGACTTGCTTAATGTTTGTTCAAAATGCCAACTATTGTTTCTGGACCTGTTTAACTTTAACCTTTTTTAATTTACTTAATGGGTTTTTAATTTCAGATATATATATATATGTTTCTTTATAATTTTGTAGTTTATTTCAATGTTATACTTTTAGAAATTTCATTTTGGAGATAAATGTTATATATTTTTTAAATTTAAAATCTATGATGAGTCAAATCAGCTAAGCTAGTCAGATTAGACCATGTTTCTATAAACCAGTTTGATTGATTTGGTTTTTTTTGTCAAAGCATTCAGCCTGAATTTTTTTTTAGAAAAGTCAAAATCTCTAACAAAAAATTACATCTGCAATAACTTTTCTATTTTAAAGAATTTATTATTATTTATGTTAATAAATTATGTATTATATTTAATATTCCAAAAGAAAAATCAATTATAAGGGATTAAAAGTATTAAAATATGAAAATTTTAATACATATTGGATAAATATAAGGGTTTATGACTTATTTGGGTAACTAATTGTTTGTTTTGTACTAATATTACCATGAAACTATTTTTTGTGTTCAATATACCATTCAACTTTTTTTCTTTGTGTTAATAACACCATTATTACCGGAAGTTGCCTGTTTTTGATGAGGTGGCAACTAAAACTAATTATGTGGCAACTAAAATTAACTACGTGGCATTAACATATGAGGAGGAGGATCATTCTGCAAAAACTCATCAATGGTGGAAGGAAACCCAACTTCATTACCACCATCTGAACCCAACAAGGCAGCCTTCCCCAAAAGCAAATGAGCCAATCTCAAAGGCTCTTCTCCTCTGCCATTATCATTATTCAAAAAGTAGTATTTGATCCATCCATCCAATCTCTCAACTTCCTTCTTACATTTAGGCCCTTTCACCCCACGATCTTATCGTAAAATTCATCATCTCTGACATCCGGCATCTCCTCCGGCCGTTCTCCGTCCAAATCCGATAACTTCAGCAACCGAATCATCGAATCAACATCGTCGTCTTCCACGGTGCTTTTGATTTTGGGGGAATTGTTCTCCGAATCTCGAAATTTAGGGTTATCGGAGAGGAATTCGAGAGGCGGTTGTTCGATTGAGGAGGTTGAGGAGGCGGTTGTGTGTTGGTTGTGGAAGTAAATTGGCGAGCTGCTCAAGGAATCGGTGGTTTCCGGTGGTGGTTGTGACGGCGGAGGTGGTGGTGGATTTCCGTCGTCGAAACTCAACTTCTTACATATATGCATTTCAATTGCATCTGTAAGATAGGTTAATGCCACGTAGTTAATTTTAGTTGCCACATAATTAGTTTTAGTTGCCACCTCATCAAAAACAGGCAACTTCCGGTAATAATGGTGTTATTAACACAAAGAAAAAAAAGTTGAATGGTATATTGAACACAAAAAATAGTTTCATGGTAATATTAGTACAAAACAAACAATTAGTTACCCAAATAAGTCATAAACCCTAAATATAAATAATGTATAAACTAGTTAATGGCCCGTGTAATACACGCACAATTTATAACATATTATTTTAATTTCTAATAAAAATAGGCATCTACATTATAAAGTTCACAAATATTTCACCTCCAATTAACAATATAAATATTACTTAGTTAATAAAAGAAAAACATTAATGATGTAGTTTAATCATAGCCATCTATGAAAACTTTTGTTCCAATCCTTTATTCAAAACTTTCTTTGAAATTGAATGAGTAGATTTAGTAAAAATAATTCTTATTAATCAACGATTTAAATGGAAAAAAGAAATTACTCTTGCTTTATTACTAAATATTTTAATCATCTAATAGTTGTTAAAATATCTGAAATTGAAAATTTATAATTCTTTTGTCGAAAGATTTGGATTTCCTGAATGATATTAAAACTGGACGGATTCAGAAATAAAATAGGTAGTGTTTTTTATTTGTAGGGCTTTAAAAAAAACTTTATTTATAAATAATCTATAAAAATAGTTAGATTATAAAGATGAAATCTTTAAATTAACGAATATCAACAGAAGGGTTTTAAATAAAATTAATTTTCATTATTTATAAATAATGTATAAAAATAGTTAGATTAAAAAAGATGGAATCTTTAAATTTCATAATATCAACAATAGAATTGCAATAAAATGTAAACACGTTAACTTATAACTATTTTTAATATTATAAATAAATTTAAAAAAAAACTATTCAATATTAGACTCATTTTGAATGTATCATCGAAACGATTATAATGGTGTAATTTGTAGCAAAGAAAAACAAAAACTTAATACTTTTTAATCCATATATATTATTTACGTTAATATGATAAGGATGTAAAATGAAAAATGAAAAATTAAAGGATAAAAAGTAATTTAATCAAATAATTTTAAGGATACAAAATGTAAATTTAGGTAGGTGAATTTTGGAAAATTTTTTTTTCCATATTTGTTAGTTATGTATTTATACATATTAATAGGGCATTAAAAAACAAAAAAAAAAAATAGAAATAGATTATGACATCATCATTTGATAGATTTTGTTTAATTGACCAATAAAATCACTCAATTTCATTTTGATGACATCAGCAAAATTTCTTTTAATATATATATATATATATATAGAATATAGATAATGAATTAAAATTTTATTCTTATAATATTAACTAAAATGTATTAAAATTTTCATTTTTTTCAATAAATTATATTGGTATAATTGTGTTGACAATATCTTCAAAATGACTCCGATTATGGATTTGATCGTATTGCTAAATATTAAGATTACATCCAAATTAATTTATTTTATATTTTTTACATTCTTATTTTTCATTTTGCACACTTATCTATCTTATATTTATATTTAAACTATCTTACTAGTTTAAAAGTTTCAAATACTCTCATGTTCAACATCATAATTAAAAATATAATTATTTTTATATTTAAATTACACTTTATTCCCTTATATATAATTATTTAATTTACTTCGTATTTCTTTTTCCTTTTATGATTTTGCATACATGATCTTAGATTAATTAAATTATATTAAAAATATATTGTTACAAATATACTATTATAATCGTCAAATCAAAACCTTCAAAATGAGGTCAAATGTTATGAGTTTGAAGACTCAGTATCTAATATGCATTTTATGAGTTTGAAGACTCAGTATCTAATATGCATTTTAAATGCATAAAACCATGAAGGTAACATCTTGTAATGGAGAATAAAGTTGAACATAAAACAAAATTATTCTTTAAGTTATTGGAATTAGATCTAAGATATTTCGGGCTGGAACACGCATGAATACATATTAACAAAAGGAGCTTGGTAAACTAAGCTTGAAGAAAAAACTTTTTAAATAATGTGAAGGTTGGGAAAAACTCGAAAATGCAACGGAGTTTAAAGGTATAGTTATTACAACAAAAGGTTGCTTTAGCTAATAGTTTTTTGTTCTGAAACTCATATTTATAATTTGATATGAGTTGATAGTTTGATATCAATGTAAGTATTTATCCGATCAATTGGTTATCTCTTCAGAAAGAAAGAAGTAAAGTCTAAATCCAATGTTCAACGTATCTCACTTTCAATCGAACCAAGATGAGATACATTTGTGTTCTTGATGTTCCAAAATTGAATATGTTTAGAGGATGCGATCAGTTAAATCCAAGTGGTTTGTCGAGCGTGTGCAGGGGCGGAGCTATACTATGGAGAGTGGGGTCTGTTGACCCCAGTCAACATCCAAAAACGATAATTTTTTACCGTAAACCTTGTCCTCTAACTTAAATAGGCATAGATTTTTAATTGTAGGACCCCATTGAAAATTTTACAGACCCCTCTTTCAAAAAGAAGTCTCTTCAAAAGCTCTCACAGTCCCACTCTCTATAGCTCTGACTTTCTCTTATTTTAGGCACTTAATTTGTTTAACACCCTATCCCCCTATGCACTAGGCCACCAACAAATTCTTTATTATCTCTTGGTTTGTTTTTCTTCTTCTTATTATTTTTGTTTATTATTTACTATTACTAATTTACCTAAATCGTTTATTTGTTATTATATGAATTCATGAAGTATTTGACGCTAAATTATAGCGTATATGTTCAACAAACTAGCTGATAAGCTAGCTAGTAGCTAATAAACTAGCTTATGAATAAATTATGTTTAACAAAAACTAGCTTATGAGTATGTAAAATGATCAAAAATGGTATCTTTAAATTTAATAAATTACTATTAATAAGATTATAATTGGAAAATGCTACAAAAAACTATTCAAAGTAGCATATTCAAAACGCTACCTTATGGTACATGTTTAATTGAACTAGCTTATTTTTGCCTAACATAGCTATAGTGTCAACATTAATGTTATTAATAAGTTTAATTGTTAATAAAGTTAGGTGTTTTATATGCAATGAATTTAATGTGTTAAATAAATTTACTATCTTGTCATCTTAGATATATGAAAATGATATTAATATTGTAGCTCAAGAGTGGTGGCATTTCGTAACCTACCTTAACCTTTTTGATGTCTAAAAGGATTGATTCTCATTAGGGTTTTTAGATTGATTCTCATTAGGGTTAACTAAAAGGAATTTTTTTTGAAGTATTATCTTAATCGAGTATGAAAATAAGGTAAAAATAAATTGATTAGAGGACTTTTGTCAACCTTAATTAGAGATGGAAATAAGGTTAAAAAAGTGTTTAAATAACTAAAGTTTGACCCCAGTCATTAAGATTCCTGGATTCGCCACTGAGCGTGTGCCTTGGATTTTATACATTTGATAGGCGGAAAAAATACACACAACCATAAAATAAAATTTGTATGATAAGAAATAAAGTTGAACATGAAACAAGATTATTTTTTGAGTTATCGATATAAAATTTAATCCGATTCGCGCCACATTATGTGCACACACCGATCAGTTTCTAAATAATAGAATAACAAAACTAATAATAGAATAACAAAACTGGCAAAACATTTTAATAAATAAAAACTTACTTTTTCTATTTTGTGAAAGAGATGTTTTATTAAATTTTTCAAGACTATGTGGAATGCATGCCATTTTTTGTAATGCTTTTATAATGAAAATTTTGCGTTATTTTACATATTACATAGTCGAAAATTCTCTCATCACCTTCAACTTTTTTACTATAAATTTAGATGATTCGCATAATTTATACACACTTGAAATTTAAAGCATCTCTTATATACGAGAGTACACCACTCTTTTTATTTATAATTATATATATGGGGAAATATCAAATACTTAAAGGTGAGATTAAACAAGAACAATATTTATTTAAAAGAAGTAACAAAATCATATATGTCTCACACAACTTTGAAAGTCGCGGACAAAGTCGTATGCGTGGCTTTTTTCGTTGTTAATGCGAAATCATATATGATTTTGTTAGTTTTCATGTTCTTTTAAATAGATATTGTTCTCGTTTGATCGACCTTCATACCACCTATAAAACATGCATGAACACTCATTCAACGGTGACCATATGTTTGAAATGCTCATTGATCTGAACAATATTTTTTGGGCATCGGGGGTTCACGGTTCCAATGTAAGTCAATTTGACATTGTTGCAAACGGCCTTAGCGTCATCACCACCTTCTTGAGTAATGTTGATTTCTTGCAAGACAACCCCTTGGCATGGATGTTTTTCACTACATTTAAATATCACTGCATCTTCATCCGCACTAGTTCCGGTGATATTTTTGTAAACCACATTTTTTATTTCGACGGCCGAGTCCTGAAAATATTTAATTTTATTAAAAAAAAGTATTTAAAAGAAAACCACAATGGTTTTTCTAAGGGTTGTAGTGTAATGGTTGAGACTTTGGGAAATGTAGTAAAATATTACATCCAACCAAGATTCAATTTTAAGCGTCCAAAACAATTGGCCACTGAGTTTAATAGAGCTGATTACGGGCTTACGGTTATAATTTGCCAAGATTAGTCTGGAAGGGGAAAGACACCCTTACAAAATATTCAAAAGAAAATAGGCAAGACAAGCTCATTGACGTTAAGAATACCTTTAAAATAAATTATCGTATTAGCTATTTCATAGTACATTTATAAAAATGTCTTACAAACAATAGGACGATTCTGTTTACAAACAAAATTTCAAATATTGCCATATAATTGATAAATGCAATATTTTATTTTAAAAGTGTCTTAGAAAACTTGGTCAAAAATTTAAAAATGTGCTATAAATTTATTGTAACACTTTTGAACATATTGTTCTGTTGTTTGATCTTATAAATTTAAATCATAAGAAAAAAATCTACTAGACACGTAGACATGTTTAGCATCCTAAAAACTCAATTGTTGTAGTTGCTATCACGTTATATTGTTATATAATGAGTTTGATGGTATATGTATGTGTGTGCGTGTACGTGGTGTGTGATGACTATTACATATATATCCTGTCAAATTGCTCAATGAAATGATCAAATAGTTATAACCTGTTCTTTGCACGGCCCATCTTGATCACAATACTCTTGGTCTATAATGATAGGGTTTGTCACATTCTTCATGTTGATATTTTGAAACGTAATATTACTTGCATCTCCTGATCCTCCCTATAATTGACATAACAAAATTGACATGCCAACATTAACATCTTAGCATTTCATTTTTGCTTTAATACATTCGGTTGAAAAATACAAATTACCAACTTTTTGTTAGAATACTTGAAGTAACCTAGATGGGTTGTTAGTTATATAATCTTTTTCCTTACATGCATAAATCATAATGAATCCACGAGATGCATACTCTTAGGCCCAAGCTTATTCACCGAGATAAGAATTATGAGACAACAAAACCGTTGAAAACCAACCTAGGGTTAGTTTAATTACCTGCCAAGTCTTGATTCTAACACCATTTGTCGTTCCAGTAAGATAAGCCCCATCAACCCTAACATCCGAAACATGGGCTTCTTCGTTGTCGGATCCTAAACTCCCGATGCTAAATCATCAACCATCCATAATATTATTAGTATGCATTCAATCAATATGTGATACAAATAACTTTTGATCTCAGGCGATACAAACCTAATTTTTTAAATACATAACTTTAAAACTAATCATGAACATACATACATATACACGTGTTTAGATCTTTTAAAGGAAAATACATATTACATACCTAATCCCATGACCGGGTCCACACGTTATACCAGTGGCTTGAACATTTTTGGATCCATTCACTATCGATATACAATCATCCCCTTCAATGATTATAAAAAATGTTAGAAGATGCTTGAACTCATAATCAAAATATATGTAACTTAATTACAGATAATTTATGATATTGAACAATATTTTTATTAAATTTGAATGATATATATTTGGTATATATGACACGATGTGATCATCTACGTCATTAACAAAAAATAGAATAGTAGTTAGGGAGAAATATATGTATAAGAACCTGTTCCTATAATTGAGTCTGATATTTTGATGTTTTGGGTGCGAGTGACATGAATTCCATCCGTATTTGGGCTATCTCCGGGTGCAGTCACTCTAATATTAGAAGCTTGGACGTGGTCACATCTTTCAAAAGAAACATGAATTTGTTGCGCATTTTGAACCGTTAGATCATTCACTACCAACGTTGTGCACTTGTAGAGCGTCAAAGCCTATCATTGCAAAATAAATAAATGTTATGTATAAAAATACGATAAATTTCAAAAACTAATGAACATTTTATCACGTATAAGATTCCCTTTGTTGATTATTTTGCATCTAACTTTTTGCAAGTTTTTCAAAACCACTTATTTCCTCTAGATTTTTCTTTATATGTGATTTTTCTAAAAGTAATGATTATATATGCAGTGTACTTAGTTACTTACAAATTACAATAGAGTAAATAATAATTTAAAAAATTAAATAATTCGTCTAAAAAATGATGAAATGGAGACAGAACGTACCGTTGGGGCATCCTTGCAAGGCTGAAGGCATTCATTTATCACCACAAAAAGAAAATATAATTGATTAATAATGAACGATATATGTAACATAGATATGTAAACACAAAATATATCATAAATACCATTTAATTACGTGAAATAATATTTCATCATAGGTGTTTGATTTTGACCAAAGGCAGTGGTGAATGTTCTTTTGTCTAATAAATGGGTTGTACTTGAACTCGTTTTAAGTAAACAAAATTTATAGATTTAGAAAAAGGTTGAGTTATGATAAGAAGTAAACTTATCGTGAGAAGGATAAGAAAGAATCTTGATGCCTATATGCATGTACATTAGGATCAGTAGGGAAAGAAAATTGATATATGTATATATGGGTCATGTTCATGGAAAAACCTTAAGAAACGGAAAATCAAGGAACGCTCTTGTAGTACTTCATCTGAACCGTATGCACTTGTGGATAAAAGTAATTTATAACATGCATAAGTGCATAACAACCAAAAAAACAGCTTAATTTACTTTTATCTACAAGTGCATATGGTCCAGATGAAGGGTTGAATGGTGTTACTTAGTGAAATAGAATGGACCTCCCTTAATTTGCATAATGGACCCCATGTGTGCCCCATAGATTTTGGGCCTCTCATTAGTCTACTATAAACTTGGACCATTACTATTAAAAAGACTCATTAGGCCATTAACATAGCAATTAAAATATCCATTAAAAATTAAAAACAAAAACAAAAAGAAGCCCTTAATCGACTATTGGAAGACGTTGACTACGGCTCTACAACATTCGACCATTCGACTTCCCTTCATCATCTGATCGATCGTCTGATTCGTCTCTAGTCTCCTCGATCTCGACTCGGGTTTCTTCAATTCGACATTAATCCAAGTAAATGGTACCGTCTGAACTCTGAATTTTAAATAGTGATTACTGATTATATATACGTTGTGATTCTGAATTCTAAATTTTTTATTAGTTTAATACTTTGATTCTGAATGTTGAATTGTTTATTAATTAATTAGTTTGTTTTTTATTCATATTTTTTTTGTTTAATACTTTAATTTGTTTAAAGTTGTGTCATGTGTGGTATAGTTTTATACTATATTGAATATTTAAATTATAACTTTTTGTATTTATGTTTTATGTTTATATCTAATTAAGTTAAAATGTTAGTAACGAGTTAATTTTAGAGAATTTTCGTGGTATGACATATCGCTGGGATCAATTATAAGCACTTTATGATATTTGTTTAAATACATGTCGAATTTTTTGTTGGTATATGTGATGTCTTTGTTTTATATCATACTACCCGACCATCAAAATTATTGTTTCGACCGACTCATCTTATCACATAAACTATATTGGACCCCAGTACGTTTGAATCCTGGATTCGCCAGGTGGGTTCAGACGAGAACGATGTCAATTTAAGAAAACGCAAGGACGATTCTCAGCTACACATTTTCGGTTACGGTGGACGCGATCACGGAGGATTGACGCGATTCATAGAGGGTGGAGATGGTTAAAGGAGGGTGATCTGGTCAAAGCCGCATTTATTGACCGGATGAGTGGTTGAGAATTGTTCTCGCGTTTTCTTAAAAAGTTACGTTTCTTGCATGAACCTCTCTCTCTCTCTCTCTCTCTCTATATATATATATATATATATATGTATATATGTATACACACACACACCTAGACGAACGTTCAAATGTGAACTCATATTTCATTGTGAACGTTAGGATCAACAAAATCGTGTCACGTGACAATCTGAATCGGCACTTAAACTTTATTCAGTATGAATATCATGCACTCTAACGTGTGCGCATGCAGATTGAATAAAGCTTAGGCGCAATCACTCTCACGCGCCTAAGCTTTATTCAGACCGAATATTGTCACGTGATTACGATACTAGTGGTACTCACGTTCACAATGAAAGATGAGTTTTTGTCGAGTAGAATCTAGTGATTTCGGCTAATGGGTTGATTACTTACGCGATCCTTGTCGACTTTGCATGATTTTTTCCACCAAACAGCACCATTGCCATCAATGACTCCTCCTCCTTCGATTTGCAAGTTATCAACTCCATCCACCCTAAGCCAATGCCTTTCATCTTTCTTATACTTGGACTCCTTTGTAGATGCTAAAATGGTTCCAGAAATCTGCAAATATTCCAAAATAAATCATTAATTCCTCCTTTGGAATGATATCAGGTAATCATATATAAGTTAGCTTATTTTTCAAATTTATGAATTTGTTTTGGGATCAACCTTATAAATTAGTTTTTATCAAGCATAACTATTTTATCGACTAATAGCTAGTTTTTTAGTTAGTATCCGGCTTATGAGTTAAAACTAGTTTATTAACTAGCTAGTTTTTCAATCACTTATTTTCCTTTTGGAAAACTAAATTACTAAGATATATATATATATATATATATAACATATAGTTCAATTCCTATATATGGAAAATGAAGAAAAATTAATTTAAAATATCAAGGTGATCAGTACCTGCATGGTTAGTGAAGCTTTGCAAGGACCTTTAAACTTAATTGGTGTTACAAGGTACTTCTTGTTCTTGGGCACACTAAAAACTGCTGCTTTGGTAGATGAACATGCTTCCTTCCAGGCCTTCTTGAATGCCTACAACAACAACAAAACACACACATAAATACTTACTTGAATACACAATAAAACTCTTAAATTTATAGGAACAACATATATATTTGCTCTTTATATATATATATATATATATATATCAATATATCATAAATTGTGAGAACAAAGTTGGATAATATAGTAAGTAGATGTTTGTGAATTGAACAAAATAAAAAGCCCTATCTCTATTTATATATGTTTGTTTAGCAATTTTAGATATTTAACACCCAATTAAACATCTTTTTAGAAGTATGTATCAAGACAAAAAAAAATGATAAAGAGGAAGGAGTTTCCTAACCATGGAAGAAAACATCATTATATATGTACCTTTGTATCATCCTTTTTGCCATCACCTTTAGCACCATAAGAATCGACATCGAATGTTTTAGTGGCACGTAGAGCCACATCATCAGCAATAACAATCGAGTCTTGAAACATAAAATCTTTAACAGTTTCCATACATCGAGTATACGCTTTCTTTAAACTCGACTCGTAGTCATGATCATGGAAACTACAAGGGTACCATGAGGTATAGAAAAGGACAATTGCAACAACAAGTGAAAGAAATAGGATGCATCTTTGTGAAGCCATATTTAATTTAACAAAAATACGAATATGAAGCTTGTTTCAGGAGTACAATAATAATGAAATGATGCAAGTTTTGAATTTATAATACAAGAGAGGGGGGGGGGGGGGGGGGGTATGTACTATGCCTTTTTTCTTTTTTCTTGTTAATTTATGTAACTTTAAAAGAAACGAGAGAAAAATTAATTTTAACAATTAATTAATTAGATATGGTTTTCATGTTTTAAAGCAACCACATATATATACACATATGCATGACTATAATAAAATTATGGGTATTATATTTGGACCCCCTTGTATGGAAGTGGGAGTAAGTGGTATGAGTGCACAGGTGGATCCCAGTGGTGGGATCCGCTATATTTATATGAGTAAGGGGGATCCAAATAGCAACCCCCTAAAATTAAGTTTATAGGACAAAAAATAATTAACTTAATATAATGTTTTATAGGATTTTAGTTTATAGGACCAAATAAAAAAGCGACTTGTCTAAAAAGGCTACAATACGTTTATAAGGCGCTTTTAAGCTTCGTAACAAGTTTTTAGGACATTAAAAAAAATGGTTTTGTGTTAGATTATTTTATAGGATGCATTTGAGAAATGTCAAATAAAACTACCTTTTTAGAGAACATTTGTGTGTTTTATAGAAAAAATGTCCTATAAAAAGGTTAAACAAAAACGTTTTATTTGAAAAATATTCTAAAAGATTTGTTACAATACCTAAAAACGTCTTATAAATTTTTTATACATAACACTTTTAAATAGGATGTTTTTTTTGTTTGGTCCTATAAACTTAGATCTTATAAAACGTTATATAAGAACAGTTAATAACCTCGACAATACTATCCCTGTGAAGACTAGATTGGCGAACATGGTTATTGACCTCAACAATACCATTTGTTCTCTTTGTGTCCTTTCTGTAACTAGGTCATGGAAACAGATATTTGGAGAAGATTGGAAGGTTGGTGGCAAATTTTTTTTTGTCTTATCAGACCTTTGAGGCGGTGACAGAGGAATTAAATGTGAGATATATCTCTTCCCCGAACCGAAAGGGCTTGGAGCCTATTATGTTTATCATGTGTTACATTATTTGGAGCTCCTGGAGTAGGGGTCGTTTTTTATAACCTTGAGCCAAAAGTAGATGCTAGTTCTGATTTGATCGTCGACAACTCGTTTAGATAGATGCTTTATAGACAAAAATAAAGCCAGAAAGATGTTTCTATGTGGAGAACCTCTCCCATTCGTTGTATCGTCAATGTGTAATTCCCTTCGCTAGTTTCTGGCCCTGACAAAAATCAAGCCTGACCATACATATATATATATATATATATATATATATATATATATAGAGAGAGAGAGAGAGAGAGAGAAAGTATCCGTTGCAAACCAGGTAGATTCTACAAACTCTACAAACCTAATCTTAACCATTGATTTTGTTTATATTTTGTTTATCTCCTAATTTTTAGGTGGTTTTAAATGTAGTTGAGAGAAAATATAGGAAATGAATTAATTCACACCATTGATCATCTATATGTACGGTCGAGATTGGTTTGTATAGTTTGTACAAACTATCCGGTTTGTACAAACTATCCGGTTTGTAACGGATACGACCCCTTTAACAGGCTTGACCCTGACATTTTGGAGGGCCCGTGCACAGACATAAATGTGGCCCTATAATTTTATTTTTTGTATTGTGTATTAAAATTTTTGAAACACATTTTGCTATACTTGTCGTGATTATCCATTACTTGGGTATTCTTTTTTTAAGGCATAACGACATCGAACTAACGAACGACTACCACGAACACATGCGAGCGCACACACACACACACACGCACGAACCTGGGTAGATTGGGATCCCATTCATACCCCCAGGATGTTACCGCTCTTAGGAAGACCAACTGAGCAAGACATGATTTGTTACTTGGGCATTCTGATGTCTGTTTGATGATAAATCGATCGATGAATCATCTCTGACTTTGGGCAAATTGTTCATCTTTTTTTTTGATTTTATGATAACCCGATTCAAATTTTCTAGTTAGAAGCAACCTATTTTACATAAAAACAGTCAATCATTATTAGATATATAAATGAACACCTTAACAAATTTATTTATTTAATGTCATTAAAAAACACTAACATTGAATATCAAAAACCTTCAGAGAACATATATAAATAATCAAATAACAAATTTATAGAAAAAAATAAAAAAAATATAAATCATTAAATATAAATTATAAGATTTTGACATGATACCCTAAAAGTCGAATCCAAAAATTAAAAACAATGAAAAAGTTGATAGAGATTGAACTTGTTGAATTGTTATAGATAGTAAAAATGATGACCGTAAAATAATAATAAAGATAACAAACTCGAATGATATTAAAAATCTAATATTCTCATTTTAATTAGGAATATTAAATAAATTTCACAATTTCTCATCATATTATTTAAATTGGGAAAAAAGGCAAACAATTTGAAGGAGTAAATATAAACTATAAAAACCAGTTTAATTAAGAAATGTAGAATGTTGTGCAGAGGAGTAAAACCCGGGTCTCATGGATAGAGACGACATGTTTTAACATCAAGCTAAAAAGACATTTGTGTTTTTAAATGCATCTGTATATATCCTATATTTAATGTTTGAAAAAAACTCGAACTCCTCGACAATCGGAGCCCCTATGTAGTGGCACCATCGGCACACCCCTAAAACTGCCCCTGTATATTAGTAAGTAGTAACTACACTTAATCAAGGGAAAAGAGACGTTATATATCTAAGTTAAGTGTACAATATAAGTACGTAATACATAAAATGATACCCTTATGTTTGGTTGATATATTAAGTGTAGTAGTGTACAATATGAGTACATAATACATAAAATGATACCCTTATGTTTGATTGATATGTTAAAGTGTACAATATAAGTATGTAATACATAAAATGATACCCTTATATTTGATTGGTGTTTTAAGTGTACAATATGAGTACGTAATTCATAAAATGATATCCTTATGTTAGGTGATATGTAATCATAACGATTGAGATGCTTAATGACTCCTTCATGGGAAATCATGGTGTTATATTTTTTTCCAGCTACGTCCATCACGATGTTTTTTCAACTACATACATAAAACGATATTTTGGGTTTGGTTAATATAATGATTAATGGTATAATTGGAATTGAGAAACTTGAGAACTCCATGGGTTTGGACCATGAAAATCCATTGAATCAAATTAACAAACCAAACAACATCACTTTTGACTATTTGGTGGCATGTGTGGTTTTGTTTATAATAGTAAAGCCATGCATTTGGACATTTTCATTCGATGGTTTAACCAACCAAACCACCTATTTACACATACATGTATTGGTTGGGTTAAGTTTCTGGTACTAAGTGTTAGTGATTGTGTGCAGAGTTGACAAAACAAGTAATTACACATCCAATGTTACAAGACACTTGAGGGTCACACCTGTGAGGACCTATAAATCGAATACGTTAAATGAAACCCAGAAATGGAGAGCTAGAATTTATAATAGTCAATTATAAATCAGTTGGGTAATTTCAGTTAGAAATCCCAAAGTTGGAGGGTTATTAATTAATTGAGTAGATTGTATATTTATTAGATGAATAAATATATAATAATTAATTAATAGAATTATATATATTAGATGAATATATATAGGTAATTATCTTAAGTAAATTCTTTTCCAGAAAGAAAAAGAATGAGATAATTACAATAAGGAAACTGAATCATATACAAACTGTATTTTTCCTCCATATAAATAAGCCTTATGGGTTTAAGGAAAATCAATTTTCAACTAATTCAATAATCAGTTTCTAGTTCCCTCTCTCTCTCTCTCTCATTGGCGCCGCCCCCCTCTCCCTCGGATACCAGCTCGGTTTTTCAGTCTTTGGGTTTTCATTCAGTTCTGCTAGAGGAACAATTCGTAGGTCGTTCATTGGTGGATCAATTCTCAAGCAATCCAGGTAAATCCACTATAACTGTTAGAATTAATTAAAGCAAACGATTAAAGATCATTAAGTTTATTTAGGGTTTTAGCTTAAACGCTTCCGCATAAGATCAAATCAGTGTGTTTTGATCATATAGGTCTTTTACCAGTTTGGTTATCAGATCTATGGGATTTATCGAACTAGTGAGGTTTCGAGATCCATGATAGCCCTCGTGTCAGATTGACCCGAGGGAACCCACAAAAACCCAACACTAAGAATATGAGTTATGATGATAACTGAGAATACTTTTACATCGTTGGATGAGATGATGTATTTTAATCTAACACGAGGCTGAAAAATATGATTGTTGAGTTTAACAACCTTCAATTAGCAGACCCGACTCTGGGCAAATGCAGCACATGCGACTGCACATGGCATCAATCCCAAGGGGGTATCATGTTTTCATCTACTATTATTTTTTGGAAAAAGTTCATTTAGGTTTTGCCTAGGTTACATCGTTGGCAATTTGGTAATTAATTATGGCAGTTTGAGACTAAGCTTTGCCACATAATGCTAGCGCGTGGACTCGAACCCAGGGTAGATGGGATTAGAGATGGGCAAAAAGCCCGGCCCGGCCCGACCAAAGCCCGGGCCTAGCCCGGGCCTAGTTTTAGGAAATTTGAAAGCCCGGCCCGGCCCGAAAATAAATCTATTTTTTGATTTGTTTTATATAGTTTAGACTTTAGAATTATAAAATAAATCTAGTTTATATCGTATATTATCATTATTATTGAAATTATAAAATAATTTAGTGTTTTTTAAGTTGGAAAAAACCCGGTCAAACAAAGGCCCGAAAAGCCCGGTCTTTTCAAAGCCCGGTCAAAGCCTGGCCCGGCCCGGCCCGAGCCCGGTCAAACAAAAGCCCGAAAAGCCGGTCTTTTCAAAGCCCGAAAAGCCGGTCTTTTCAAAGCCCGAAAAGCCCGGTCTTTTCAAAGCCCGGTCAAAGCCCGGCCCGACCCGATTTTTGCCTACCTCTAGATGGGATATTCCACCACGTCGTTCATCCACTAGATCATATTAGTTGAATACTTGTCTTGATACTTTCTCAATTTAATCAAAATCATACTACTTGTCATAATCTATGAGACTTGAGAGCCTGAGTTTTGTTGTTTTGCTTAAAAGGATTGTTTTAGTTTTTTTTGAATGGCAAAGTATTGTTTTAGTTTGTTCTTTTGCATTACACTTGAGAGTTTGAGTTACGTTGTTTTGGATTAGACTTACATATTAGATATAATTTACCATTTTGGTTAAAACAACTTATAGTTTTTCGTGTCTTTAAGATTCAAAATTGAAGCAAACATTAGCAAATTTGAATATTGAAAGCAAACTTTTAGCGGATGTCAAATATAGAAAGTTAATTGATATTTTTGCTTTAAGAAATGCACGAATATCTCATTTTAGGTGATTTTTGTTATATTAGTAATTGGGGGTTTTGTTTTTTATGCCCACTTTGTAATTTTGTTATTCGAATTTAAAAATCAACATACGGATGAGCCGCCTAGCTTGACTAAGTCACAAAGCTTTTTAAAAATCCTACATTTTATCATACGTTTGCTTAAAAAAATTGGCACAAGAGCATTTTTTTTACATTTTCTTACATGACATCAAATTCCTCAGGAACGGCCATGTTAATTAGTTGCTAACCAAAAACATAGCACCTTTAACAACCTTCTTCAACTTAACTTTCACTTTAATATTTAGTTTTACCCACCTTAACTGATTTTTTACATGTCTTGAATCTCTTTCATATGCATAAATTTATTACAGTTTCAGTCATCATAATAGAAATAAAACATGAATGTAATTAAAGATAGTTAAAAATTTTGTTCTCACCATAAATTTTATTTCCACACGATTCCAAATCTATATAATTCATGGTTGGATGCTTTGTATTCATGTTTTGAGTTTATATAATTTCATTATCTTACTATTTAATGAACTCTATGATTGTGTTTTACTTGCATTTTAAGCTATATTTGGATTAAATTCTATCAATTAATAATTAAAATCCTACCATAAACACGAACCAAAACAAATTATATCAAACCGTATTTCTATGATCTAATCTAACCAATTTTATTCATTTCATCATAATTTGTTTGCTTCCATAAAACAAATTAAACCACACTAATTACATATTTGTTTATTTTAAAGTCATATTCAAATGAAATTATTCATGGTATTACTTTTTTTCAGCTACATACATGATGATTTTCATGTTTGTGTGTGTAAGACGATCTCTTGGTTGCGTCCATCATTTCTTTCTATTTTAAAATAAGTACAATATTTTTTCAAAATATTTTGAATTCTCTATATATAAATAATGTATATAAAAAAAGATTAAAATGAGAAGTGGTAAAAAATGTAAAATACACAAGCAAACTCAATTGTTGATATGATTGAGATCAAAGTTGAAAAGTCAAAAATTGCGTCTTTGACGGGTCAAAGCTGCAATCTTTGACTAATTAAAATTCGCATGTATGTGCAAGATCGAGGGCATTTTCGTAAATTTCACAAATAGTCGCCAAACAGATTTATATATGAATCTTTATGAATGAACGCGTTCATATATGAATCTGTATAATTCATATACGCATTCATATATGGACGCGTTCATATATGAATCTGTGTAATTCATATACGCGTTCATATATGACTCTGTGTAATTCATATATGAATCTTCATATATAGACTATTTGTAAAATTTACGAAAATAACCATCTATGTTCTACAGCCTGTGCCAGAAATTATCCAGTATGCTTCGCGATCAAAGCCATATTTATTGACCAGATGAGAGGTGAAGATCACCTCTCTACTTCTCCGATTTTTAACACTTCTCGTTTAAACCTAATACTGTATGTATAAATATATCAAATATCTATTTCTTGTTGTGTTAACATTAATGGACTTGGAACTAACCATTACATCAATTACCACAATTTTGTATAATATTCGCTTTTCCAAATTACACGATTCAACCTATTATTTGCCATCATAAACAGTAAAAAGCTTCCGACCAATAAATATGTTTTGTGTCGTAAAAGAATTGGATACTATAAACTCGAAGAAGGGTGAGGCTTTCACTTTCCATTTATACATAAACTTCTTTTAGCTTTTATTCTAATAACCTACCACTCCATTTGATTTGACACATAATGACAATTATAACCTTATCTTTTTTACTTTTAACTTGACATTCACGAGCATCGACAAGTGTTGGTCACGATTTTTGACCGATCATCATGTGTTTTGCTTGTTAACCAAGACAATATCTTAGAAACTTTACGGGTAATCAATCATTCATTAGTTGAATAAGAATTTATGAGCTATTTTATCTTGAAAACGAAAAGCTAGTGTACAACTTTAGTGGATGAAAGTACAAGTTATAATGCGATTATTTATCCAAGAAAATGATTTGCCACCTTGATGACATGACATGACAGGGGACAAAGTATCGAAGGATGTTTGGAGAAGATTAATAATGATTATAGCATTGACGCTTGTTCTAAGATTAGAGTTTTGATGGCTGCACACGGAATTAACATCTATGATTTGGAAAGGAAAAAAAAACCATACCTATGGATTTTAAAAAATACAACATATTTTAATTGATTCTATTTTGTTTTACGGATTTTCAAAAGTTCGGTTTCAATACCATCAAATTTGACAGTTACAAATATTGAGATAGATGTTTACATCTAAGATTGCCCAAAAAATAATTTAAAGTTCTTTGGTTTGAGAACTATTTTTGTGCAATTAAAGGATCATCAAGCCAATAGTGTATATCTAATAACATAACCCTTTTTATTGTCGAAGTTCAAATCTCACCAAAAGTTACTAGTGTGTGTGAATTTAATTTGCTGATATATATAGAATGCTTTTGGAAAAAACTACTTTTTGTAGTCACTTGATTTAGATGTTTGAGAAGATACCACATTAATGGTACGAATATAGGGTTTTAAAGTTGCATTGCGTCTTCGTCATGTGACTTGTACAATGTTTATTGTTGTATATATATATATATTTATATATGTGTATAATTATAGATAGTTGGGTTACATGCAAAATTCATCCCTTTTGCGATAACATCTTTAAAGTTTACAATCTGATTTCATGCAATTGATCGCATACGTTTTTTAAAAGGAGTTTCTTATCAAAATGAAATAGTGTAATAATAATAATGGTTTTTGTTCCTACAGTTTCCAAATTACAAATTGACAAACCAGTCAATATGTAGTTTCAAGAACGTAGAGATGAAAACCTAGCAATTTCTTTAGATATTTATTACAACGACATGTTGTCCTTTAAGATTCTATTATTTAGAAATTAATATGAACTATTCCGGTATCCATCATATGTGTTCCTATAAAGTTAATTACCTAACTATCTAATATATTGATTACCAAAATAATTAGTATGATTATAAATTTTAATATTATAATATATAAAACTATTGCAAGAAAAAAGGATTTGGTATAAACGAAGGGACAACATGTAAAAATTATGTAAAAGGGTGGAAATGAATTATTGGTCGTACCATATTGTACATCAAATTTATGCAAATAAAATAAAATAAAGGTGACACAAAAGATTAGAGATCGTCTAAAAATAATCTGTGTGATTAAGATATTTTTGTATTTAAATAGTTGTATCTTGATTATAACATAACATTTGTATTTATGAATCATACAAGTTGATTATTAAGAAAACAACAGTTGACAACTTTCATTAAAACGAGTCTTATTACTTATATCTACTTACAAATTATAGAGTAGTTATTGTCTTGCCACCGAAACATAGATTATTATGTCTATTCAATAATTTTTTTCCAATCATTGTATTTTATTTTTGTTACGGAAAAGCTATATCTTTATTTTGTGATTTTTTTTAACAAAACGCATAATACGCTTTATAAAAAGAAACAATCTTTAACAAATTGTGACTATTTAAATAGGTAAAACATCCGATCTTATACTTAAAATGTGGATTTGATCTTTAAAGCAAACTATTTATATGGGTGATTCCCAACTTTTCCGTTTCATAATCTACGTTCCCACTACTTAACAAACTTAATTAACAATCATTATGAAAGATACATTAGTCCTTTGAACAAATTATAAGGACAAAAATTGTAATCTTTTGAAAAGATTGTCATTTATGTTTTATTTTTAATTTTTTTTTATCAATTTCTTGTATATACTTAATCATAAGTTAATTCTTAAAATAAAGGGCATATTAAATAAAATATTTGTATTTATTTAAAATATTATTAAATTTAGAAGAGATAGCTTAAAAAATCTCAAGTTTAAAAAATAAAGAAAATCCAAATAATTGCATATATCGTTTGGTTTAGAATTGAAATATGCAATCAAAACATTGAAATATGTGGTGGCGGTGGCGATGGTGGTGGAGGTGGAGTGGTATGGTTGGTGGTGGTGGCCATAGAGGTGATGTGAGTAATGTATTTGAAGAAAAGAATTGGTGGGTAAGAATCATTCTCGTATTCTCTTAAATTGATGTCGTTCTCGTTTGAACCCACCCTTATGAGAGAGAGAGGGAGAGAGAGAGAGAGAGAGAAATCAAATTACAAATAATTAAAATAACAACTAAATAAAAATTAAAAATTATGATTAAAAACCACTAATTATTCTAACAATTAAGAAAAACTATCATTACAACAAAATTAGGTTTATATGATGAGAAAAAATAATAATTAAGCATTCCAATAAATCACTTTATAAAACTTAATTTATAAGACCAAAAAAATAAAACAACATATCTAAAGATGTTGCAATAAGTTTATAGAAGTGTCACATAACAATTTTAACATGACATTATCTTGCATATCTATACTATATATAAAAGCAAATAACTCAACATGACAGTTTCTTTGTTCAACATTTCATTTTACACATTTACACTTTGTACCCCCATAGTTAGTTATTAAATCTTATTTTAGTCCTTTATTTTTTCATTTTTTATTTTAAACCCTTACCATATAATCTAACTAATAATATATTATGAACTAAAACTTATATTAAAATTACATTTTTTAACAAATTATATCATCATAATCGTCTCGTCAATACCTTCGAAATAAGCCCAATAGTGAATATTTTTTATTCAATTATATTATATATTCTATTATATAAAGATAATACTTTTATTTCAATTTTCGAAATTGACTATTCAATAAACCATTAGGAGGTTAATTGATTGAACACATATGATTAAATTGATGTTTACAATGATGTATATAAAAATCGGGCAATTGATACATACTTCGCGCTGCAACGCGTGCGGGTACGTTTCTAGTTCCTACAAAAACAAACATCTTATATAGAGACAGAGTTTTAGGCCGTTAAATCTTTTTTGACGTATATATACCTAAACCTAATTTTGTTGAAGTAATTGTTTTTCTTAATCATTTGAATAATTGTTGTTCTTTAATCTTAACTTTTATTTTATATTTTGTTGTTCATTTTTAGTTTGACTATATATTAACAATCCCATATTAATCAAACTTAATTTTTGATGGAAATAGAATCTAATTTACATGAAATTCAAATGTCATTTATTTTCTAGTTTTTTTTTTTTTTTGAATGACAAAGAAAAGATACAAGGGTTTAAAGCTTTGGTATGACCATGACCAAAACTCTCCACACCAAAATTTATTAAAAGCTAGCAAGACACTGGAACCATATATAAGAGAAGTAATTTATCATTTATTTTCTAGTGATTTATTGTTTATGGATGCATGCCTATTTGGGGATTGAATGTAAAAAACTGATAATCATCCATATTCCCATGTATATTATATATATACACCCTAATATAACAACAATTAAGATGATAAGGGATAATTTGGTCAAAAATTGAAAGTTGAGAGTTTTATATTCATTAGGAATTTGCTAAAAAAATCAACATACTTTAAAACTAAACGCCACGTCACAATTTCAAGAAAACACATGAACTATTAGAAATATGAACAAATTGGTCGCATTTTGCACATTTACGAGACACAATCTAATATCGTCCAATAAAATTATTTCTACGACTCATTGATTATGCATCATCAACATCTAGTCATATTTTTTTTAGAAGGTTTATCTGGGCTTTGCCCAGCCTACATCCTTGTAAATTTTTATCGAGAGCTAAGACATGTTCCCCTGAGATTAATACTCAATGGTCATCAATTGCGTACTCATGGATATGTTCCCCTGAGATTAATACTCAGTGGCCATCAATTGCGTACTCATGGATTTGAACCCAGGTGAAAGCTACCACCTTTAGAAACTTACCACTACGCCACATCTTGGAGGTTAATTACGTCTAGTCATATTTGATGTTTGAAGTTGTTGCATATTATATATTTTAGTTGGATTTTGCTTGAAATTTTAACTAAGACTAAAATTTATTCTTAACATGTGTGATAAAAAACCAAACTTCAAATTAAATTTATGGTTTTGTATATTGAAAATGTACAAATAAAAATATATGATAAAAATATTTAAATGATTTGATCAATTGAGTACATTACTTCTAGAATGACATTTTTATTTTTGCTTGATTGATATACGAAAAAAACTCAATAAATAAAAGGCAAAAATAGAAAATTCCTAAGAAACTTTTTCAGGCACTATATCCTGTTTTGCGAAGTACCTCTCATTTTAAACCCTAGACATTAAAGGCTACGCCTTAGGATGTATTCAAATCTATAGGACTTATTAAAATCCTTTGGAATTGCAAATTTTTTTTGAACCATAACAAAGAATGTCAAGAAGCTTCGGCTAGGTTATCACCCGCCAATCAACAAGGCATTTATCAAGAAACAAACTAGCAAGAGGCTGGAGAAAAAGAGTACAACGAAAAGGAAAGAAAATAAGCATCCAAGAACTTAACAATTGTTTATCACTTATGGAGTTAGTGAAATGTTCTAAAAGTATGTTACATTTAATAAGAACTAGGTCAATATACATTACATATACATATGTATGGTTGGGTTTCTGTAAAAAAAAGTTGTTTTTGAAAACATCTTTAGAATTGTTGATGATTTCTTTTGATTGGACGGAGCTAATCGCAGGTATTTACCTAAAGGATTGATAATTCATCTTTTGCTTTTCCAGACAGGGTTACAATCTATTGATTCTTGAAAAGACATATGAAAATTTCAGTATCATCCTTAAAAAGGTGTGTTAAGTTTAGTGAAGATATGTGTAATATACTAATGTATATGCATATATGTAGAGTTCTATAAACTATGCATAATTATAGTGTTTCTATGTGAAAGTATGTGAGGTTTCAATATTTTCTTATGAAGGTGCAATAGTGAATGTATGAGTTCAGCAAAGCTATGGAGTTCTACTTATTTACAAAACTACCACTTCATCAATATCATTCATTAGATATAAAATTATCATCCAAACGCTCAGGAGATATTATCACGGTTCTCACAAAACTTAACAAGGACTTGAAATTGCATGATTATAAGAGTTTTTGGTCAGAAAGGGAGAATAAAACCTTATTTACCTTCAGTTAGCTTCAACTACTTCCATTGACCAATTTATATTATCGTGATTTAAACTTTAACAAAATGATAGATGTGAAAGTTTAAATAAGGTTTTAAATAAGGTGGTTGAAAGTGCGTGCTTTTAATCAACGATCAACTGAAGTAACTGAAGGTCCATGATGTTATAGTTGTTAGATTAATAAAATAACTCACCCACACGATTTACAAGTATTTTCACGATAAAATTTATTATCACTAGGACCTGATCCCCTCTCTCTTTATATATATATATATATATATATATCTCACACACACACATATACATAATCACAAATTAATCATTTTTGACTTAACTATAATAATTTCTAACATCACGTAAAAGTTCACATTGGTTCATGCGACTTTGGCCGCAACATGAAGTCGCGGGCCACATCACCCGCCCACCCTTGCATTCAACCTGTTCAATAATCACATATAAAATCACATATGATTTATCCGTTTTCTTATTCTCTTATTTTGATCCATCTACACAAATACATATATATCTATATATGTGTGTGTGTGTGTTTGTATGTATGTATGTAGAGAGAGAGAGAGAGAGAGAGAGAGAGAGAGAGGTGTAAACGTTTTATATTTAGGGGAATTATAAATGGACCCTCCAATTGAAGAAATGGGTAAGGTATGCGAGTGCACAAGTGGGACCCAGTATCGGGGGGTCTATCTGTTAGTAATTGTGTGCATAAGTTGACAAACCAGTGATTGCGCATCCAATGTTACAAGACACTTGAGGGTCACACTTATGAGGACCTATAAATCGAATAAGTTAAGAAAAAACCCAGAAATGGAAAGATTGAATTTATAACAGTTAGTTATAATTCAAAATGGAGGGATTAGATTTATAAATAGTCATTTATAAATCAGTTGGGAAAGTTCAGTTAGAAATCCCAAAGTTGGAGGGTTGAATGTTAAATTATATATTTATTAGTTTAAATAAATATATAATAGAATAGTTTAATTAATTGAAAGTAATTTAATTAATTATGGTAATTATCTAGTATAAATCTTTTCTTAATGGAAAAGAAAAGAATAAGATAATTACTAAGGAAACAGAGTTGGATGGAAACTGCAAATTAAACCTTATAAATAAACCTTATAGGTTTAAAGGAAATAACAATCAATTAACCTAGTTTACAGTTTCCAAAAATTCTCTCAACTCTCTCTCCCTCTCCTCCCAATCGCCGCCCATCTCTCTCTCTCTCTCTAACCAGTTTGGTTTTTGAGTTGTTCGGGTTTTTCAGCTCTACTAGAGGAGCATTCGTTGGTCGTTCATAGGTGGATTAATACTCGAGCAATCCAGGTAACCTTTAAACTGTTTTGATTAAAACCTATAAAACGAAAGATCGTGGTTTCCGGGTTTAAACCACAAATCGCTTCCGCAAATTTTTCGTATTTCTCGGATCAGTTTCGGTTCGGGATCACAGTCAAACCCCAACAGTGGTATCAGAGCCACATTTTCGTTTTATTCGTTTAAGCTTATCGTAGATCCGTTTAATCTTTTTTTCCACGTCTCAATTTCATTAAAAATCGGATTTTCATCGACGAGTGGTGGTGGCCGTAGGCCGGACCGAACCACCGTAACCACACCACAGATCGGTGGTGGTGGCGAGTGGTAGTAACCGCACCACAGTGCGGCGGATGGTGGTGACCACGTGACGGTAACCGTGCGATCAACCAAGCCACGGCAGCAAGACCGATTGTCGCTGCTGTCCGTGGCGGCCGGCGATGGTGGTGACTTTGCGTTGCTGCCGTTGTCGGTCGATGGCGATAGTGGTGATAACGTTTTTTGATCTCCGAACAATCAACCCACACCGCATCCGGCCGTAGCCGGATTGTGGATCAACGGCGATTGTACCACCAGTGAGGTGGTGGCAACGCCAGACTGTCATTGGCGGTGGCGTTTGATGTTTTTGATCCCAACCGCCGTAAGGCGATGGTTGATGGTAGTGTTTGCGATAGCCAGCGTTATTCGAACCGCCCTCACCCTTCGAAGCGCGAGTCGTGCCTTCGCGGCACAAGCGAGCCTGTCGTGACATCCCTCTAGGGTTTCTCGTTTGGGCATTTTTTTTCTAGCGGGCCCAAGTATTTCGGACCAAGTTTTAGTAGACAGGCCCAAAGCCCAGTATTTATTTGGGCCTAGTCATGGCCCAAAAGGGTTCTTTTGTTTTTTAAGCCTTTTATCCAAAATTTGTTAAATAATTTTTATTTGAAAATTCTATTATCTAATAAAATTTGTGTTGACCAGTATTTTGACCCGATTGGTCAAATGAGCCTTGTGTCGTGTTTTTGACCAACTGATCAAATCACAACACAGTTTATGGGCCAGTGGTTTTATATTCAAACCAATCGGTTTAGAATATTCGGTTAATAAATATTTTATAAAATAAGTTTATCGTTTATAAATCTTGACCTTCAACTTTTCGGATCAAAATATTAATTTCAGGTTTATAAAACAGTTTGTCTTTATAAAACAGTCGAAAACCAGTTCCTTTTTGAATTTTGAGACAAGATATTTTAAACGGATCTAGGATTGTTCTTCCACTTTACATTTATTGCTTATAAATGCTTGATTGCTTGGATGAATATACATGTTTTTGTATATATGCCTATTATAGGATTTGCCAACTTAGACCCTTTTGGAATTTTATGGGAGGCCTGCGTGCCATTTACAACCCCTTTTTGTAATAATGACCATAGGATAATAGGTTCTTTATTTTACCAACGAAGAAGGAGAGGCCAGTCGGAGCTATGCGAGAAAAACCTTTTCACGGAGTTCTAACAAGGATGTCGGAGCCAGTGGGAGCTACGCAAGGTGTTAGAATCTTTCTAGGAATTAAGTCATTATTGGTCCTTTGGAACGAAAGTTGGCAAACCTATAATTAGTTATTGTGTAGTTATAATTCTTTAACTGCGTGGTTGTTTATTTGTGATATATTGCATGATTAGTAGTTTTAGAATTGTAAGTTTTTAAAACTAGATTATATCACAAAAGGAAATGGTTTTAAATTTTGAAAATCACCAGTTTTCCTAAAAAGGATTTTGAACGGTAGATTTTATTTAAAACCAGGAAAATTATAAATAGATTGTTTAAAGAGAAGTTGACAAAACAGTTAGTTTTATCAACTAGAATCCCATTAAAACAGATAGTTTTGATCAAACAAGATGCTTTTAAAACAGTTAGTTTTAATTAGCAAGAATCTTTGAAACAGTTAGTTTTAAAACAAGCGCATGTTTGAAACAGTTAGTTTAAAACATCAGATTAAACAATCAGTTTTTCCAAAAATTACAATTTTCTTTAAAACTGGACTATAAAAGAAAACCCCGGAAAAATCATAGATCAGTAGTGCAACCCATCTAGGGACACCTCCGGTGTAAGGTACGTGGGTGTTGTAAGTGAACACACCTTGAGCATCCACGTTCAAACCGAAGCTGAAGGGGTTACATAACTCTGCGAATTATCTCCGGGTGGTACCGGCCAGAGTAAAGTGATCAGGTCCCAAAATGGTGAGATCTGTTTTGGTTCTGTTTAGATTCACCGGGTGGTACCGGGCCAAAAAACACTAAGATGGACTGAAACATGTACGGTTGGTCACCGTTGTCCCGGAAAAAATCTAGGAGTCATGTCAGTTAGATATGATTGGTAAAAGCCCTTACCTACCTAATTAGTACGTATGCCTGGTGAGACGTGAACACACTGGTCATCAGGGCGTATGTAATTAGGATCCTAGTCCAATAATTAATCATTTAAGGGTTTATTGATTTTATTGGAATTAGTCTATTCACAGTGTTAAAACCAATTCTTTTTGAAATGTGTAGATGGCTAGCACTGTTATCAACACAAATAATCTTTCTCTCCGATCCATCCTAGAGAAGGATAAACTCACTGGTCCCAACTTTCTCGACTGGGAGCGCAATCTAATGATTGTGCTCAAGCACGAGAGAAAGTGGTACGTTCTTGAAGAGCCTTTAGGAGAGGCCCCTCCAGGTAATGCTCCGGCCCCGACCAGGAGTGCCTACAAGAAACACTCAGATGATCGGCTGGACGTAGGCTGTCTTATGCTTGCTACAATGAGCCCAGAATTGCAAACAGGGCTCATGAACACAAATGCTTACGACATGATCCGCCAGTTGAGGGACATGTTCCAAACGCAAGCACACACAGAACGTTATGATGCCACGAAGGCGTTCAACGAGTGCAAGATGGTGAGAGGGACCTCAGTCAGTGACCATGTTATGAAAATGAAACGATACATGGATCACTTGGAAAGGCTTGGGCACCCAGTTCCGTTGCAGCTAGCAATGTATACTATACTTAACTCATTGTCAGAAGATTATAAGCCTTTTATAATCAACTACAACATGAACAACATGGAGAAGTCAATAGCCGAATTGCACTCCATGCTTAAGACTGCTGAGTTAAATATGGGAGCCAAAAGTAAGCCCAAGGACGTACTGATGGTGAGGGACGGAGGAGTAAAGAAGAAACATGGGCATGGAAGCACCAGCAAAGAGAAAGGACCAACTCAGGCCATCCAGAGTGCACCCAAAGTTCGTGAAAACATCAAGGGAAAGGGCAAGAAAGTTAAGCCTAACAAAGCGAGGACCGAAAACCGTTGTTTCACTTGCAACGAAATCGGTCATTGGAGGCAAAACTGCCCAAAGCGTCATGAAGCAGGTATGTAAAAACCTCAGGTATTTATGATTGCTTAGTTTATCACTTATACTGATGCCTAGTGCAAACGCTTATTGCAGGTGGTCAGAAGTGAGTGCCCAAGAATGCAAGGATCAAAGATACAAGCACAGTTTACGTGGAATGATTTTCAAGACATTTTAATATTTTAAAACATTTGGATATTTACAATTACATTTTATGGTATTTTGGAATGGTTTTTGATAAATAAATTTTAAGTTTTAAAATAATGTCTTGAAATATTTGATGTGCTTGGTATAAATATAAGTCAAGTTCTCACTAAATTCAAGTATTAGATCCTAGATATTGATGATCACACTGCTGCCTTATTAATGAAAACTATTAAAGACACACAAAACTACAGTTGTAGGAATGTGACTTTAATTGAAACAAAGAGTGAGTAAAAGATTGTAAAAGACCTTTTATGATCTTAGATTACCCACTTATATGTTTTGCAAGGATTTAAGAAAAGTATATCACAGCTTGTGGATGTTAAAACTAAGAATTAATTCCAAGATTTGGAATTAGGATTCAATTACAAGATCCAGTCAAGTTTTACACAGAAATACTAAAAACCCGATTACTTAGAACAGAATTGACTAAGTAGTCAAGTTTTGACTAAGTCAATAGTTAGTTTTTAAGTAATAGCTAGTTTTCATAAAAGTCAGTGGGAGCCCAAATTTATTCCATATCCAGATATGTGATAAAAGAATAAAAGGAAATTATTGATTAAGTAGATTTCAGAATTATAATCCAGATAGGACATAAATTCTTAAAATCTAAGATCTACCTTTTAGTCTAAAAGGAGATAGTATATATTTCAAGTTTTGAAATATAATAATAATCAATAGACTTGGCTGGAGAAATTAATAATAAAAGTGCTGCAATACTATTTACCAGTGTGGTAAATAAGAAATCAGATTTCAGTTAGAAATCATTTATCTACACAGCAACTAAGGAAAGTTGCAGTTCAGCTTTGCATATTCAGGGAAACTCGGAGTTAGTCCAGATCTCCAAATTCAGGCAATATGGCAAAGTAAAGTCTAACTTTTGTTTTAGGTTTTTGAAAACAAAATTAGCTGAAACAAGTATATAATATCAGGTAGATATTAAAAACTTGTAATATTGGTTGACTACTTTGATCAAAACGGTAAACTTTGATCAAAGGGTTTAAACTGAAGTTGGGTGATACTTCACTTAGACCAGTACTTAACAAACGTAGAATAGACACAGTAGAAGGTAATTAATGAGATGATATTAATTTTGTTATTATTGCAGAGTGTTATATGGGCTATACAAAATTAGTCTCTTAAAAGTACTTTTATATTTTGCATGTTTCATGATCCAGGAATGAGACTGGATCCCAGTCTATCATTCGAAAATTGTCCGTGACGACTTATTGTGGTGGGAACCCAATAGGGAGTTAAAGTCACTGTGAGTTTTTGGGTAGTTATGATCAGTGAGTTGAATAACAGTTACAAGTGTTGTAAACCAAAAACTGCACAGATATTCGATAGAGTAGCGAATATTGGACGTGATCCGCGGTTGAGACTACTTCTTGGATTCTGTCATAAGTAGAATCTCACAGTGGTTGTCCCTATCACCTGAGGTATCAGGCTTGATATCATGAGGACTGCTGGATATTTAGTGCGTTCAACCGCTACGCCGTAACAGGGTGGCTATAAAGGGCGTAACTAGGTTCAGCGGAAGCCGTGGTATTAAGTGCGGGTATGCAAGATGGGATTTGCACCTCTTCTCAGAAGAGAGATATTTCTGGGCCCCTTGACTGACTGAACATACTGATGAAGTGCATGGCCATGCCCAAACGAACTGATTAGTTCTTTGTCGTTTACCTATCAGTAAAAGTCGGATAGTCAAGAAACAGAATCTTGAGTATTAAGAGATGACTCTATCCAGGCTCATACTCATAGATGAAATATCGTGTTGCAAAGGGAAAAGCCAAGATATACCCAGTTTATGAACAGCTGTTTCATAAACGTTAAAGTTTGAATCACCTATCTGGGTATAAGAGTTCTTGTAACCTGGTTAGCCTAAGTGCCTGTCTAGGGGCCTCCTTAGGT
The DNA here is from genome assembly GCA_030169165.1 of Centaurea solstitialis. NCBI lineage: Eukaryota > Viridiplantae > Streptophyta > Magnoliopsida > Asterales > Asteraceae > Centaurea > Centaurea solstitialis. Next base: position 46,561,104 of record CM058044.1, read on the forward strand.
CAGTGTAATCAAGGCGGTATTGCCAACTTGCACAAGTGGGAGTCTGTTAGTAATTGTGTGCATAAGTTGACAAACCAGTGATTGCGCATCCAATGTTACAAGACACTTGAGGGTCACACTTATGAGGACCTATAAATCGAATAAGTTAAGAAAAAACCCAGAAATGGAAAGATTGAATTTATAACAGTTAGTTATAATTCAAAATGGAGGGATTAGATTTATAAATAGTCATTTATAAATCAGTTGGGAAAGTTCAGTTAGAAATCCCAAAGTTGGAGGGTTGAATGTTAAATTATATATTTATTAGTTTAAATAAATATATAATAGAATAGTTTAATTAATTGAAAGTAATTTAATTAATTATGGTAATTATCTAGTATAAATCTTTTCTTAATGGAAAAGAAAAGAATAAGATAATTACTAAGGAAACAGAGTTGGATGGAAACTGCAAATTAAACCTTATAAATAAACCTTATAGGTTTAAAGGAAATAACAATCAATTAACCTAGTTTACAGTTTCCAAAAATTCTCTCAACTCTCTCTCCCTCTCCTCCCAATCGCCGCCCATCTCTCTCTCTCTCTAACCAGTTTGGTTTTTGAGTTGTTCGGGTTTTTCAGCTCTACTAGAGGAGCATTCGTTGGTCGTTCATAGGTGGATTAATACTCGAGCAATCCAGGTAACCTTTAAACTGTTTTGATTAAAACCTATAAAACGAAAGATCGTGGTTTCCGGGTTTAAACCACAAATCGCTTCCGCAAATTTTTCGTGTTTCTCGGATCAGTTTTGGTTCGGGATCACAGTCAAACCCCAACACTATCTTTTTTTGTCAGTATGAAATACCTAAGAAGATCCATATAACAACACCCTATATTTATTAAACTAGATGAACAATTAAGATTGGTTTACAAGGTTGACACCGACACCCTTCATAAGATTTACAAAACAATACACATATATAATCGTTTGATATTAGTATATCCCCATTATTAAGAAAACAATTACAAACATAAAGTAGTTATTGTCTTCCCCACCTTACCTCAAATAATCATATTCTTTCAATGATCACTTTTTTCAATTATTGTATTTGATTTTGCTACGAGAAAAACATCAATCTTGTGAAATCAAAAAAAGAAATACATTTTAGAAGCAACTTTTACAAATTGTGAATACATAAATGGGGAAGAGAAAAATGCTCATACTAAATACGGTTTGCATTTTGGTTGGAAAAAACGTAAGCTTTGGGAGTGAGATAACGGAGGAATTGGGGATTGTGAAATGGGGGGAGGGGGGTTTAAATCAAGGTTCTAAATGACGTGAGGCGTGGCGTAACGGCGAGGTCAAGCCTCAAGCCTTACGAGTAATGGCGAGGCCATGGCGTTTTTCATGGCGTGCCCTAAGGCGGAATACCCATACACTTGTAGTTGTAAATATCGGTGTTTTGAATAATATCATATATAGCACAAATTAAATGCATTTCAAGTAATAAAACTGAAAAAAGGAAAGAATAACCATTGATACAAAGTATATTAAGCTTATAAAAATGATATCATAGGTGTAAAATCGGGATTAAATATCTTGAATCCATACTCATTACTTTCTTCACTTTTCAAAGAATTCATGTTCATCTCTCCATATACGAGAATGGGATTAAGTATTCATGTATTTATGGTTTTTGTTTTAATGTTTATTTAAGTTTTAAGTCGTGTACATAGTTACTGTTTATCCCGTAAGTTATATATAAAAGTAACCGCAAACCTTACAAAATAACGTGGCGTAACGTGCTATAACGCGTTACAAGCAAGCTAAGCCTTAGAGTGGAGCCATGGGGGTTAACGTGGCGGAAACCCCAAGCCTTGGTGCCATAACGTGCCATAACGAAGCCATAACGAGTTATTTAGAACCATGGTTTAAATAGAGGAGGAAAGGGGGAGAAATTGGAGTCAAAGGTAGAAAGAGAAGAGATGGATTATGTTTGTGTTTGCACCTAATTCAAATAGGAATAAAGATGTTAATCTTTTAAAAGATTATAATTATAGATTATTAAATTTTATTTAAAATGATTAAAATTTGATAAAAAATATTATTTAGATAAATATAATATTTTAATAGATTAGAAAGAACGTATGTAATATTTATAGATTACGTCCAATAAATATGATACTTTCAGTTTTAGTTAACATGTATGAAATTAACACTTTTTATTTATTAGGCCACACTCCAAATCCAAGCCTAACATTTTAATTTTAAATTTTTTATTCTGCCTAACTTTTAAGCCCACACAAACTGACCCAAAGGGCCAAGGCGATACTCACATTAATTTGGCCCATTAGAGGATGCGTTATGCTCTTGTCGATGCCTTCTGCAAAGCTTCGGCTTCTTGGGTAAAGGAACCGCTAATGATCAGGAACCCGGACCCGGTGAGAGAGTGGTTACGGGGCCGTTAGTTACGACCGGTTATAGTTTTGCAACGATTCGAGGGACTGGCTTGGCCCGTGACCGGTTAAGGCATGGCCCGACCCAATTTTGTATTTTCAAAAAATATAGCCGTTAGTTACTGTTAGAAAACAGTGATATGGTCGATTTGGTGTATGATGTATGGGCTTAGATACCAATAGCGCAAATCTCGTCCTGAGTCATGCCTTGCTCAAAATAAATAAATCAAAAAAATACAAATCTATAACAAGATTTAAGCTGCACCAACACCCTTGGGATTTATTTAAAATTGTGTTCTTGTTATATATTGTGAGTGTGAATTGTATATGTGATAGATTTATGGATTTAGCCATAGTTGATTCAATTTATGTGATTTATCGTTACGATCCTACTTTAAAATTTAGGAGTTTAGCAGTTCAGCCATGTATTCTCGGCTATTATACGGTGTGTTACATTTGTTTTGATACGTAGATCAAGATGAAAAATCGATCATTCACGGGTTTTTTAAGAAGAAAGCACGATATTATTTTATGAGATCCCGAAGAGACACCAAATACATGATATTTTTTCAGGCCCATTTTGTTCCGACCTTCTTATATGTCCGTTGTTCGGGTAAATAAATAGCCTCAGTAGAGATTATCCACGGGTATTCCCAAACTCAATGTGTTCAATCTTTGTTTGATTTTATACGCCGAACCGAACACTTCTAACAAGCGAGATGTTTGCTGACTAAAAAACTATATAGAACGAAAAATCAAACGCCATACGAACAACCGTTAAGATCTTTTGGTTAATCCCACGGACATCAAATGACGATCGATCCAAAAATATCCAAACTATAACATTACACTTAATACCGATCCATATTTGAATACCAAAAAAACGATTCAAATCTTCACTTCTTTCCGTTCATTTCCTTCATCGCCATTCGCTACATCGACCGCCGTTTTATCCACGGCCAACTCCAAATCCCCATTTTCGTCACCTTCCACGACGGCTTCCACCGTCTTATAAGTATATAACCAAGCACATAGAACATAATACAAAAAGTTCAAAACTTGTATCCCAGTTATAAGCATATAATAGTACTCCAATTTACCCCTATTCAAATTTCGATCCGGTAGCCAATTTCTCCCGCCCCCGTTCGCCGTGAACTTATGAACCATCGTCACCAAGAACGTCCCCGCATACTGCCCCATCGCGATTGCGATCCAATAAAGAGCCAAAGCCGTGCTCTTCATACTTTCCGGCGACTGATCGTACAGAAACTCCAATTTCCCGACATGAAAGAACGATTCGGCCACACCGTGTAGAAAATACTGAGGGATTAACCAAAAGACACTTATGGGTATCGTTTGAGCCGGTTTATCGAGCAAGTTATAATCTTTTGCTTCTTGTTTTCGTTTCATTTCCACGAAAGCCGCGATGAAAGTTGAGACGGTGTTTATGACGAATCCTACGCCGATCCGTTGCAAGCACGTGATGCCGGCAGGGTTGTTTGTGAAGCGGTACGCGAACGGGACAAATAAACGGTCGTAGATCGCGAGGGAAATTAGGGTTCCGGTGACACCGAAGACGGCCATGCTGGCCGGAGGGATTTGGAACGAGTTGGAGAGACGGCGGTCCATGGTTCGAGCTTGCATCACGGTGAAGCTGTTTTGGTGTGAGTATGCCATTACGTATACGATTCCCGTTGATATGACCGGTAACAATCGGATGATCGATTTGAGCTCTTCGACTCTGTGGACGGTTGCGATCCGCCATAGTTTTGGCGAGTTTGAAATGAGTTCGGTGTCGTTTTCGGTTACAATCGCAGCTTTATCAAACCACCTTCAAAAGGGTATATAATTTAGGATCAATCAGCTTTACCGTAAACAAGTGTTACAATAAATTGATAGCACGTTTTTTAGACACTTTTCAAATAAATGAGTCTTTTGTTATGCCATTTTAGAGCGCTTTTTTTAGGATAAAAAAATTGGGTCCCACATAAACAAGGACCATTGAGGATGCTAGTTGTCGCAAGATACGTTATTTAAAAATGTCTTAAAAACTTGTTAAGATGTTTAAAACCACTCTAATAACTTATTGTAACACTGTACATATGACATAACAGTTTGGTCATAAAAATATCCAGACGTATTATTACCTCAATTGATCGGTATGAACAAGTCTCCCATCCTTGGAAATACCTTGATCAAGCTCTTTGTTCTCATAAAGAAGTTTATCGTCTACCGGTACCACCATCTTCCACTTCTTTAAAGCGGCAACGATCACTTGAGTAACCCGAACAAACGGACTTCCTTCGGGTTTTGCTTTCTGATAAAGCGGAGACCCTACCACAAACGCTACAAACGCCACCGCCATCGCAATGGTCGGAATCCCAAGACCCCAACCCCAACTCACTCGATCTTGGACGTACACAATCACCGTAAGCGCCGTTAGACTGGCCAACGACAACGCAAAGTAGTACCAATTGAAAAAATTCCACGATTTTTTTGCTCGAGTTTTGAGTTTGGAAATGTCGAGTTGGTCCGCGGCAAAGGCAACGACGCACGGCCTCGTGCCGCCTAAACCGATGGATGTTAAGAGAAGGGAGATGTAAAGCACCGATAGTTGAGATTGTGAGGCTTTTTCGCAGTTCTCTTGGGTCGGACATTGTTGTGGTCGGAACTGTGGCAAGATTGCCGATATAGTAATGATCACCATTCCCTGCACCATATGCAAATAAACATTTAAGTTTGGTTCCTAAAGTTTGTCAATTTGAACGGACGCCGTTCCTAAATTACAAAAACTTGGATTTGGTTCCTCATATTTGTCATTTCATAATGTTTTTAGTCCTTCCTTCAAACGGGTGTTAACTTTTTCCGTTAAGTCCAATTAAATAAGGGGTATTTTAGTCATTTTAAACATTTTTTTGATAACCAAAATACTTCTCATGTAACTAATGGAATTAACAGAAAAATGACTAAAGTACCCCTCATTTAGTTGGACTTAACGGAAAAAGTTCATGGTCGTTTGTCAGAATGGACCAAAACAGTTTGAAATTACAAACATGCGGGATCAAATCCATGTTTTCAAATTTTAGGGACGGTATCCGTTAAAGTGACAAATGTTATGGACCAAAAATGAAGTTTACTCTAAACTTTTTATACGTACTTCTACAATAAAATTTGGCTTTATAGAAAGTAAAAAAAAATGTGTAAATGTTGTAATCATTAGAACATTTAGACACAAGAATCGATCTAACCAGTTGATAAATGAGCAAGGCGATGAGGATGGTCCAGAAGCGACCGATGAAAGAGTCGGCAAGAAGAGCGCCAAAAATGGGCATAAAACTAGCGACGCCTTGGAAGTTGGTGAGCGTGTTTGATGCCTTAACCAAAGGCATGTTGAGTTGTTGAGTCAAGTATGTGATCAAGTTGGCATGGAACCCCGTTGCAGCAAATCGGTCACATATCTCATTTGCTGTCAAATTAATTGATCAATGTGATTACAAAAATATTTTATACTTGAAGATTATTTAGAAATTAATATCCTCGTGTCTGTTAACATTACAACAAACAAGGATCAAACGAACACAATTGGAGCCGTTTACAAATTTTGTAAAGTCTGATTTAATACCGATTTCTTAAGGAAGCTATCTTTTAAACTTTTACAAACTGCAATACAATTTTTTTCAAGATTATTCGAGTAAATGTAGTATCTACAATTTCTTTTGATGTACAGATTCATAAATCATAACTTCAAAAACCTGTATAACATGTTTGAGTAAGAAAGATTTTACAAAGATAATTTTTTAAAGTGTGAGCTACACTCTTACTCCTTGTAGTTTGCTCAAAGCCTTAAAGTTTAGATTTATTTACTTAAAATGACTATTCTACATCAAAGGTCCTCAATTTTTCTTTTGCTTTGCATTGGGTTGACTTCATTTTTTTTGAACGGCAGAAAACATACACACTCAACTAACCTACTCCTAAAATCTACTCCTAAATCTACATCAATGTCTATTAACGGGACTCGAACCTACAACCACAATAGAATGGGACACCTTAACACCACTCCAAATACTGCCGAGCTATAAGCCGTTGGGAGGTTGACTTCATTCAATAGAATTATGTTAGATATAAACATGAAAGCAAAACTATCTTTTTTATCTAAATTATTTATTTAGGCTAGAGATGGCCAAACTAGCCTCCTCTATCAGTGAGGGACCCGAACTGATTGGGAGTGGAAACAATTTTCAAAGGACATATTATTCAAATTCTTACAAATAGTGGTACCACTTTTTCAAGATCATTTAATTTCTTCAAAAAGAAAATTCAAAAGAATATAATATTATAGATATACTTTAAATTTTTACTTCAAAAATCATAATTATAAAAATTTATAAACATTTTGCATAAAAAATTATTTTAAAAAGATGATTTTTGTGATAACTACAGGGTTAGAACCAATCTTCTACAAACCAAGTCCCAATGATGGTTAATGCTTGCCAATTTAGGTCATCCGCTGTGGTGGGTACCCGAAGGTACCCGAGTATGTTGAAACCGACGGGTAGGCCGGGTAACACCGCCGTGGCCATGGCGGGTAGTCTCCCTTCGGCTTGGTGAAACCGAGCCACCCCCCCCAACACCCACCCCCCCCCCCCCTCTCTTCTTTCTCTCTATCTCTCTCTTCTTTCTCTCTCTCTCTTATTTATTTATTTTTTGTTTTACTTTTAATTATATGATTTTGGGTTGATAGTGGATGAATTGGGTAGTTTTGGGTAAAATAGTGGAAAGCTGACGTGGCACTGATGTGGCAGTTGAAACCATTGGGTAGTAGTGGGTCGACAGCGGATGACCTTAGTAAGCATAAATTTGTTAGGCCATGATTACCACATAACTTTTTGGTTTTATGGTTTTATAATCACATTAGTACCACGTCAACTTTCCACTATCTTATATTCATATTATCATCAACCTTTCAAACACAATTATTTAGACTGAATAAAGAAGAAAGAGAGAGAGAAAGAAGAGCGGGTAGGAACCATTTCACAAAATTGACCGTGAACCCATTGAGTGAAACCGCTGCAAGCGTACCATGCATGGGCTGAAACCGGTGAAAGCACGGTGAAACCAAATCCATGCTACGCATGGCCTAGTGATTCGTTAAATAGTCAATTGATTATGTCCATTTATTTTTGTTAGCTCGATTTTTATCAAATAAATAAGATTTTATGGAGCATAAATTATATAGTAATTTAAATCTAAACGAAATGCGTGTTTAAAACCATCTTTTGGTACATTAGAGAAACAAAGTAAAATATCTTTCACATAAATTTAAGTATTTTTGTTTCATAAAAAAATGTTTTCCAATACTTGTTTGTGCGTCGGAAAGGGCTAGTGAATAGTAAAGTTAGCTTTATAAGATATGAGTGCTCATAAATTAGTGTGAAAGATTTACTTACTCTAAGATGAACTAAATTTGAATTAGGGTTGGAGATTGAGTAAACTTTTACTTTGTTAGGTTTGGTGTTGTTGGATCTCTTTTTTTTTACCGTTCATTCCTTTTATTGATTTTTTCTTAGATCTAGCTACTTTGCTTTGTTGGTTTCTTGCATCTTGCAAAAAGAATCTTTTGTGTAGTTAACGTTTGATTTATTTTTTGATTGTTATTTTTCAAGAAAGTACATATTTATAGAGCACTGATGTGACATTGACACAATATAACGTGATTGTGGGATGATATCGTACATGGATACTCTTGTGCAAGAGATAGATAAAAACGGTATGATGATAGTATTGGTATTTGAAAAAGTTATAACATCTATAACATCTTCTTTATCATAACAATAGAGTTTTAACAACGTTTTATAACATCTAACTAATTTTCTAAACCATATATAAAACAAAATGGAGAATATTTGAGAAAAAGAGTGTTCATTCTCCATGTTTGGAGCAATCTATTTATTACAATAACTTTCTTGACACAAATAATCTATCAATATTTTTTTTCCCTTTGTCAACTCCCGACGAAAGTTATTGTAGTCATTTTTTCTTGAGGATAGCAAATGTAACAATAAATTTTATTAATTTTTAATTTAAAATGTTGTTGAAAAAATATATCAACAATTTTATTATTATGATCAATATTAAAAGTTTTAAACTAGAAAAGGTTATATTTAAATGTGATTTTTTTTTATTATTTTCAGTTTTATTTTTATACCTTGATAGTATAAATATTAAGCCGTTGAAAATGTTTTTTTACATTTTTGAAGTTTTAAAATCTTCCCCTTCCTTAGTTAAGATTTTACCTAATTTATTAAATATTAAAATAAAGCATTATTAAATTTATTGTTAATAATTTGTCCTTACTTCTTATTATGAATAATATATTTATAATTTAAGGTGGTTGAAATATCTAGCTCATTTTCTTAATATATCAAGGTTTTTATGTGATTTTAGTCAACCGATGTTCTACTTAATTAATATAAAATTTAATAATCATTCAAAATTTTCACTTAATAATCACAACACGTATTAACCATAGTTATACATAAACATTAAATATAAATTTATTAAGAAAATAAAACAAAAACGATTCCACTCTAGTCTCTACTGACAAAAAAATTGGTGCAATTTGTTAGTGGTTTGTAATAGTGGACACCATATATGGAATGTCTTCACCACCAAACTCAATTATTTTTATTTCTTTTTCTTTTTCATTTAATTTACATAAGATAACAATTTTTTTTTACATTAATCTATATATTTAATTAACATATTAGTATTTAGTTTATTTTGTGATTTTAAATTGTGATGCAAAGAAAGAAAGGATAAGGAATAGGATGTCATGATAGATACTTAATGTCCCCTTTTATTCATCTTCCATTAAACTTATAATTTTATAAAGAAAATGAAGAATAGATTATTAAAATCACAATTTCTTGGATTTTAGTTAAACAGAATGTCAATCAATTGTATCGATGAGCATACCAACTTATATAAAAGTTATTAATCCCAAGCCTACATATAAAGTATATTTTGTAATGAATTTGCAGACATCATGAACGACCAATAGTTTCATAGACTTTACTCTACTTTCATGCGTTTTTCTAAAAAAAAAATAAGAGTATTGAAGTGATGTTTAAAGAATTATTTACATACCAAGGATAAAAGGCATTGTTTTGATCCCACCAAGCTTTTTTTGCTTTGCCATCTCCAAAGTTTCTTCATCTTTCATGTTCTCCTTCTCTGATTCCATCTTCTTGAAACTTTGAGAGTTTGAGGTTTGATCAATTAATAGCAACAGGTGATTTAAATGAAACAATAGACTGGCTTGATATTTAGGCTTGGTGGGGGTCCCATCATATATGCATAAGATGGGAGTTATAGTAAAAACCAATTTATTGGCCAACTTTAGTGAGCCATGACTTTCAAAACCTTTCATATAGAGTAAATTACACTCTTGGTCCCTACGGTTTACCGGCATTATAGATTGAATTCATCAAACGAATTAAGTTTGTAACTCCTAAACTTTTACTTTTCACAACACTTAATTATGATCCTAGACTTTAAATAGTTAGATTAAGGGTAAATTGATCTTTTACCCTTTTTTTGTTTTTTGAAAATTCCGTAATCATCTCCTCTCAATTAATATCTATTCGTGAAGGACTTCTCTAAAACTTAGTTTATCTCCATCTTCAACAACTTTAATTACTAACACCCTCCATCCCCAACAACAAACCATAAAAAAAAACAAACCCCTTTTGCTTGAACTTGAACTCACTTGAAAAACTATAGCAACTTTAGAAACTAAATGAGCAAAAACATAGAGGCGACTTTGCTAATCCCAAATCTGTTTGGATGAAACTCATTTTTGTATGTAACAACTATCATAGGTTGTGGACCAAACATGACGTCATTCTCCTAAAAACTCTTGTGTTGGCCACTGAGGAGCTACAGATGGTGATGATGGCGACATGGACTACATATTCCATTTGTAGCATTTATGGTGTTGATTGCTTCTAATTTCAATTTTATTTACTTATATAATTTAAGGTTTATAATATATAATAGTTAAGTTTTGTATAATGATTTGGTTATAATGAAATGAATTTATTTACTAGCTTGTTTGTCTTTTGCACACTCTTCTCTACATAATGTTCTTATCACATCCATCTCAATCTAGATGAAAAAGTTTTTGATGGGTATCTATCCAATTTGCACTTGTGATAACTTTTGATGAAAACTGCATGTTGGAATGATAAGATGTTTGTATGAAGAATACAAAGCCTAATGTATTCAGAAAATGAGGAAAGGGTGAAAACATAAATTTGCCATCATGTAAGGGACACATTAGGTTCAAAGAGCATCTTCAACAACATTGCTATAATAGAAAATTTGGGGTTTTTTTTTTTCTCCTAAAGTGCTCCAAGAGAATTGTTATACCATTTGCTAAAATAGAAAAAATTGAGGTTTTCTCTAAATATAGAGATTTCTCTAAAAACTCTAAATACGGAGAGAGAGAAATATTTTTTTAATATATTCCACCAATAGCCTAATTACTTGTTTAAAAGAATTTAAAAAGTTTATTGGGATAATAAATATGGTGTATATTTTAATAATATAAGTGATGATAGAATCTCTAAAATAGAAAAGCTGTTGGAGATGAAAAAGAAAGGTTTTAGAGATTTTGATTTTTCATTCTCTATTTTAGAAAAAGTTATAGCAAAACTGTTGAAGATGGTCTAACAGAGGTCAATTTGATGGGGCCAAGTTAAGTCAAGGACCATAAAAGAAAGATAGTGTGGAGAAGAAAAAAAAGTTAAGGTGAGAAGCGTAAAAAGAGATCTGGACCCATGATCACCTTTAATCCCATTGAATTAGCCTTTAGAAGGGAATTGATCCAATGATTCTTGGTGCATTTCGTTAGTTTTGATCTTCAATTAGAATTGATCCAAAGATGAAGACCCGTTCTTGCTTTCTCACCATAATTTCTCTTCTTGATGAAACTCGATCCAAGGACCATAAATGCTATAAAAAACGTAAAAGAGCACCATGGTGCTTATGTGTCGGAAGGACTCAATCCTAAACTTGGCTAAACCAAAAGAACCATAAATGTAACTTGGGTAAATCAAAAGGACCATAAATGCAACTTGGGTAAATTAAAAGGACCATAAATGGTAACTTGGGTAAATCGGAAGGAACTTAAATGTAATCTAGTGTTCTAAGTATAAATGGAAATACACATCTCCGATTGACAAGGCTTGACTTTTAAATATTTGAATAACTTTATTTTTGTATTGGTCCTAAGCTTTTAGATAATTTTCAAACTCAAAACTTTCTTTAGGGGTGCTTGGTTCATTTTAGAGAATAAGAATGGGAATGAAAATGGGATTGCAAGAGAATGGGAATGAAAATGGGCATTGTATTGATGCTGCTTAGTTAACCCACTATAATCAATGAAAAATTATTTCATTTTAAAATATTTTGTTTCCTCCACTGTAATCAATGAAAAATTGTTTCATATGGAATGACATATGGAAAAAAGAACTTAGTACAAGAAAATTTTCATTCCCCCCAATTTGGTCAGAAATGGAAATTAATGGATTTGTAGGAATGATTCCATTATATAATATCAGATCAAGCAGCAGTTTTCATTATCATTCTCATTCCTTACCTTGCAATACCACCAACCAAGCACCCCCTTAGTTTTCTTTAACGAGAGCCATCTTCAACATATTAACTAAAAATGTAAGTTAAAATTTTATAAAAAATACCGTATTTCATGGATGTTGTAAAATTGTTTTGAAAAAATCATTCAAAACACTTGTTTTGAAGAAAATTGGAGCAAAAAATAATTCAAAAACATTCTTTCTTTTTTAATATACAAATCATGTCAAGCTCAGTTGGTCTTCCTAAGAGCGGTAACATCCTGGGGGAGACTATGGATGGTATCACAGTCTACCCGGGTTCGAATCCAAAGGGAGTCAATTTGAAGGCATGAGGAGTACCTGGTTCTTGGACTGGTCTAGTCATAGACTGGCCACCCTCCCAAGCCCAGTCAAAGACTGTGGTTGGGCTGTAGGTCCAGCATAAGCTGAGTCAGTACATTGGCGGATTAGTGTGCAGCCCTTGGATGCCCGATATCGCCGGGAAGGCGTGCATGTGTGTGTGTTCGTGATAATCGTTTGTTGATTCGATATCACTATGCCTTCTAGAAAAAAAACAAAAAGAAATATACGTTTTCTATTAGAGAAAATCTATTACGGCTTAACAACCACCTCGATGATTTCTCCTGATTTGTGAGCCTTGGTTGCTAATGATATTTTCCCTAATAGTAATCAACAATATATTGTAGGAACCAATGAATTTATTGTGTATTCATTATGATGACGACAAAATTTGGCAGGAGGGACTTGATAGTGTAAAACATTGTTTATTTTATTTACTAGTTAATGACCCGTATATTATACGGGTATTTGAAACATGTTATTTTAATTTTTAATAAAAATAGATATTTACATGACAATTGTCATTACCATTTAAATACTTATGTAAATTATATGTTATACGACAATTGCCATTATAATTGCTTATAACAATACATATTTTAAAAATTGAAAATTTATTATTCTTTTGTCAAAAGATTTGAATTTCGTGAATGATTTTAAAACTTGAGGGATTCAGAAATAAAATATGTGTAGTGTTTTGATTTGTAGGATTTTAAATAAAATAAAATATAATTATTTATAAATAATCTACAAAAATAGTTAGATTAAAAAGATGGAATCTTTAAATTTCAAGAATATTAGCAATTGAGTTTTAATTAAAATAATATTTCATTAGTTATAAATAATATAAAAATAATTAGGTTAAAAAGATGAAATCTTTAAGTTTCAAGAATATGAAGAATATAATTGTAATAAAATCTAAACAAATTAATTTATATCTATTTTTATAACTGGAGGGATTCAAATATAAAATATGTAGTGTTTTTTATTTGTAGAATTTAAAAAAAAATTAATTACTTATAAATAATCTATAAAAATAGTTAGATTAAAAAGATATAATCTTTAAATTTCAAGAATATCAACAATGGAGTTTTAAATAAAATAAATTTTAATTACTTAAAATAATCTATAAAAATACTTAGGTTAAAAAGCTATAATCTTTAAATTTTAAGAATATCAAGAATAAAATTGTAATAAAATCTAAACAAATTAATTAATATCTAATTTTAATAATGTAGTTAAATTAAAAAAATATTCAATATTAAACTCATTTTGAAGGTATTGTCGAGACGATTATAATGGTATAATTTATTAAAAAACAAAAATTTTAATATATTAACCCCAATGGGGCAGCCTACCGGTTAAGGCTTGGTGTTGGGGAAAAACCCACCCAAGTTCGAATCCGGGGGTGAGCAACCAGGGGCCACTGAGTATTAATCCCAGGGGAGCATGCTTTAGCTCTCGGTAAAAATTGCCAAGGATGTAGTCTGGCCAAAGTCCAGGTAAATCTTCTCAAAAAAAAAAATTTAATATATTTTAATTAATATATTATTATCTTAAAATGATAAGGATGTAAAGTGAAATATGAGAAACTAATGGATAAAAAGTAATTTAATCAAATATTCTAGGGATAAAAAATGTAAATTATAAAGATAATTATGGTATTAAAATAATTAGAATAATTGATGACATCATCATTTGATGATTCTTTTTTAATTGACCAATCAAATGGCTCAATTTCATAATCATGACATCCGGTGCCTCCTCCGCTTCCTCGGCGGTCATCCTAAAGGCTCGACTCCTTGCTAGAGCTGGTGCCGTCTTTCGATCATCTCGGGCCTCAGTAATACACGGACAATTTATAACATATTGTTTTAATTTCTAATAAAAATAGGCATCTACATTATAAAGTTCACAAATATTTCACCTTCAATTAACAATATAAATATGACTTAGTTAATAAAAGAAACAGTAATGATTCAGTTTAATCATAGCCATCTATGAAAACTTTTTTTCTAATCCTTTATTCAAAACTTTCTTTGAAATTGAATAAGTAGAGAATATTTATTTAGTAAAATTAATTCTTATTAATCAATGATTTAAATGGAAAAAAAAAGAAATTACTCTTGCTCTATTACTAAATATTTTAGTCATCTAATAGTTGTTAAAATATATGAAATTTATAATTTATAATTTTTTTGTCGAAAGATTCGGATTTCCTGAATGATATTAAAATTGGAGGGATTCAGAAATAAAATACGTTTTGATGGATTTATTTGTAGGGTTTTAAAAAAATCATTATTTATAAATAATCTATAAAAATAGTTTGATTATAAAGATGAAATTTTTAAATTAAAGAATATCAACAGAAGGGTTGTAAATAAAATTATTTTTCATTATTTATAAATAATGTATAAAAATAGTTAGATTAAGAAAGATGAAATCTTTAAATTTCAATAATATCAACAATATAATTGCAATAAAATCTAAACACGTTAACTTATATCTATTTTTAATATTTAATATTATAAATAATTTAAAAAAACTATTTAATATTAGACTCATTTTGAAGGTATCGTCAAGACGACTATAATGGTTTAGTTTGTAGCAAAGAAAAACAAAAACTTAATACTTTTTAATTCATATATATTATTTACGTTAAAATGATAAGGATGTAAAATGAAAAATGAAAAGTAAATGATAAAAAGAAATTTAATCAAATAACTTTAAGGATACAAAATGTAAATTTAGGTAGGTGAATTTTGAAAAATATTTTTTCCATATTTGTTAGTTATGTATTTATAGTATTAATAGGGCATTAAAAAACAAAAAAAATAAAAATAAATTATGACATCATCATTTGATAGATTTTGTTTAATTGACTAATAAAATCACTCAATTTCATTTTGATGACATCAGCACAAACCTTCTTTTAATATATATATATAGATTGTGTAATTTTGATGTCTACAAGTCAAATCTAAATGCCAAGACTTCTCTCCTATTCAAGTAAGTCAACCAAGAGTATTTAATTAGGATACCTTTGGCAACTCCTTTGGGGAGTTCGGTGCGCGAAAAAGATTTTAATAGAACTGAAATTTATTAAAGGAATTTTGTTTAAAAAAACATTAAAATGAAACTTGATTAATTATGTGTTTAGTTGGTAGCAAGTTTCTAAATGTCGTGAGGTGTAGTGTGGCGACGAGGTCAGCTTCAAGCCTTACGAGTTATGGCGAGGCCGTGACGTTTTCCAAAGCATGACTTAAGACAGCAAATCTATATGCAATATATATGTATATATATATATATGTGTGTGTATTCATATATCATGATAAACAAAAGAATTTCTAAATTCTAATCAATACTTGTTGGAAATTTTTAATTGATACGGGGGCTTCGACCCCGGGCTGCATGCTTTAGCAGTCGGGCTTCGGCCCAAAATTGCCGAGGATTAGTCTGGGCCCAATGTGGTCTGGGACACCTCTTCCAAAAAAAAAACTTCTAATCGAATTTTAAAGTACACTAAAAAGAAAAGTTGAAAAAAATTTGTACCGGCATAACGAGCTCGACGCCTTACCTCGACACCAAGGGGGTTAACATGGCGACAAGGCCATGCCTCGACGCCATGGTGGCGCCAAGACACGTTTTTTTAGAACCTTGGTTGGTAGGAACATTAACTTCATTGCATGAACCAAACATCACCAATGTTCGAAAAAGCTCGTTGCAACAATCGTCATGGGGTACCCATGGCTTAAAGCTTGAGACACCATGGTGTAACACGTAAAGTTTGTAACATAATATTTGATTTAACTTACTTTTTATTTCCAACTTCATCAGAACCTTGAACATCACTAAGGAATTTGGCCAAAGTAATTTTCTTATTTCATTTTCTTTAAATTTATTTGAACTTTGTGAACCAAATAGTCTCTTGAGATTGTTTAGTTCACAAAATTTAAAGAAATACGATAAAGTTGGAATGACAAATTCTTTTAATAAAATTCATTAATGATGTTTAGTTTGCGACAATTTAATAAGAGATTACCCTCACTGCCCTCTTATAACTTTTCTCAACTAACATGAATCTACATTCTTGTATATTAAGTCTTATCTATGGATTCAGATATACCTATCCATTAATATATGAATCAAATCCATAAATTCACTTTATAATAAAGTAATTGAGTATTTTTAATGGTAAATAGAGGACAAGACAAAAGGCAAAGAACATTATAAAGCGGTCACCCAAAAAATTTCAGTAATTTTTTGAAATAATAGAAACATATTATTGCCACATTAATTGATATTCAATCTTTGTTAGATTATTGAGCGTATTCGGAAGAGTGGGTTATGTGGCAATGCCGCATATCCTTCGCAAAACACGTGCACTTAACCTGAAAAAATAACCGAATTAAATTATTTTTTTCACAAGAAATTTCGAGAATCGGTTGTTTTCTTTTAGCTATCGGTTGCTTATTTAAACCCATTTAATTTGCGTAATAGATTTGTGGAATCGTCGGTTTGGATTATTTTTTTTAGTTAAAGATGGTCATAATCTTATTAAAAATGATAATTTTTTTAATAATGGATGCTTTTTTGATAAAAAAATGACTGGATTGGTGATTTTCGTTTAAAGGATTTTATTAGAGATATCATTTTTTTGTCAAATTTAAACGTTTTCTAAGTTTTTGTTAGTGGTTAACCATTTGCAGAATCAGTGGAACTTTAAATGTGTCGTTAGCTTTTTTTTTCTTCGTTTTGAAACCTTTAAGCCAAAAGTAACTAATTGTCTCTTATTTACGAGCCTTATATCAATCACTTACCGGTATCACTTATCTTACCAATTGAGCATGACAAAAACCAAGAATCTTATCCGATAAGAAGCATATGTGAGAGATAAGTGAGTAAAGTTACTCTTACCAAGTTTAAAATACTTATCAACAATCCATTTTGATGATCAATAAATGTTACACGATAAGGTAAATGCGGGTAATGTCTCATGTCCAAAAGCACTTAAACAACCCCTTACGCTACTCTAGCCAAGTAAAACTCCATGAAATAGTAGTCTTGCTCTTTGGTAAACACTAAATAATACCAAAACCACCAAGATGAACACTTATCAAGATTGCCATCAATGGTTGAACTAAAGGATTCTAATACGATTCTTAACTAATTTCACAACTCTAATTTGGTCAATCAAACACACGCGAGAGCAGTAGAAGTCGGAAAAGTGGTAGCTTATCGTCGATGTGAGATTGGCCAAAAGGGCTCTTCACTCAAAATGGGCCTTTACTAGTTTTCCTATAACAACTAAAGGGGAAGCCCAGCCCACCATGTCTCCACCCATAGTATGAATATATAGCTTATTAGCATCAAGAGATTTCTACTATCATTGCAAAGGAAAAAGAAAACTAAACACTTCCCATTAGAAACTTTTACTTACAATTCTTTCACTGTAGATCATCATTTCAATCTCTTATTCTAAAAAGCATCTATCAACAACACAAAACATGAGTGTTTCACAACAAAAATGCCTCCATTTTAACATGTGTTTCACTTACCTTCGAAACGAAAATCGACATCAAACCGTTAACTAGTCGCTCTCATCATCGCTACTTTCTCCACTCGATTCCTCAGCAACATTCTTCCCTTTCTCATCAGTATCTGGAACTGGACTTGCTTCCCCAACATCAGTTTCTTGCTCTTTTTCTTTCCCTTTCGCCTCCTTTTCCTCTGGATTTATCTGTCGTGATCGTAGGGAATACGTACTCTTTACCTTGTATTCTACAGACTTCCTTCTTTTGGCTCCAATTACAACACCTTTCTGTTTCGGTTTGGCCTCAGCATCAGATTCTTTAGTAGCAGCAGGAGGTTTGGCTCCAATTACAACACCTTTCTGTTTCGGTTTGGCCTCAGCATCAGATTCTTTAGTAGCAGCAGGAGGAGATCTGGCTCCAATTACAACACCTTTCCGTTTCTTGATCTCACCGCTACTCTTCGTGTCCTGCTTTCCCCTTTTACGTTTCATCGGCCTTTTCCCCTTCTTCCTTTCATCAGAACTACTTGATGAACCTTTCTCTTCATCGTCGCCTTTTGATTCTTCCTTTTTCTCTTCTTCTTCTTTTTCCTTTTCACCTCCAGTGTTCGATGGCTGTTGAGCTTGCCTAGTTTTCGATCCCCGTGCCATTTGTGTTCTACAATAAAATCTCAAGGATTGATTTCAAACAGCTATATCTCAAACCAGATCAAAGAAAACTTCCTGAAATATCATAATTAACAAGTTGAAGAAAAAACAAATACATTTTGTGAAACATTTTCAACTGAACCACAACGATCCAAACTACAACAGTCCTTAGAAACTAAAATTGAAAACAGAATCTGAATCTCAATTCTGATAGAAACCTAAAATCCTAAATCAGATAATTGGATACTGAATTGAAGCAGATTCGATAAATTATACTAAAACTCTCGATAATTGTAGTTGAAAATTAGATGAATGAATATAAGTCACAGAAGATCTCACTTCTCAAGTATTTGCACAGAAGGAACTCAAAATTACAGAAATCAATGTGTGATTAAAAGCGTATAGAAGAATTGATGATGATTAGTGAAATCACTCGAATGAAAACAGAAACAACGAAACTATTGATTCTTAATCCAAATTCAACATCCGTATGGATGAATATCGAATTGTGACGTTAAAAAACCTAAATCGATCATACAGAATGAGATTATCACAGTGCTAGCAAACAAACAGAGTACAACTAATTAATTGTGATCAAAAGCGATTCATAATAGTAAAGAAGACGATGTAATTGATGGATGGATGAATATTGAATACCTATGGATGAATTATCGAATTGCAACTGTAGATCTCACAGAGATTTGAAGAAGATGTAAGCCTCCATTATCAATCCTCGAGCTCTGATCTTCTTATATCATGATGAGATGATAGAAATTTGTTTATGAGAAGTGAAAGTTTGTTATAGAAACTGTTGAATTTATAGAGGAAGGAATCCATTAACGAACTGAAAACTGATTGATTGGTGCTCCGTCGACTTTCTCCGGCTTCTAAACGGACTGGTGGTAAAAAAGGCGGGAATTTTCGTTTTGTACACGTGGACTCACCTGATAGGACTCTAAGATATGATTGTCTGGAACTCGTTTTGAAGCTCAAATGGTACAACCGCACTCAAATTTTAAGTTAACTCTGGTTTGTTACCATAATGCAACTTTTATATTGTAAAGAATTTCAAAGTTAAAAGATTTGGAGAGCTATTGAGCATAAAAGTAATATTTTGGAGTGGAGGTCATTTAAAAGATTTATTATAATTATTTTTCATATTGTTGATTTTCTCTCCTTATAAAATATTCCGGTACAAAGGTTTACAGAAATTCATAACGTAGTAATGAATAATGATCTTTAACAAAGTGAATTTTTTTCCCTTGAGGCTAGTTGTTTAGCAAAAAGAAATAAAAAAAAGTTGGATATTTAATCAATAACTTTTAAAATTAATTTTGACTTTCCATTTTTAATTGCAAACTATATTAACTTCAATAATCAAACTTATGTTAATATGTTTAAATAGATAAAATTTGCTTCTTCATAAAAGAGCTATAATCATTAATCTATTCTGGTTTTCAAAATCTTATCCTACAAATATCACCTTTAAGTACATAATGTAGTATTAACTTCATTCCATGATGGTAAGAGGTTAAAAGATGAGATTGTTTTTATCTCTGGTATGTACCATTGATATCGAAAACATTAGTATCTAAGCTCGTCATTGTTGACCACCACTACTAGACCCTCATCCCCACCACCACTGCCTCCATCTTAACACCACCACCCATCTTCGGCTACTATTAACACCATCTACAAGTCGAGCACAATTACATCATCCATCATTGTAAGCCGTCACCACCACCATACCATCTTAACATCCTCTACAATCTTTGTTCT
Source organism: Centaurea solstitialis (assembly GCA_030169165.1). NCBI lineage: Eukaryota > Viridiplantae > Streptophyta > Magnoliopsida > Asterales > Asteraceae > Centaurea > Centaurea solstitialis. Next base: position 46,581,495 of record CM058044.1, read on the forward strand.
TCACCAACCACCACTGTCTCTACTCTCTACCATCAACACCATTGTCCTTGCAGCAACATCCAATGCTCATCTTTTCCACCATCTTTAGACCATCCACATTCACCGTTTGCCCCCACCGCCATCGGCTTCCACTACCACTACCAACACATCAAACTCCACCACATCAACTACAAGTACCTACTCCCCTAATATTCACCATATATCAAACTCCTAATGTTCAAACGGTGTTGGAGGAGTGCATAATAGACTAGCTGAACTTGGAAGAGTGCACGTTGCGGAGCCTAGAGCCCTGGAAGTTCTAAAGGTAAATGGAAGTTGGAAGCATAGCGGGAAAAATTCTTATTGTGTAGCAACGTGAACCAAAATAATTTTAATTAAATTCTGATCAAATTATTCGACATACAACATCAATAGCAAATACAATAATTAAGAAGAAAAAAATATATTATATTTTCATGACTGAATTAAGTTTTTCTTCTTGTCAGTATTTTGAGAATCAGATTTAACTTTTATTGTTCTTTTTATTCTTGTCATTTACAATTCAACATTATTTTATCCCTCATACTTAAAATAACAATTTAACCTCAACAACAAGATTAGGAATAAATTATAAACCAAGCGGATAAAATAGTAAATATCATTAGGTCACAATTTTTAACAAACAGTAAGGACCAAGACGTAATTTTACTCCATATTTATCAACAGGTTGTTGGACGGAACTCAAAAGAGCAGACTTCAAAAAATTTTGCGAGGGTGCACTGTTCGTACCATTTGAGCGTTCCACACAATCATACCTTGTAGTCCAATAAGATGAGTCCACGTGTACAAACTGAAAATTCCCGCCAAGTTAGTTACCACCGGTCCGTTTAGAAGCCGGAGAAAGTCGACGGAGAACCAATCAGTTTTTCAGTTCGTTAATGGATTCCTTCCTCTATAAATTCAAACAGTTTCTATAACAAACTTTCACTTCTCATAAAAACAAATTTCTATCATCTCATCATGATATAAGAAGATCAGAGCTCGAGGATTGATAATGGAGGCTTACATCTTCTTCAAATCTCTGTGAGATCTACAGTTGCAATTCGATAATTCATCCATAGGTATTACCTCTTTTGATTACATTTCGCTTATTGAATCCCTAGCGTACTCTGTTTGTTACCTGCATTGTGATCATCTGATTCTATATGATCGATATATCGTTTTTTTAAATCAATTCTAGTCTTGCTTCTTAACGATATTGAATTCGGATGAAAAATTAGCGGTTAATTTCTTTGTTTCTGTTATTCTTTGAATTTGTTTATGATTATTTAACTTCATCATCAATTCTTCGTAATCACGCATTTTATTTGTGTAATTTTGATTTCCTCTTCTACGTGATGAAATATTGATATTCATTCAGTTACGTTTGATATAAATTGTTTGAATCTGCATCAAAATTTGGTATCCAATCTGATTTAGGTTTCTATTTGTTTCAAATTTTAGTTTATAGGAACAATTGCAGTTAGGATCGTTATAGAAAGTGTTTAACGAAATGTATATGTTAATTTTTCTTCAACTTGTCAATTATGATATTTCAGGAAGTTTTCTTAGATCTGGTTGGAGCTATAGCTGTTTGAAATCAACACCATAGGTTTTTGAGATTTTATGCTAGAATACAAATGGCGAGGGTATCGAAAACTAGTCCGTTTCAATCGCAGAGACAAACTCAACAGGCATCAAACACAGAAGGTGAAAAGAAAGAAGAAGAAGAAGAAGAGGAGAAGGAGAATAAGGAAGAATCAAAAGGCGACGACGATGAAGAGAAAAGTACATCGAGTAGTAGTTCTGATGAAAAGAAGCAGAGAAAGAGGAGTGTCAATGAGATCATGTACGGTCCAGGAGGAAAACCGAGAGGTATCGTAATTGGAGGCCAACCTGCTGCTGCTGCTGCTGCTAGTACTAAAAAATCGAAACCAAAACCACCTGCTGCCAAGAGAAGGAAAACTGTGTATACCAAAGTTCAGAGTTCGTATTCTCTACGATCACGAAAGATAGGTTCAGAGGGAAAGGAGCCAAAAGGCAAAGAAAAAGTGGAAGAAACTGATGTTGAGGAAGAAACTGATGCTGAGGAAGAAACTGATGCTGAGGAAGAAACTGATGCTGAGGAAGAAACTGATGCTGAGGAAGAAACTGATGTTGAGGAAGCAAATCCAGTTCCAGATGCTGATGAGAAAGGGAAGAATGTTGCTGAGGAATCGGATGAAGAAAGTAGCGAAGTTGAGAGCGACTAGTTAACGGTTTGATTGTTGTTTTTCATATCAAAGGTGAGTGCAATACATGTTAAAATGGAGACATTTTTGTTGTAAAAACATATGTTTTGTGATGTTGATAGATGATTTTTTTTAGAATAAGACATTGGAATAATGATCAACAGTGAAAGAATTGTAAGTAAAGTTTCTAATGGGAAGTGTTTGGTTTTCTTTTTTCTTTGCAATGATAGTAGAAATCTTGGATACTACTGAAAAGCTATACTATGCAGTATGCACAGGGGTGGAGCCATGGTGGGTTGGTTCCCCTTAAGTTGCTATAAAAAACTAAGACTCATTTTGAGTGAAAAGCCCTTATATATGATCAATCCCACATCGACGATTAGCTACCACTTTTCCACTTCTCGACTTCTCCCCGTCTCACGTCTGAACGAGATGACCACCTCTCGTCTGCATCTGATCGATAAAGTTAAAGTTGTAGAAATTAGTTAAGGTTCATATTAGAATACTTTAGTTCAACCATTGATAGACCAAATGTAATTAGAATCATTTAGTTGATTAATGTTGGTATTTGCCTACTTAGTAGTATTGCTTTCTTGCTTACTAATATTTGTAAATTTTTTAATAATTTAGGGATTTGATTCAGATTGATAAATTTTGAAAAAAGGATGGAGTTTATCTTTTTGTATAATTATCCCTTCATTAGCACTTTGGTTCATATGATTGCATAGTTTGTTATTGATTTTAGTGTCATATGTACAAGCTTTCCAAGTGTGAGTTTCAGAAGTTCTAATACTTGGGTGTTTGCTTGTTCAACATATTGTTCACATTTGGGTGTAGTTTGTTTAATAATGTTTCCCCATTTCCTGTTGATACATATATTTGTTAGAGTTGATTATTTTACTATGTTAGAGTCTTGTAGCTTTTATAGATATTTTATGTCTTTTGCTATAGATGTAAGACTTGAGATCATATGGATAATGTTGTTTTCTTGAAATTCGTGAGATCATTTATTCTTATACTTGAAATTTTACAATAAAATAATGTAAATATAACATTTACAGTGTTTTTGCTGTGATGGTTTTTTTTTATATTCACAATGTTTTACTGTAAAGTTTCAAGTATAAACATGTGGTCTCAGGAATCTCATGAAAACAGGTTGGTCTCACCTAAACTAGCCCATATATGTAAAGTTCTACTTCTTCAATTTTCTTTCTGTTAATGTCAGTTAATATGATATCTTAATGATTATGATTTACTAAAGTTTCATGTTCGAGGCAAATGATCATGCGTCAACCATATTAATTAGTTGAACTTCTAGTCATGTAGTGGTAGACTAACTGAGGAAGGTCAAACAAGACAACAATAAAAAAAACGTGAAAATGGCTAAATCACATATGATCTTACAATAAAAGTAACACAAAGGTGTAAGAGCGATGTGGCCTGCGACTAAGTTGTGCAAATTACATATAATTTTACACATGAACTTGACTACAACCATATTATTTAATTTAGTTATTACATATGGGCACATATATTGTAGGGTTGGGTTTCAGTGAGAAGTATGAAAGTGATTATCGACCTTTGGATACACATCAGGATGAGATGCACAATATATGTCCCTGTATCTGGCGCAATACATGTGTGCACTTAGGATTAAAAGTGATTAAGGGTTCAAATCCACTTCTCAAACTTTTCACGTTAACTCAACTTCCCTAACTGAGGAACACCCTCGTATCCCTTCTTCTAGATGTTGAATCTTACTGGTAAGCATTGGTAACCGGGTAAATGTATGGATAAACGACCCTTTTTAGCCTTACTTTATTGTGTAAAATTCTAGGTCATTAAAATAGATTGTAAAAGTCTTTTTCTCACCGGGTAAAACTCTAAAGGTTTGTTTGGTTCAGTGTTCAAAAAGGCTTGCCATGGCGTGCGTCATAACGTGATATAGCATAAGACGTGTCTCCGCCATTACGAAATGTCCCATAGCGTTTCAATAAGGCATGACTCACGCCATGGCGCTTCAAGGCGCGCCATATCACGCCGCAGTGCGCGTTTTTTGCTAGACATAATTTTTTTTTTCAAAAAAATTAAATAAATTTATTATTGTTATTATTTTTTCTTTTATACTGTTAGATATTTAACTTTAATTTTTAAACGTTTATAAATTTATTTAATCTCATCACACACAATTTCTTAAATTCATAAACGTTATGATCTCACAATCAAAATGAAGTTGTAAAATTACATTAGTAAGTTTTATTTTACATATTCAATTAAAAACTTTTTTTTTTATAATAATAATAATTTATATGATTTTTTTCTTTTAACATGAATGTACACTTTTAATATCATTATTTTGTAATAATTTTATAAAACATATATGTATATGTATAATTCTCTCTCTCTCTCTCTCTCTCTCTCTCTCTCTATATATATATATATATATATATAACATACAAATTTGCCGCCATAAATCATGCCTCGAAAAATGTCATGTCCTTGCCATATTTTGTAGAGCTTAAGGCTTGACCTCGCCGCCTCGTCGGGCCTCACGCTTTCTTGAACCTTGGTTTGGTTGTGGAAATTTTTCCAGTTTTCTAAGAATTTCCCAAGAAAAAATGAAAATTTAGAAAACTCGTATGGTTCATTTAGTTTTCAAAAAAATTTCCAGAAAATGAAAATTTTATGTCTTCTAATTCTATGTAAATTAGAAAACTGATTTCAGTAGTTTTCCAAAATTTTCTAAATGCTTTTTCTAATTTTCTAAATTGAAAAATGAAAACAACACGGTTTCAACCAAACACATTTACTAAAATTTTCATAGAAAACAGAAAACGGAAAATGAATAACTCAACTTCATTTTCTGAAAACGTTTTCTAGGAAAATAAAAACAGTTTTCTACAAACAAACGCACCCTAAATATTTGCTATGTCTTTTATCATATAAGATATTTAGTCCTCATTCATTCGATGGTAAAAGTAAGTGATATCTATTTCCGGATAAACATTTGGTAAATCATAAGGGCGTCCGGAGTACCCTATCCCTCTGGGTGGGGAGATGGCATCGGGGTGGTGGCGTGAACATTGCCCACGTCCCTGCCAGCTTGAAGATATCCAACCCGTGGGCATGGCCACTAGGGGTGTGCATGGTTCGGTTTGGTTCGGTTTTGGGGTAAAACCGAAACCAAACCGAAATTTTCGGTTTTTAGAAAAACCAAAACCAAAACCAATCGGTTTTTCGGTTTTCGGTTTTAAGTTCGGTTTTTGGTTCGGTTTTCGGTTTTTGATTCGGTTTTTGGTTTTTGATTCGGTTTTCGGTTTTCAAACCAAAAAACCAAAAACCAATTTTCTGAAGTTGTAGCCATTCTTCATCTTTAAAGACAACATCTTGCTTGAGATTATCATGTATACATCACTATATTTACACCTAAATGTCTATAGAAAAAGATCTTTACTTAGCTTACAGTCTAGTGTTGAAATAGAAGGCCTTTCCATCTTATCCATGTTCAAATTTTCATTACCTGCAATCAATTTGGAATTTGAACTTCGAAGTGGCTGTCGATTTGAAGAAGGGAAGGAATCAATTTGGAATTTGAAGTAAAAACTGAAACGTAGGAGGCGGTTAGGGTAAAATTAGTAGGGTGAGGTGACATTAGAAATTAAATTAGTAGGAGTATAACAAGTTCGGTTCGGTTCGGTTTTTGATCGGTTTTTTTTGAAACGTAAAACCGAACCAAACCGAAAAAATCGGTTTTTAGAATTTTAAAAACCAAAACCGTCGGTTTTAGTATTGGTTCAGTTTTTTCGGTTTTTTCAGTTTTCGGTTCGGTTTTGGTTTTTCCTGCTCACCCCTAATGGCCACCACCGCGGGGAAACCTCTTTTCTTTCTCTTTCTTTCACGTGTCTATCTCTCTCCTCTCTTCTTTCCTTTTTTACTTTTATTCCTTTTTTTAAATGGTTAGGGAGATGCAAGAATGAAATAGTGACCACTACAGAGATTTCGTGGGGGTAGAATGGTGGAAGGAAGATAGGGTAGATATAGAGAGTAAGTTGCTAACGCAACACAAAGGGTGTTAGGATGGAATGGTGGGTATTCCCTTTCCCCTAATCAAATATATTGTTTATGATTTTGACCTGTTATGTCTTAAGTAAATGGAAAATTAACAAATTCCTTAAATCAACAAAAAATAAACCCATGGTTTTCGATCCAGAAAATACACATTCATACAAACATATTAAGAGATACATGGATGTGGGTTAGTGGTGGTGAGTGACGGCAATGAAGAGAAATAGAGAACGAGAATGAAGTGAAATTATATGGATACAAATATGTATATATAGAGAAAGAAAACTACGATTTTAGTCCCTCTGGTTTGTAAAATTGTTTTAAAGTTTCAATTTTATTGTCCTTTAACTTCTTGTTATCTTTATCTGATAGTTGGTGATTTATTGTTATCTTTGTTCCTAAATCTATTAATTTTTTTTTATTTAACTTATGAATTGTTTTATTTTCAAAAGTCACGTTCTTTCACTTTAACGACCCTAAGCTAAAAATGAGGCTTAAGTCATCGCGTTAAAATTCGAGATAGAAAGATGTTTGATAGATTTTTGAGGTTGTGGTATTTTGATCATAAATTAGTAGTCCAAGCACTATGAAGGTAATTTAAGGCTTGATAGAAGTTGAGAAACAAATATGTTGACTTTGATGTTTTGAGTTACTATAAATTTAAGTTGCACCTGAATCGAAATTAATATTAGATGCAAGTCAACAATTTTTAAATGGGTGTTTTTAAATAGATCCCCTTTGACTCTTCTTCCTCTTACATAAATGTAGACCCCTTGTACTGGGTCCCGCCTGTGCACTCACATAAATGACCCATTGACCTCATAAGGGGGTCCATTTATAATTCCACTTTTTAAATGGGTACAAGTCGAAACAACAGTAGAAAAGTAAATGAAGCATAACCATCTTGAAATAAAGAATAAAGAGATGACTGCGGGAGGTCTAAAAGCACCCTCTTGTATTCTCTAAGGGGGCGTTTGGTTGGGGGTATTGAGGGGTCAAGAATAGAAATGATAATGAAAACTGCTGTTTGGTTTGATATTATATAATGGAATCATTTCTGCAGATCCATTAACTTTCATTCCCGACCAAATTGGGGGGAATGAAATTTTTATTTTTACTTGGTTCTTTTTTTCATGCATTGTTCTGTTTATGGGTGCTAAATGAAATATCTTTTGTATTTTCAAGTTGGAAAAACATATTTTTTTAATATGAATCAATTTTTCATTGATTATATTAGGTCAACCAAACAACATCAATGCAATGCTCATTCCTATTCCCATTCTCCTACATTCCTATTTTTATTCTCATTCCCTGAAATGAACCGAACGCCCCCTAAAAAAATGTCCCTTGTCCTACAGTTCTAGGCTTCTAGCAACCAAGAAGCAAAAACAATTGGGTTTTATTGGGCTTACGGTTTTATCCGTATTACTATTACATTTGGAGTAGCCCATTAAGACGTTTATTTCATTTTTTTTACAACATATTATGTTGTCAACTTCAAAGTGTTCTTTTAGTTTTAGTTTTGATTGGTGCGGTTTGGTGTTAGACAACATCACACGATTCACGAGTAAGCGTGACACCCCTTCTATGTGATATTTTTGGTATATACATTCTTAAGCCGAATAATGTTTCTTAATTGAGTATGGAATTTTTAGTGAGACTTCTTTATTGTTTGATATACGTGCGGATTTGATCCAGGTATTTTAGATTTGATATATAGGGGAAGGTTCAAACGAGAAGCATGTCAATTTAAGAAAACGTGAGGAGCAATCTCAGCCACTTATCTCGCGGTTACGGTGGACGTGATCATGGAGGATTGACGCGATTCATGGGGAGGGTAGATATTATTAAAGGGGGACCGGTCAAAGCCGTCTTTGTTGACCGGATAAGTGGCTAAGATTGCTTCTCGCGTTTTCTTAAAAAGTTATGTTTTTCGTTTGAACTTCCCTCTTGATATATATGTAACACTTCCATTTCTTGAATTTATTATTATTTAATGTTTTTCTTTTATAGGTTCTCATTATTGATCAATGGTATCTCTAAAATCCCAAATCTTCAAAAGTAGTGTCATTTGTGATAATTAATCTTTGTGACACGTTCATTCAAACATTAAATTAACAAACTCAAACATTCTCAAAAATAATTTTTTTTTTTTAATTTTATCTATTACAACATATGATCTACATCTTGAGACATAAATTAAATTTAACGGTGTATGGTGTGATGGCTTTGACTTCTTCTGAGATCTAAAGTGAAGAAAAAATGGGGACGCCCGGTAAGGTGTTACCGGCATCAACAATAAACACATTGCCACTGATGTACTCGGACAAGTCATGGATCAGATACCTTGCAAGTCTGGTCAAAGCTGGATCAGAGGTGCCAAATGTTCTTAATGGAACGGTTCTTTGAGCCACAGTGTTGAGCCAATCCTTTTCCATTAGACCGTCTGTGATCTCAGACCTAAAAAGCCCTGGATTAATCGAGTTCACTCGGATCTTGTACGTACCCAATTCCATTGCCATTACCTGTTTAAATCAACATTAGTCCGGAAAGAAGAGGCGGGTATACATGGCATTATGGAAGCGTAAAGGAGAATTAATTGAAGATTACCTTGGTCAATGCGACAACACCCGTCTTTGAAGAGGAATAAGCAAGACCTCCCGGCAGTTGTCCACGATCAAGACCAGCAATAGATGAGATATTGATGATTGATCCTCCCTGATTTGCGTTACGCATAAGTATACAAACATACTTTGACACCAACCAAGTTCCTGTCAAATTAGTTCTCATCGTGCTATCCCATTCTTCTTCAGACAACTCCAACGAACTCTTCACATTACCTGAAAGTAAACGAATTATGAAAAGTTGAGACATTAAGACATATATTCAATCATGGGACAAGATGAGATAAATCTAAAATTTACAGAAAGAGCCAATCTTCCCACCAAAGTTGTTTTTTAGTCAAATTTTGGAAGTGAACTCCCTTTTTAACAAGTCATAGGTTTGTATTTAGCTTATCCTGTTTGAAATAAAAAACCAATTTTGACCCATTTGTGAACTTGGTGCTAGTATGTTTTCATGGGTCCAATGATGAATTGACTTGGTCAAATAGACACCTTTATAAATTAGCTATCTTTTTTAGGTTGGTGGTAGTCAAAGCATGGAGATTAGTTGGTTATATATGAACATATGACACCCTAATTAACATCTCTTGGTCAATGATACAATATTTTAATTAAGATTGACTTGCTACTTATTGACAATTTCAAACTAGTCTAACATTCTATCTTTTGCAATACATGACATGACATGGAAAGTTAGAATCAGTTTGTGTTGAGATTCTACTAGTTCAATTGACTTAAAATTTTGTTCTTTTCATGTGAAAATGACTTTTTAAATAATTCCCATGAATTCATTAGAAAAATATATTAGATACTACAACTTTTAAAAACCACCAACTAATTAGTAGCCTAATGATCCGGTAACAGAATGTACAGTGGAATAAATGTTGAAATAGGGAATTTGGAATAGATGATTAAAATCTTGAAATTTTGAGAATTCTCCAAATTGACTACTTAAGAAAATAAATGATTTTTCCTAATTAATCAGAATGCTCAAAATTTAATGTCCATGGTATTAATTTTTTGTCAGATACATTCAATATTATAATATTAAAATTGATATGATAATGTTCAAAATGCAGAAACGACTGAAAAATAAACCTAATTGTTATTTAAGATTTTGAGTTGTGAAATTAAATAATTATCAATAAATTTTTATAAGTAATATTTTAATAATATAATCTATATTTTAATCTTCAAAGGAAAATAAATTAATATTTTTAAAGATTCTCATTTTCGTAAAATCTCTAGAAGATATTCCGAATCCGTCGAAAACGTGTCACCATATGGGACTATTTCAGAAAACCATTGGCGCCATGGATTAAATGAGTGGGGAACTAAAAAGAAAATACCATTACCTTTGTCTAAATCTTAATAATGAATTTAGCAAAGGAGTTTTTTTATCCCTACTCTTTTATTAGTGGGACTCAATATAAAAATATATGAATTCATATTAGTAAAATAGAAGGTAGAGTAAATTATGGATTTGGTCCTTCTGGTTCTCGTTTTTTTACTACTAAGGTCCCTAAACTAAAGAAATTATGGATTGGGTCCCTGTGGTATTCAATTTTGCACTACTAGGGTCCCTCTCCTTAACTTTGTTAACGGAGACTCCGTTAACTTAGGGGTATTAAAGTCATTTTATCTATTTTATATTAAATTATTTTTTTTTTCATTTTTTTTCTTTTTTATATAATAAGGACTCTCTCTCTCTCTCTCTCTCTCTCTCTACACGTATCATTACCTACAACCCTATGTCTACCATCATCGTCATCCTTCAACCCTCAACCTACCCTCCGGCGACAACCATCCTCCGATGGCAACCCACCCTTCAACTCATCCTCCAGTCGTCTTTATCACCGGTCGTCTAGAGAGAGAGAGAGAGAGAGAGAGAGAGAGAGAGAGAGAGTTCTTATTATATAAAAAAGAAAGAAAAAGAAAAAAAAGAAAAGAAAAAAAAAAAAAAAATAAATAAATAAAAATTAAATAATGATAAATATTTAAAAATAGATAAAATGACTTAATACCTGAATAACGGAGTCTCTAACAAGTTAAGGGGGGACCTAGTAGTCAAATTGAATCCAAGGACCATCCAATTTCCCTAGTTTAAGGACCTTAGTAGTAAAAAAAACGAGAACCACAGGGACCAAATCCATAATTTACTCTAGAAGGTATTAGAGGGTAACAATAACAACCCTGGGCGGGCTGGGTGGTTACTAATACTCTGCCGGTGGCTTGGGCGGGTTGAAGCACTTCACGGTTTCATCAACGTGTTTGACGTTGGGTGAAGCCGATAAGTGTGTGAGAGGATTGTGTGTGTGGGTTGTGAGAAGGTTGGAAAGATTGGGTACTAATAAGAGAGCGTTTCAGAGGGTTAACTATGGGGTTAGGAAAAAGCTGATGCAGAAGCTGACGTGGCATAAGGTTGGGAGGATTGGTTACGCATAGCCTTAAGACAAAAATGGGAACATTATCTGACATGATAATTTGATCGGAGTTAAAATGCGCTCAAGAATTTTAAATATTATGGCAATGAATGAATAACAATAAATTAAAGTGAGTAAATTATTAATACCTCTAACACCTGCATTATTAATGACAGCATCAATACGTCCAAACGCATCCCATGCCCTTTTCACTGACGCCTCAATGGCGGGTCCCCTACCACCCACATCAATCTCCACCGCCTTCGCCACCGCTCCGCCGCCACCGTTGATCTCGTCGCAGAGACTTACGAGCCGGTCTATCCGCCGTGCGGCCGCAACGATTCGACACCCGGCTTTCGCGAGGTCCAAACAGAAGCCTCGGCCAAGGCCCGAGGAGGCTCCGGTCACCATCACCACCTTCCCACTAAGGTCATGCCATGGCTCCAATCTAGGAGATTCTGTTTGATTAATATTGGCCATGGATTTGTGGTTTAGTTTTTGGTATGAAATTTGGCTAAGAAATTTGAAAGCCAAAAAAAATGAATTGGATGGATGGAGGGTGGGTGTGGGCCATATTTATGGAAATGGGAAGGGAACAAGTGCGGTTGTTGCCAAAACGTAAAGTACAAGTGTGAAAGGAGACCGCTTAGGAAATTTCGATTTCTAACCAATTTTTGGGTCAAACCCATCATTGACTTAATTTAGACCATGTTTATTTTTGTAATATAATTTGTTAAGAGTAAAAGTATAACTTTGGTTCCTATGGCAAATCTAATTTTAACTTGAGTTTCAATAACCTATTGAATAAATTCGTTATTGAAAACAAAGATTGTTTAGTCTAGTGGTAGAGGTAACATCCATTGGGTAGAGGGTGGGGGTGTTAGTGGATGTTATTCCTGACTATCTGGTTCGAAACCCCACGGCAGCAAGTGGAGTTACCCAGGTTTCGGGCCGGCCTTCAGGCCGGTTTGAAACTGATGAAGATTAGTCGGGTTCCCGAATAGATCAATAGATACCACAGGAGTGTGTGTGTGTGTGAGTTTATCTGTCGTTCAAAAAAAAAAAACTATTGATTTTTGTAACAACTTGGTCCTTGAATTATATCGTTGACTTGGGGTCTTGTAAATCATAGTTTATTTTTTGAATGTTAAATATGTGATTTTGGATAGGGAAGATAAACTTTAGGCACAACTTTAATTAATCGATAAATGCAAAGCTATCAATCAGTTAGATGTTTCCTTAATTTCTATTGAAGGACAAATGTAATCTGCGAATAAACAACATTTGGTATTTGGGCATCGGTTCTAGTTGCCACGGATGGCTGCATCGGTGCCCATAGTGGCACGTGCCACTGTATCGTTCCTCCTTCGCAATGTAAAAGTCGTCAAAGTGTCACCGTCTTAATTTGTTGTGTGCCACCATATATGCATTTTGAAACTGCAATAGAAACACAAACTCTCCTTGGTTGAGTTGCTTAGTTCATTGTTTTTCAATGAGGAAGTTATGGGTTCAAAATTGTTAGAGTTATTTTTTTTTAGCTTTTAGCTTTTAATACCATGTTTATTATGTTTTTAAAAAATTGTAATAACAATACTTGAACACACTTTTCATTTATTTAAAAATCGAGAAAACCAAATACTAAACCAATATTGACTTAATAAACAATATCTCTACATATGCTCTTTATAGTTAAATGATGCCACTATTAAAATTTCTCTAGATCCGTCTCTGCTAGTAATCTTATGTTCTTTTGATTAAATCTTTTTGGGAAATTGGCGGCTATGCCCAAACCTCCATCCCTTCTTTAACCTCCTACCCAAACTCTTTTCCTCTTAGCGGCCCATGCCCATTCTTTTCCATTAACCCCTAACGGACCTAGGTCCGTTAAAAGCCGTTAAAACGGACCTAGCGCAACGTCGCAACCCGACAAAAAAAATAGGACGCTGACCAAATTTTTTTTTGACCAAGGCCGTTAAATGGGCCTTAAACGTACCCCCGTTAAACTTTTTTAAAGGAAGGGATGCGTTTTAAATTTGGACACCATTAATGACTCTTTTATTCTATTTGGAAACTCCATTAATTGCTCTTTAATATAATTCATTAGGAAACTCATTAGTTACTCTTTAATTTATTTCATTACAAAATTCAATTAATTGCTCTTTTATTCCTTTGGGAAAGGTAAGGATGTCTCGTAAATATATTCCTTTAATTGTCAGCTATTGGGTTACCAAAGTTAATACATTTAACGTAATTTTTAGTTGAGCAAATCCTTTTATGGACCATTAACGGACCTGAGTCCCTTAAAATGACCCCTTTAACGTACCTGATCAAAGATTTTTTTTGGTCAAACTTGTTTTTTTTTTGGTGTTTGGTGATGGGTCCGTTAAAACGGACCTTTTAACAGAGTTATATGGGTATAGGGTGTTAAATGAAAGAGAGTTTAGGTAGGAGACAAATGAACGAATGAGTTCTTGGGCATGAGTGCCAATTTCCCGATCTTTTTTCTATTTTTTTGTACTTAAGTTCTTTATGTTCAAGTTCCACAAGTAAGCTTTTTACCCTCTTCAAATTTTCCTAGGTAATTGCCATAGAATAGTTTGTGTTTTCTTTTAACGCCATTAATTTTAATGTAAACTAGATTCAAATGGTCACACTCTTAACTGTTTAGGTTTAATTGTTAAGAGCATCTCCAACAGCATCCCCAAAATGGAGAAAAAAAGGGGAAAATGGAGATTTTGGGGTAATTTACTGCTCCAATTTCTCCAAACCTATCCCAAAAATGGAGAAAGTTGGAGAGAGAAGACTTTTTTCCACATATTTGGATTTTTCTACATATTTGGAAATCACTCAAAATATGATTACAATTTGAAACAACCAATAGAAATCCATGAAAAATAATAATTGAGAGAGAGAAATAATTTTTTAATTGATTGATAAATATTTTAATATTAAAATCAATGTTGAAATCTTCAAAATGGGAAAGTTGTTGGAGATGAATGCAAATTTTTTTTTAGAGATTTTAGTTTTTCAATTCTCCATTTTGGTGAAAATTTGAAGAAGTTTTTGAAGATGCTCTAAAGTGTTCAAGGCATTGTTTGGTAAAAATAAGGTAGCTTATAAGTTAACTTATAAGTCAGCTTATAAGTCAGGTACATGTTTGGATGGACCATAAGTTAACTTATAAGGTGACTTATAAGCTAGCTTTTTGAAAAGCTACTCCTACTAGCGTTTAAGTGACTTATGGAACTTTTTATTTTTTATTCCAAATATACCCTTATACTTTTTATATTATCAATTTTTAAACATGTCTTTTTTTGTCATTTTACAGTCATAAGTTATCTTATCAGCTAGTTTTTGTCAAACGTAACTTATTCACCAGCTACCTTATCAGTCACCAGCTACCTTATCAGTCATAAGTTACCTTATCAGTCATAAGTTACCTTATCAGTCATAAGTTAACTTATCAGCTAGTTTGTCAAACATAACCCAAGTTCCATAAGTATAGAGTTTTATCCCTTGTCTACACTTAATATATATGTGAGTATGTTACCTTATATATTTTGTAGCCTAATAATAAAAAATAGGCGTAACATGAAATCAAAAAAGATTGTGACATGTCCATGCGGTTGAAAGACACGAGTTTTTGTCAAATAATTTGGTATTAACGAATCCTATTTGTTCTTAATTTATTTGTATAATAGGCACGAAGGACAAAAAGAATAGCTAAAACCCCATAGTAAGAACACTACACATGTATCTTATCCATCATGTGAGAGACACACTTGAGGAGTTTAACCCAAACGTTAATTATAAAGGATCAAGTACTTATAAAAAATTAAAAGTTAAAGAACATCAATCAATATAATTAATACATTTTAGGGATTTAATCCCATATTTGAATATTACAGGATAACTTACTCTGAAATTTATATCATTCCAACTATAGTAAAGATATGTCAAAATCAAATATAATAATTTTCGTTGATTATTAATAGGTTAAAAGGAAATTAAAAGAAAAGAACACACCAATTTTAATTTGCCTTCTTGATAGTTTATGAAACAATTTTCTTTTTCTTTAAACATCACATCATTTGTTATCGCGACCATCATAATAAGAAAAATAACGGACAAAAACTTTCTTTAAAATAAGAATATAATTGTCTTTATTAGTAATAGCATGTTCAAAGTTAATTTATGTGGTGTATATTTGAAGTTGATGTGTTTGCTTCATGAGATTTAAAATTAAAGAATACTATTGGTATTTTTATTAGTATTAAAACTAGGTCGATTTATGTATTAAGAATATAAAAGATATTTTGACGTAATAACCGTGATTATTTCTAATTGATATCTAATCAAAATATTAAGTTTAGTCTGTGTGTTGGGGGGGGGGGGTTGCAAATTCTGGGCCGGTTGAGCATTGAACTTGTGCACGGGGGCGCGTACTAAAGACATGAATGCCAACCCTGAGGTAGACTGAAAACTTCAGGTCTGTTTTTGGAAAATTAGAGATATCGTTCATGTGTTTTTGTTTTCTAGTTGTTGGAGAAGATGAATTGAGGTCGCCGAAGAAGATAGCCGGAGGTCATCGGAGAATATATGGCCGAAGTTCTTTGGAGAAGATGGCCGAAGTACGGAGAAGATGACCAAAGTTCCCGAAGAAGATGACTGTTTTAGTTAATTACATCGTGGTTATTAGAATTTAATATTTTTTATAAAACCAAGAATAAACAAAAATCAATAAACATTTAAGGATGAAATCCGTAAATCACCATAATAATTTAGCATTAAAAAATAAATCAAAAATATGAAAATTACCAGTTACCGATAGTACAAGTTTCATGATACATTAAACGGTAGTTTTCAAACTTCGGTACATTAAATGGTAGGTTTTTAAATCCAGTACACACAATAGCAAAATGTGACAACTTGGATACATTTTGAGAAACTAAACCCTTTTAAATAACCAGTTTGATTTTTTGAAAACAAATTCAAACCTTCCTAAAAATGATAATTCATAATTATAGTTATTACAAAATCTATTTATTTCAAACTATTATTTCGACATGTGTGATGTGGTGTCCTCGACTACATCTGGGATCTAAAGCGAAGAAAAAATGGGGACTCCGGGTAAGGTGTAACCTGCATCGACAATGAACGCGTTGCCACTAATGTACTCAGATGAATCATGAATAAGATACCTAGTTAACATGGTTAAGGCTGGATCGGCGGTTCCCAATGTTCTTAAAGGAGCGGTTCTTTGAATCACATTGTTTATCCAGTCCTTTTTCATTAGACCTTCGGTGATCTCAGACTTAAATAACCCTGGATTAATCGAATTCACCCTGATTTTGTATGCACCCAATTCCAAAGCCATTACCTATTTAAATCACATTAGTACATAAAAAAGAAATGGTTATCAAATGCCATTATGAGATCATAAATAAAAGTCCGCAGTTACCTTGGTCAATGTGATAACACCCGTCTTCGAAGTGGAATAAGCAAGACTACCACGAGGTGGTGGACGATCAAGACCGGCAACTGATGAAATATTTATGATTGATCCTCTCAGATTCGCATCACGCATATGTATAGAAATGTACTTTGATACCAACCATGTTCCTGTCAAGTTTGTTTTCATGGTACTATCCCATTCTTCTTTAGATAATTCCAACGGACTTAACACATTTCCTATATATAGATAAATAATTAAAACATGAAACTTCGTAGATTCATTTGATAAGATGGAATAAAGCTATAAATACCAGAACCAAGTGGTCCGTTCATTCATGGACTCGTAAATCCATTTAAGCGAGCCTTTCATTGTTTTTAGAACTCTATTAAAACTGTAAATCTACTTCTTTAGGAGTATTGATTTTTTAACCATTTTAGTCAAAAACATGGATTCGTGACGAGTGAAATCGAAACATTTACCATTTGAATGATTTCGTTAAAATTTGTAATTAAATTTCGTTATAATTTCATGTTCGGTTTGAGTAATTTCTTGGAATTAGGATTTTGAAATCCTAGATGGTAGTTGGTATTCCTTAGGATTTTGTAAGATTTGTATGTAATAATGTTTTAAAGTATCTTTCAAACATTTCTTTTATAATAATCAGCTAAAAAAATAAAAAAATAATTACTTGTGTAAATTATTTATACATAATGAATTTCAATTCCATTTCAAATCCTATAAATCAAACTTATCAAACATCTCATCTATCAAACCAAACATTCCCTTAGAACTCATTAAAATTCTAAACTCTTACATAAAATCCAAGTCTCTCATAACTATTCCATCAAATTAAACATTCCCTTAGGTCCCATTTAATTTGTAGGATTGACTCGGATATGGAATAGAATTTATTCTAATCTCATGTTTATACACCCGTGCACAGTGGCGGATCTAGAAATATTTTTGGTTGGGGGCACACTTTAAGGTATTAACAACTTCTGAAACCGAATAGTTCATCCGAACCAAAATGATTTCGGGTTATTCTTTTTTGCCTTAAATTGATCCGGTAACTAAATAAAAATAATTATCCGATTGGGTTTTTGCTCAACTTTTTAGCATTTCAGTTAAAACGACACTTTATATAACTTTCTATTTTGTTTAAACGACACTTTATGCTATCTAAATCCAAGAATCAAGATAGAGAAAGAGAACGAAGATAAACAAAATCGATATTATAATGAATTTCAATTTTATGAGACGCAAACAAACAATAGTGAGGACCACAAGGATTGTGGCATAATGGTTGAGGTCCTGGAGGATGTGGTGGAATATCCCATCTACCTAAGGTTAGATGGTGGAATATTCCATCTTTCTAGGGTTCGATTCGAGACGTATGCAACAATTATAGCCAAACTTGGTCTAAAGAAAAGAAAAACAACAAAAAACAGTAGCGAGGACAACAGCATTTGGTTTTCTTCATTTATTTGTTAAGAGACTTAATCCTATGAACTATGAAGTGATATTATATATTGATTATTTATTAAATCCACTAAAAAACTAAATGTGTCAGTGCTTAGCATATCTAGTTGGGGGCCTAAAGCATGCAATAAAAAACTTAAATAAGAAAAATGTATATACATAAGCTTTTAGGTAAAAATTGGTTGGGGGCCTAGGACCCCTACAAGCCCTTCCTCCATCCGCCCCTGCCCGGGCATATTACAAATTACGTTTATGCACAAGTGTATATGGTCGAAATAGAGGGCTATGAGGTATTTCTCGATTTTCCCTTTTTTTGAGGTTTTTACTTGAACTTACCCTATCCAATATTATTTTTAACGTCAACGTGATTAACTTATTATTCAAGATATGATGTTTATATACTAAGGGCCCGTTTACCAAATTTTTACCGGATAAGTGCTTATCGACAAAAGATTCACATTCAACTACTTTGTCATGCAATATCTTTGGTCTTAAAACGTATTGTTGGTAAGCATTTTGAACCTGGTAAGCGATTACCAGGTAATAAGTTTCCCGATCCCTACCATACTCAATCAATAAAATGAATGACATTGGTAAGTACTTACCCAATAAGCATTTAGTAAAAGACTCCTAAAACTATGTAAACCATTTATCATTGATAACAATAAAGTGGATGGAGCATTCAATCGACGATTACCTCTAATTCCTGCATTATTGATCAAGCAATCGATATGCCCAAATGCATCCCATGCCTTTTTCACTGAGCCTTCAATATCGAGACACTTACCACCGATATCAAGCTCTACCGCCACTGCTCGAACATTATCATCCCCTTCACAATTTCCACTTCCTCCAAGTTCGTTGATCTCTTTACAAAGAGATACAAGTCGATCTTTCCTTCGTGCAGCTGCAACGATCCTGCAACCGGCTTTAGCCAAGTCTATACAGAAGCCTCGACCAAGCCCGGAAGAGGCTCCGGTGACCATGATGATCTTCCCGCTTAAATCATGCCACGGTTCCAATCTAGAAGATAATGCTTTATTGGCCATACGGGAACTTCCTTAGTTAGTAGGTTTGCCGAACTTTTTTCAAAAGGAGACTATCCAACTTCAGGGAGTTATTGCATCGATAGCTTCTGACCGAGATCCTCGATTTACGTCTCGATCATGGAATGGTTAATTCGTGGTTGTGGAAATGAAATTGAAAACAAACACAACCATGCAAGTGACTTATTTATAGAAATAGAAAGAAAAGAGACAATTAAGTACATTAGGTTGTACGGAAACAAAACTAGTGGGGAAGAATTAAACCTTTTTTAATCTTCTTAGATCTCTTGGTCCAATATCAACTTCAATTGCCAGATTTTACCTGATAAGTTGACCTGATAAGTATTTGATAACGTGGTTCTGGTTGCTTGAGGTAGGTGATGGCCTTGTTGAAGCTCGCTCCTAAATTCCTTTCTTTGTTGATTCAAAAAATAAGTATTCGATAAATGACTCTTTTTGATATTTACGAATTAATTAAAAGGGTATTTACTTGCGCGTGAGTGCCATTTTGAAAATCAACAACCCTCACAATAAGAATTTACATAGTTTCGAGCTAGTATTTTAGATTATGTTTGTTTATTTAAATAAGAATCGTATATTTATGTCTAATAAAAAGCCTACGTTGTCGAGTGATTCTCATTTTGAATTTTATGTTTGGTTTTCTATAAGAACATTTTGTTCTACTCTTTTTATCATGTTATTGGGGAGTCAATAAATTGATAACTGTTATAGAACTCAACCTAAATCAAACACGTTATTTCAACATCAATTAGATGGATATAAAAATAAAAATGTATATATATATACACATTAAATATGGAAAATGAAAAACAATCTTTTATGCATAGTTATATATAGTTGCAAAAAAATCTTCTTTCTAAACATGTCATGCCAAGATGATGCAAGATTTGGTGTATCATGAACTTTTGAAATAAAAAAAGGATTTGGGCCCATGTGAAACCATGTGCTATTTAACATGATATCGAGTAGTCCTATCCTGAATCAATTAACAAGAATGGAAAATTAGATGCATAGTATAGTATTATATATAGAGCTCGGTTCATACGAGATCGATGTCAGTTTAAGAAAAAGCGAAGATGATTTTTAGTAATACATTTTCGGTTACGGTGGACGCGATCACGGAAGATTGACGCGATTCATGGAGGGTGGAGATGATTAAAGGAGGGTGACCCGGTCAAAACCGTATTTATTAATCGGATGAGTGGTTGAGAATTGTTCTCGCGTTTTCTTAAAAAGTTATCGTTTTCATTTGAACCTTTCTCATTACCTATATTATATGTATTTGCAAAAAGTTCAATAAACCTAATAGTATTATCTGTATTTTATATATATACATATATATTTAAAAAAAGTTGAATAAAACCTAATAGTATTATCTTTATTATATATATTTGAAGAATGTTCAATAAAACCTAATAAACTATTCTGTTTTGGATGATTAAGACTTTAAACTATTTTTTTAAATGAAAAAGTTATTAAATTTTCTTATTATGAATTATTAAGTCCCTAAACTACTTTTTTCAATGAAAAAATCATCAAACTTTCTCATATTGAGTAAATAAATAATTAAACTCTTAAAAATTGGTGACTTACATCCTTTTAAGAAAAATAAAAAAAAATATCTATACTTGACTAAAAAGGTTTTAAAAGTAAAAATATAACCATATCAGTTTAAGTTAAAAAAATATAAGTAGCAAATTTCTAAAATTTTGATGATTTATTTTATTAAAAAAATGTTTAGTGACTTAGTTATTCGAAATAAAAAAGTTTATTTATTTTTTTTCATTTAAAAAAAAATTTAGTGGTTTAAATCTTTAATCATTCAAAATGAGAAAATTTATGTTTTCATTAAAAATAATTTCAAGATTAAATCGTTTAAACTTATAGGATTTTTTTGAGTTTTTCCTCCATATTTTTCCATTTTTATTTATAAATTGTTAGAAACACCGTCTCTATTGTGATTTTTTTTTTCTGTACTAAAATTTTAAGTGCCAATTCCGTGGCAAAAGTTATCAATAAATTTACTTTTGTATTATAATGTTTTTCAATCAATTTCTTAAATGACATGTTATTTTAAAACTATATAGTAACCAAAAACAACAAAAATGTAATTAGATATATTTATTATAACTTAATTCTAAGCAATATATTAGTTAAATAATTGTTATAGAGTAAAAATAAATAAATAATAAAATATTTATTTATATTATAAAAGGTTTTTGATTCAGAAATAAATGAATATAATTATGTATTAAAAAGAGAATGTAAAAAAACTTTCAACTGAATATATTTGTGTTAAGTTGTACTTTTGTTATGTAATATATTTTTATTGTATTATAGATTTTAAAATATTATTTTAATATATTAGTGTTTAATTTATAAAAAACTCAATATATAACGTTAAATTTTATAATGTTATTAATAATAAGACCTTTTGTGTTTTTTTATAACCAAATCTAACTTTATAAACTATACATACATTCTTATAAGAGCATCTCCAATGGGTAACACTATTTTTTACACCAAATGTCAAAAGTAGTGTAAAAAATAGTGTAAGATTTAGTGTTAATAGTAAATCTTCTCCAATGGATAACACTATTTTTTACACCAAATCCTTTTACATAGAAAAGTAGTGTTAAAAATAGTGTTACACCAAATATAGTGTGATACTATTCATCACACTAAATTTAGTGTGAAAAATAGTGACCCCATTGGAGATGTGAATAGTAATATTTACACCAAATTTAGTGTTTAGTGTAAGATTTGGTGACCCCATTGGAGATGGTCTAAACATACTTAATAAAATATCGAAAAAACCTAATTGATATAAAATAATTTCTTTTTAGGAGACTTTACGTTAGAATTCATTATATATTTCATAGTCAAATTAGTACAAAAATACTGATACAACATTAGCAATTAATAAAACTAATTTTCTATCAAAAAACAATACTCACACGTCACAACCACATAACACCAACGTAACATGTATTAAATTAAAACTTTTATTGAATTATACAATTACTTCAAAAAGCTAACTTACTAGAAAAAAGGCAAACGATATGGACCTCTTAAAAAAATAGTTGTAAAATGGCCACATTCTCATAGCTAAAAACAGCTACCCAAATAAAAAAGGTTACCAAAAGCGAAAGGATATCAATCTAAATTGAAGTATGTCTTTTTTGGAAGATTAGGGCTGTGTTTGGCAAACATAAGCTAGTCCATCCAAACATGTACCAGGAAGTTAGCTTTTTAAAACGCCACTTTGAGTAGCTTATGAGGAGCTTATTGTAGCTTTTTCCAATTATACCCTTTTTAATATTAATTATTAAATTCAAATATACCCTTTTTGGTCATTTTACATACTCATAAGCTAGTTTTTGCCAAACATAATTTGTTCATACGCTAGCGTATCAGCTACTAGCAAGCTTATCAATCAACAGCTAGCTTATCAGCTATCCGCAAGCTTATCAGCTACCAGCTAGCTTATAAGCTACGCTTGCCAAACATAGCCTAGGTAAGTACCATTTCCTAATTCACAAACCAAATAGACCATTCTTAATAAATGATTAAATGTTACACAAAATAAATAGAAGTCATTGTAAAATATGATACTTGACCTTTTTTTGGGTTTTGTGTCTAAAATGAAAATATAACATGAAGACATGATATTATAAATAGCATATGCACTCATGAAACTTTTCAAAGATTTGTCATATCAGCGTTTTCTCTTTACTACGTCAGTTTTCATTTTTGTACTTGTTTTATAAACCTTTTACTTTCAATCATGAATTGATTCATAATTTATATAATAAAAAACTATAAAATTTCAATTATAACAATTAATTTTTTTTATTATAATTAAAATAATAATAGTTATAAAAGACATAAAAAATAATAAAATATATTTAAATAAAATAAAATAAGGTATATAAAATTGGTTATTTTGACCAAGTGGTTGCTAAATTTTTTAATAATAATAATTTATTAATCAACTTTATTAAATAAAATAAAATATAAAACCAGAATTTATAATAATTAATTGATTTTTATTGTGGGAATAAAAACTCATTTTTATTAATAAAAACACATTTTTATTAATAAAAACTGTTTTTTTTTTTATCGTAGGTGTGGGTCTCATTAATGAGGAATGTGGATGATATCCCGTTTTTATGGTGGACTAATCACTCTTTGTGAAAATTATAAGACCATAAATATAATTCACTCCAAAATCTAATATTGTTGTCTTTTTACACATATTTTAATTATTCAATCTCAAATCAAATATATTAAAGAGTAAACTCCGATTTTCGTTCTGGTGGTTTGATGATTTTAACTGTTTTCGTCTTTGTGGTTTAAAAACTATTTTTTTCATCCTTGTGGTTCCAATTTATTTCTATTTTCATTCCTACACCTTAACTTTGTTAACATAGCCGTTCTAAAAAATGATTTGAAAAGTTACACATTTAGTCCTTATGACATGTAAAGTTACAAATATTTATCCTTAAACTTCCAAAAAAATAAAACTTATATATATATATATATATATATGTGTGTACACATATTTTTTTATTTTTTTTGTAAATGTTCATCTAGGCTTGCCTAGACTACATCCTTGGCAATTTAGACAGAAATTGAAGATTCGACTGTATGAGACTAAGTCTGGCCACAAGATACGCACGAGGGGATTCGAACCTGGGGTGAATGTGTATATATGTACACATATTATTTCTTTATTTTATTTCTATATTACATATATATATACAAACATTTTTATTAGATTATATATATATATATATATTACATATATAGCATTCCAATTTTTCTAGATTCCCATTCATGTGACAAGTTCTATTCCTTCAAAAATCATTTTACGAACCAAATACTCCATAAAGGTGTTAACTCTATTGACCTTGATTGTTGTAAAATTGAAATATTAACAACCATTATTGTAGATAGTTGCTGTTCAAAAAAAAATTATTGTAGATAGTTTGTTATAGGAATCAAATCCAAAATTTAAATAAACTATCAGAAGCACTAACACTCTTATGCAAAGGAGATGAGTCTCTTTATCAACCACTGAAATTGTGACCCTTATGCAAAGGAGATGAGTCTCCATGAAGGGGACATGTCTGTAGCTTCCCCTTGCATGGCTAAAAAAATTAATTAATCCATTGTGTGTTTATTTACTTAATAATGTAATTAAATTTAAAATTATTCAATATTGAGTTAGACTTTAAGGTATTGACAAAACAATTATAATTGTATAATTTGGAAAAAAAAACACATTTTTTATGTACTTAGTTTATATACAATTATATATGTTAACATGTCAAAGGTGTAAAATTAAAAATAAAATATTTTCACTAAGAAATATAAAATAAATAAGATTATAAAAATAGTTTAAAAATTAAAAATACTTTGCCTTTCACGGAAAAGTTCTACAAGCTTATATTTTGTACATCTAATATAATAAGATATATGTTTTAATTTTGAACAATAATTATATCCTTCAATCATGCTTTAAAATATGTACATGAGGTATAATGAAAGATAACGAGTCTTACAATTTTCAAGATAATTCTAACTTATATTTTATAGAAAGTATTTTGTGAAAACAAACCACCAGAGAAGTCGATTTCTAATCTTCCTAGATTTATTGGTATGTTACAATGGTTGCAAACGTACACCATGTTCATTCCTCCACAAATTTATGAACCCTTGCCGAATTCTCAAATTTGGTACCTTTTTTCCCAAACCAAATGTTATTAGGTTTATGCCAAAACAACTTATTCTGTGATTATGCCAAAACATGGATCACCAAACCAAGATTATTTAATTTAGGGGGTGTAGTGGAGTGGGTTTGAACTCGGGGGCGCGAATAAGATCAACCGTGTTCAAACCCTGTGCCTCTACCGCTGAGGCGAAGTTGTTCAAAAGAAAAACCAAACCAAGATTGTGTGGGAGCTCCATTTAGAATTAGGTTTATGTCATTTTGGTATACTACGTTTTACTTATTTATCTTTAGGTATAGAACGGATCGAAATAACTTTAAACTTATTTTTAAATAATCTACAATAGAGAGGCACGCTCGTTTATAATAAGAAGATCAGTTAGTTTAGAATTATCACTTCATAACATAATAGTAGAATTTTAGCCTAAGGGAAAATAGACATATTTTTTTGAACGGCAAGTTAATGCACACATAGGTTCCAAAGGTATCGGGCCTCCTTACCACTACAAAAAAATCCACTCTGTTGCGACCACAAAAGTGGTTGCTAAAGGTCCAGTTTTCGTCGCTATATGTCTATTGCGACGACTGTCGTCGCTGTAGACTTTGTTCCTAAAGGCTTGTACCTGTAGCTCTCTATAGCAACAATATGTCGTCCTTGTAGGTAAAAAATATAAGTTATTTTGATACCTACAGCGACGACTCCATGTAGTCGCTATAGACTTTGTAGCAATAGAGCAAATTTCTTGTAGGCAATCCCACTAATCCGCTGCGACTCGGCCCAACCTATGGCTGAACCTGACCGACAGGTTTTAGGGGATCTATGGACCAACCCGAACCGGTCCCGAACCCAGCCCCAAAGGACCAGATCCAGAGTCTGGATAACGCAGGAAAGTGTCGTCCGTGGGAATCGAACCCTGGTAGTGTGACTTTAACCCCACACCCTCAAGGATGTTACCTATCGCAGGAAAGTGTCACCTGTGGGAATCGAACCCTAGACATATTAGTTTTAGAATGAACTACAATGGTGATCTCTGTGTTTATTCAAAATTTGGATTTGGTTCCTAAAACAAACTATCTACATGGATGGTTCCCAACTTTTATTTCCAATGACACTTACAGTCCCTATACTTAACAAAGTTAATTAGCAATCACTATAAAGGACTAATTAGTCTTTGAACAAATTATAACAACTCTAAAGGCTTTGACAGCATTTGAATTCAAACCATGGAAAATATGATCTTCGCTATATATCTTGATACTTACCATTACGACACAACCCAATTCAGTAGTTCACTTGTTTTTATATATAACTAGTTAATAAGCCCGGGCTTTGCAACGGGTTCATGAACAGTAGCTACCGACACTTTAACATATTTCAGTCAATATACTATATATGACTAAAACGTATAATGAAATATAGAAACTAAAAGATGTAAAGTGAATAAATATTATAAGTTTAGGGGTTCATATGTAAGTTTAAAGTGGGTATAGGATTCAGGTCGGTTGAAGTGTATATATATCATATATAATAAAATAAATACATGAAAAAAAATATTCAATATTATGCTCATTTCGATCTTATCGACGATACGATTATAATGGGGAAGTTTGTTAACATTAAAACGTATTTTTTTAACATATTTTAGATCGTATCGACGATACGATCTTAATGGCGTAATTTGTTAAAATTAAAACGTATTTTTTAACATGTTCCAACCAATATACGATATATGAGTAAAACGTAAAATGAAATTTAGAAAAATAAAGGTATAAAGTTAATAAATATTATAAATGTAGGACGCTAATATGTGAATTTGAAAATGAGTATAGGATTCGGGTCGGTTGGAGCTTATATATAGTATATAATAAAATATACATCAAAAAAATTCAATATTAGGCTCATTTCGATCGTATCGACAATACGTACATAATGGCGTAATTTGTTAAAATTAAAACGCATTTTTAACGTATTTTTGCCACACACGATATATGACTAAAACGTAAAATGAAATATTGAAAAGTAAAATGTGTAATGTGGATAAACCTTATAAGATCTAAGTTTAGGGACTAATACGTAAACTCGAAAATGGATAAGGATTTGGGTCGGTTAGAAGTTGGAACGTATATATAGTATATAATAAAATAACTACGTAAAAAAATATTCAATATTGGGCTCATTTCGATCGTATCGACGATACGAATATAATAGCGTAATTTGTTAAAATTAAAATGTATTTTTTTTAACGTTTTTTAGCCAATACACGATATATGACTAAAACGAAAAATAAAATATTGAAAACTTAAAGGTATAAAGTGAATAGATCTTATAAGTTGAAGGGGTAAAAAGTGTAAAATTTGAGATGGGTATGGCTGAGGGCGCGCGGATCTTAGAGGGCGGGTCATGGGCGGTCAAGCCGGGTTTGGGTCAAAAAGTGTGAGAGGAAAGAGTGGGTTTGGTTCGGATCATGGGTCGGGCGGGTCGGATCGGTGCTTGCGGGTGGAGCGCCTGCTAATTGTATATTTATAGTAATATGTAACTAAAAGATACATTTGGTCGTTTTGTTAATCCAATATTTCATGTGAACCGTATTAACCCATCACAACCGTTAATCATTTTAATTAAAGGCCATGATTAAATGCTTATATTTAAGAAAAAAAATGGTTATTTCCAAATTTAAGAATCGAATTAGCACACATGTACATGGGCATTATTGGAAAATCATATATGAACCATTCTTCTTGTGCACAAACGCACAACTCATTCAAATACAATTCTGTAACAGCCTAGGCGACCGTGGTTCGATATTGTCCGCTTTGGAGACACAGGGCCCTAACCGGTCACCCCTACTCCCTCACGGTTTTGCTTTGGAGTTGCCCAGTCCAGGTCACAACCCAAAACGCGTCTCACCAGGTGAGGTATCAACACACCTTATAAGGAGTGCTTTGTTCCCCTCACCAGCCGATGTGGGACGAGCTGTTACACTCTCCCCCCTTACGGACACAACGTCCCCGTAGTGCACATCGGCCCGGTTCTAGCTCTGATACCATCTTGTAACGCCACTTTCCCAAAAACGAATTTTATAAATAATTTAGAAAATGAATGACTTGAAAATTTATTTCTAAGGTAATAGAACAACAATAATTTAAAAACCCAATATTTAAAAAAAATCAACTAATAAAATTCCAGTTTAACGATAAATAGTAACGTCAGAGTCAAGTGCCATCAGAAACATCGCCACGAAGTCAAGCTGGAGCTTTGCCCTTATCCTTGCCCGAACTAGCACCTGGAAAAGGGAAACAACTAACGGGGTAAGCGAAAACGCTTAGTGAGCTAGCGCCACACACAAACCACAATATCACATGCACATATATCGGTATAGGTTCCCAATATTATCACATATCACAAACATATAAACCAAACAAAACTCGACTCTCATGAGGTCATACACTCCCGTCAGTTTGGACACGGGTCGGCCCCCACAACTCACCAAGGGCATGTGGATTCCCTTTCTCCCGTCAGTTAGGACACGGGTCGGCCCCCACAACTCATCAAGGGCATGTGGTTCCCTATCCACACTATAACATGCACACATACACATAATATCATAATTCACGCATAACGTAACTCACCTTAATTGCGGAAACGTCAAAGCACGAATAAATCACAGCAAACCTGGAATAATTTTTAACAATTATAATTATTACTAATATTCCCAAACAATCCTTATAATTATCTAATTAATCCAACCCTTAAGTTAACCCAACCATTTTATAAAAGGGTTAAGTGAAGAAAACCTATACGAGAACCGCGGACGTCAAGCGGGTCTAAACGGTTTAAATGCGACCGACTCGCGCCGCTCTCAACGACGGACAACGATTAACCCCGACGACATTTAGCCAGTCTAACAATCCTAGGCTGACCCGACTTAAACCTAAATAAATATATTTATAGAGATTTTATTTAAAATAATAATATATATATATATATTTAAGTTTTATAAGATTAACTTATAAAATGACAACAACAACATCATCATCAATGTCGTACATATAACTATATATATATATATTAACAAACATCATCATCATCCTCGCATGTCATCAACACCATCGAACATCATCTTCATCACCAACGTCGTCGGTTGTCGCCGGCGTGGAGCAAGACAGCAGCGACAGCGACAACAACAACGACGGCTAACCGTCGCATACAACATCACCGGCTACCGCCGGCGTTAACGACAACCCTCCCTTCTGCCGGTTGCCACCGGTGCTAACCACCGTGTGCCGCCGCATCGGCAGCCAAGGCTACCGACCGCGGAACTACCATCGTTAACAACAACAACATCGTTCGTCAAACTCATCACCGCCGGCTGTCGCCGGCGTGAACAACCACACACACCGTCGCTTTCGCGGCGCAAACCGCCATAGGCTGCCGCCTTCGCGGTGCGAATATGCCTGGTCGCATCGACAGCCAAGGCTACCAACCGCCGAGACAAAACCAAATCGCCGCTTTACAAAACCTCAGCCGCCACTACGGCGACACACACACCACAACCGCCGATCGCCGCCCACAGCGGTGGTCACGGCGTCGCCGGAGAGCTACGAATGCAACAATAACGCTGGTAGGAGAGAGAGGGTTAAACCCTTTCCTTATGACGGAACGTTCACAGGTCTCTCTCTTCCTCTTTCCGGCGATCTCCCTTCTCTCCGGCAGCTCTCTCTCTCTCTCAACGACTTCCTCTTTTTTTTTTTTTTTCCTTTTTGACTTGTAGCCAACTAGAAAAGGTAAATATAGGGTAGCCTATAGATGTACTTAACCTACTCAACTACCTCTCTTCTTTAAAAAAAGACAAAGTAACCATTATCTAAATAGGAGATAATACTAATACTAATACTAATACTAATACTAATAATAATAATAATAATAATAATAATAATAATAATAATAATAATAATAATATAACAACTTTCTAGATTATGGGGTGTTACAACTCTCCCCCACTTACCAGGATTTCGTCCCCGAAATCAATCTAAGAACAAATCTGGGTACTTCTCTCGCATTTTCGACCGAACAGAACGCCATCTGCCTCAGCCGCCCTTCACCGTACACGATGAGCTCTCCCCCACTCGGATTCTGGATGCGGACCAGTTGTTCCGCACAGTCTACAGTACCTCAGTTAGGAAACATCCAATCTACACCTATTATCACGTCTATCCTGCTCACGGGGTGGGGATTAAGTCAAAGGTAAAAGGTACTCCATGAATCACCAAGCTGCAGCCCCGGTAAACATCCTCGCAAACCCGCACTTCCTCGACCGCTATGTCTATCGCTAAAGGACTGGCTAGCTGTTGATCCAGCTCTCCTAAGACCTGATGAAATGATAATGATCCTGTTACTTTACTTAGTGAATAGGTCTTTACTTCTGTTATAGCTTGAGGAATTATCACTGAGATTGTTCAGTGTTATTCCATGTTACTTATGCTGTAACTTATTTTTATAATCATCAGGATCAGGATCAGGAGATGAACGAGTCTATTCTGACGTCTACTGATCCTGATCATCAAAGTGAAGACCTCCTGAAGAGATCAAGATCATACTCAAGAACCATCAGCGAAGTCGAAGAATTAGCTGATGACATGACCAGCATGCTCGTGATCTAAAGACGGAACTCAGTGATAGCAGGCTGCTCAAATTCGTATGACATCCTGAAGACTCATTAGGATACAGTGACCTCTGATCAACCTCAGTATCAGAGCTTTCCTCACTGATCAGTATCCTGATCCTGAAGGATTAGTGTAATGTCTTAATCTAATGCACAAAAGGATTATCCGCCTTTACTTACTCAAAAAGTACATAAGGACAGTCTCTTTTCTGTTCCCTCCGTACTTATCAGACCTCAAGGCAACTGTTTACATGAACCTTCTTTTGCACACCATGCAAAAGATATTTGTTTATAGTAAATAGTACATAGGACCACTTAGAATGTGACACATACACAAAAGTGAGTCTGCATGCATTTAATGCATGGAGTATAAATAGGACTTGAAGAGATGTTCTCCATACTACTTCTTCATCCTAAAATATACTCTAACCCTTTCTTTCTTATTCCCTCTATCTTCTTCTCTTTTCTAGTCTTCTCACTCTAGTGCATAGTGAAAGAAACTTAGATTGTTTAGTTTAGACTTTAGTCTTTTCTATTTCCGCAACAATCTGTAAATTCATATTGTTAATACAACAAAGAATTTAAAAGTGAAAATTTGGTGTGATTATATTCAACCCCCCCTTCTATAATCCCATACACTATCCTTACTTGAAGGTCACCCCCTTGGGACCAACAAGTGGTATCAGAGCAGATTCAAGCTCTCTTCTTCTCTTAGAAAAATCTTGTGATCCTCTCTCTTAATCCATGGCTCTTCAAGCTAAGGATAACTACTTTGATACCGGCTCTGCTGGAAAACCTCCAAGGTTTAACAAAGACAACTTTGCTCTTTGGAAAACCAGGATGGAACTTTTTCTATCCGGTTCTGATCCCCAAATTCCCTACTTCCTGGAAAATGGACCACATGTGCCCACACAAACTGTCCATGCTGTTCCTGCTGCCAACGGCCAACCTGCTATACCCGCAAGGGAACTGGTAAAGCTTGTGACTGACTGGAATGATGAAGACAGACGCCTTGTCAATATTGACACCAAGGCTAGGTCTCTCATTGCCATGTCACTCCCTGATGACATCTTTCACTCTGTCTGTCATCTTCGTTCTGCTAAAGAAATTTGGAACACTCTTTGTGTCCAATACGAAGGTACTGCAGTCGTCATGGAATCAAGAAAGATATTCTTGGTTCGCCAGTATGAAAGCTTCATTCATCAGAAGGATGAAACCCTCTCCTAGATATATCAGAGATTCAACTGTCTTCTGATCGACCTGAAGACTATTGATACTGTCTATCCTAACTCTGAGGTGATTACCAAGTTCATAGAAGCTCTTCCTGAACATTGGGAAGTATACACCTCCTGCTTAACTATGTCCAAAGACATAAAGACACTCACACTAAGTGAGTTGTACGGTATTCTTCTGAACCGTGAGCAACAGAAGAAACTGAAAAAGAATCTCATAAGAGATACTAAAGATTCCAAGAGCACTTCTATTGCATTGGTCTCTGATTCAGTTCCTACTGTTGCTACTCCTTCTTCTGTCACCATTACTGAATTAGAATCTTCTGATTCTGACATGTCAGACTCAGATCCTGATTTTAATGAATCTCTTGCTCTACTTACTTGCTCTTTTAAAAAGTTTGCCAAAAAGGGAAACTTCCAAAGAAGGAAACCTCTTACTCTTACTGACAAGCCTAAAACAGAAACTGTTGACAAGGCTACTAATACCTGCTACAATTGTCAGGGCAAAGGACACTTTGCTAATGATTGCAGGTACACGAAAAATCAGTTTGCTCCTTCTTCCACTAAATCTTCCTCCAAAAATCCCAAATACCAAAGGCTGAAAGAAAAATATAAGAAAATGAAATCTCAACGCAAAGGTAAAGGTCTTATCGTAGAAGACTGCGATTGGGATGATGTCTCCTCTGATGAGTCATCAGATGAGGAAGATACTACTCTAGTGGCACTGATGGCCATTATTGAGGAACCTAACTTAGCTCTCATGGCTAAGATAGAAGAGGTCCCTGAAGAGGTTCCTACTCAAGCTCCTGAAGCTTCCACCTCTGCGACTGAATCTTCCAGTCAGGTACCTACTCCTGTTGTTCCTCTTGAAAGTCTAACTCAATTGGATCTACTGACCCTTGATCTCTATAAAGCCCTGAATGGTAAGACCTCTATTGAAAAAATGAACATTGATCTTCGTGATCAACTCAAAGAGTGTCATGAAAAGATAAAACAACTTACCATTCTGGAAGAAAACTATAAGGATCAAGTCTCTGTAAATCAAACTCTCTGTATTGAAAGAGAAAGGGCTCTTGCTGCCAAAGAAAGAGCCCTGGCTGAACTTAATGCTGAAAAAGTCACCATCAAAGGATGGAGTGACGCCTCTGAAAAGGTTGATGAAATATTAGCCTCAGGGAGAAATGTTAAAAACAAAAAGGGTCTTGGATTCACTCGTGGATGTCCTAGGCCTGATCGTTCCATGCTTAAATTTTGAATGTTCGTCTCCTCTATCCCTGATCCTAATGCTCCTGAAAACATTCCTTCTTCTTCTAACACACACACTGAAGGTGCTCCTAAGAGCAAAAAGAAAGCAGTTAAGGAAAACTCCAAAACTCTGCCACCTTCAAAGACCAAGAATCCTAAACCTAAGAATAATAAAGTTCTAGGTGGTGGCCCTTCAGTCTCAGGAACAAAATCATTTTCTCAAAATCCCACTCCTAGACTGAAGATTGACCTAAAGCAAAAGACCTTGGAAAAGAAACCCATTCCTCCTCTGTCCAATGCTAAAGGTATACTTGGCACTGGTCCTGCTCATTTGAAGTTCAAAGACTTCTTAGACCCCACAAAACGCTTTCTTTATCGCAAATGTTATCACTGTGGATTAAATGACCATATTGCGAGCAAGTGTCCTGATGCTACCAAAGCTGAAAAATCAGCTAAGGTAAAAAAAATCCTAAGACTAGTAAAACAGTCAAAGGAAAGAAGGTTGTCAAGACTGCTTCTTCAGTCAAGACTCCAGCCTCACAAACTAACTCAGTTAAGGCTGTCATTGACTCCACCATACCTACTGATAACTCTGGATCCATAGTCCTATGGGTACCAAGAAAAACTTAAACTCTAAATTTTACAGGATAAGGGCATCTGGTACCTGGACAGTGGATGCTCACGACATATGACTGGTTCAAAATCTGTCCTCTCTGACTATCATGACGAAAGAGGTCATGCAGTGACCTTTGGTGGAAACGGTAAAGGCCAAACCCAAGGGTATGGCACCCTGACCAACGGAGTAACTACGTTCAAAAGAGTTGCTTATGTTGAAGGCCTGATGCACAATCTTCTTAGCATCAGTCAACTATGTGATAAAAGTCACAAAGTCTCCTTTTCAAAGAAAAAGTGCAAAGTCAAGAACAAACGCAAGGAAGTTATTCTCACTGGTGTTAGACAAGCTGATATCTACATCATCAACATGAATACTTCCACTGACAACTTCTGCTTTGTATCTCGTGCTTCTACTGATACTAATTGGCTCTGGCACAAACATCTATCTCATCTCAACTTCAAGACGCTGAATCAACTCTGCATCAAAAATCTTGTTGTTGGTCTTCCTGTCTTTCGCTATACAAAGGTATCTCTTTGTTCAGCATGTGAAAAGGGAAAGCAGACCAGAGCTAGTTTCAAGTCCAAGCAGATTTCCTCCATCAACTCTCCTCTTCAACTTCTCCACATGGATCTCTTTGGACCTGTTAATGTCCAATCCATTGCTGGAAAGAAATACACTCTGGTGATTGTTGATGAATATTCCAGATATACTTGGGTATTCTTTCTTCGATCCAAGAGTGATGCTCCTGAAGAAATCATCCTGTTCATCAGGAAGATGGAAAAGCTCAACAACCTTTCTGTTCGATCCATCAGAAGTGACCATGGTACCGAGTTCAAAAACAGTACTCTGGAAACTTTCTTTGATAGGAAAGGTATCTCCCAGAACTTCTCCTCTGTAAGAACTCCTCAGCAAAACCGTGTTGCTGAAAGACGAAACAGAACCTTGATTGAAGCTGCACGATCGATGTTGAGTGAAGCCAACCTTGCCACTCAATTCTGGGCTGAAGCCGTTAATACTGCCTGCTACACCCAGAACAGATCTCTGATAGTCAAGCGCTTCAGGAGAACCTCTTACGAACTCTTTCGTAACAGAAAACCTTCAATCGAACATCTCCATATCTTTGGTTGTGTCTGCTACATCCTGAACAACAAATATAACCTTGGAAAGTTCGATTCCAAGTCTGATGATGGAATCTTCCTTGGATACTCCTCTATCTCCAAAACTTACCGTGTGTTCAACAAACGAAGACAAACCATAGAGGAAACGATTCATGTTCGTTTTGATGAATCGGGTCCTACCTTCCCTCACCCTCAAGACAATGCTGAAATAAATCAGTGGGCTGACTCTTTCTTTCAAGTCCCTGATATTCCCATTGCTGATCCAATTCCTCAAGACCTTCCTGATGGTTTTGAAGAAACTCCTCTTCCACCCTCTTAAATAACTATACCTCCAGTAATAAATGCCACCCCCATTACTCAAGTCACACCTGAACCTGATCAACCCATTAGCAGTGAAGACTTCTCTCAAACCGCTGTTAGTGAACCTGCTCCTACTACTACAAATCTTCTTCCTGATCCATCGTTAAATGAAGCTTCCACTTCAGGACAGGTGTATCAACCACCTGCTCTTCGATGGACCAAGGATCATCCAATTGATCAGGTCCTCGGAAATCCTTCCTCTGGTGTTAAAACTAGATGTCAATCTGGTAACATCTGTCTTTATGTTAATTTCATCTCTGAAAATGAACCTAAAGAAATAGATGATGCCTTGCGTGATCCTGCCTGGGTCTCAGCCATGCAGGAAGAGCTAGCAGAGTTCATCAGAAACAATGTTTGGCTTCTCATCCCTAGGCCTAAAAAACGTACCATCATTGGATCCAAATGGATCTTCAGGAATAAACTTGATGAGATTGGTACGATTATTCGAAACAAGGCTCGTCTTGTTGCTCAGGGATACAGGCAGGAAGAAGGCATTGATTACGATGAAACTTTTGCTCCTGTGGTTAGGCTCGAAGCAATTCGACTATTCCTGGCCTTTGCTGTAATAACCTGAACCCTAGAATAAGCTAGTGGTTAACTTTAACTGTTATCTAGTTTGTGAAAGTTCTTGGGAAGAAGGGACCATTTGTGTCAATCCTTGAAACTTATATGATTATTGGACTCTTAAGAAGTTAGTGGGCTTGGCCTTATGATCCATCATATTTAAGAGAGCAAACTTAGGGTTTTTGCCATTTTGAGAAAAGTTTAGTGTGTGCTTAGTGTGTGTTTTGGAGAAGAGCTTGGAGCCATTTTATCATCTTCAAGGTCGGGAAATCATCGCCGAGGTAAGATCACGATGTTATTTTGCATACGGTTTATCTAAATTGATGCGGGAATAGTTTAGTGACCTTCTAGAATTGCTTTGGATGCATTTGGATCGGTTTTTATCGAGATTGTGGAGCTTTTTGCGAATCTGTTCGGTTTTCCGAATCGGAATTTTGAGTTTTCCGAATCGGGAAACATGTTTTCCAAATCGGAATTCATGTTCTCCGAATCGGAACTCATGTTTTCCGAATCGGTTTTTATGAATCTTGTTTGAGTGTCTCATATGCCTTTCCCGAATTGGAAACTATGTTTTCCGAATTGGGAATTGGGCTAGCCTAGTCGTTATGCTGACCGTTTCTTTTCGAGTAGGAATTCAGAAATTATGTTTTCCGAATTGGGAATTGGTATCTTTTCCGAATCAGAAATTGCTATTTTCCGAATCGGAAAAGATGGTTTTCCGAGTCGGATTTTGAGAGGTTTTGATTTGTAGGGGTTGGTTTTCGGAGAGGATTTTCCATGGTGATTTATTTCTATAGGAACCAAATTTTTTCTAGGGGCCCTGCCCCTCGACCCCGCAAGGGCGGCTCCCCTTGACCCCGTCCGCTAACCGGGTAGCGGAACCCCTGTGCTAAGTCTGCCTAGAGGTGTCATAGTTAGTGGGTTTTATTAAGCGCAAATCATAACGCCTTAGAACCTTTACAGATTCAGTAGGAGGAGGACCTGAGGTAACTACGAGTTGGGTTCTACGACCAGGTGAGTTCCCTTGCCTGGAAATGAATGGATAGTTTTCACTGCTTTCATAAATATATATCCATTCGACTTGTGAACTGTTTGCTATTGATGATGAACTGTTTTTGTGAAAATATGGATAATTGTCGGATTACGTTTAATGCATGCTTAAATGTAAATGTTGGAATGTTTTGGAATGAAACGTGTTGCAAGTATGGACATTGGGTACCTTGGAACTGTATGTTCCTTGGGAGTGTTTACCATTTGGTCTGGTCCGCCATTTGGGGGTACCTCGGGACTACGTCCCTTGGGAGTTATTGTCAGGTGACCTGGACTGGGCCTGGACTGTATTCATTTCTTTGTCCGTAACACATTTGCATTGCTGATAATATTAAATTGTGATTTGGCCAGCGGGCCGGAACTGTTTTTTTAAACTGTTTTTGAGGGAATTCACTAGACCTTTCGGTCTAACCCTCGTTTTCAAAACCTAAAATATTTTCAGGGAAAGATCGAGTCGCGAGAGGCAAGGAGAAGGTAGACGTCTAGAGTAGTTCTACCGGTGGAAGATAGTACTTTTGTCCTTAATTAGAATCTCAGTTGTGGAAGGATGTTCCACATGCACCATTAAACCCTTTTGCTTTTGAGTTGAGAATTCTTAATATTTTGCGGATTAGATCACTGGGAATTTAATGTTATGCTTTATTATATTGTTTGGGACATCGGGGCGTTACATTTGCAGCACATATGAACTTCAAAGTTTTTCAGATGGACATTAAAAATGCGTTTCTGAATGGAAAACTTAATGAAGAAGTCTATGTGGCTCAGCCTCCTGGCTTTGTAGATCCTAAGTTCCCTGATCATGTCTATAAGTTAAACAAGGCTCTCTATGGGTTAAAACAGGCTCCTCGTGCCTGGTATGATACCCTGTCAACCTTTCTTCTCTAAAGGTTTTGAACGTGGTAAGATCGATAGCACTTTATTTCTTAAGAAATATCCTAAGCATATCCTTCTTGTCCAGATATATGTCGATGACATTATCTTTGGATCAACCAATCCCAAACTCTGCGAAAAGTTTGAGTTGCTCATGAAAACAGAATATAAAATGTCTATGATGGGTGAGCTAACTTACTTTTTAGGACTTCAGATCAAGCAATCTAAAAAGGGAATCTTTATCAATCAAGGTAAATATGTACCTGATATGCTGAAGAAATTTGATCTCACATCATGTACACCGATGAAGACTCCAATGGCACCTCCTCTATCACTTGACAAGGATTCCAAAGGGAAACCTGTTAATGTGACTCTTTATAGAGGAATGATCGGCTCACTGCTGTATCTTACAGCGAGTCGTCCTGATATCATGTACTCTACATGTTTATGTGCTCGTTATCAGGCTGAACCCAAAGAATCCCATCTGACTGCTATAAAGCGGATTTTCAGATATCTGAAGGGAACTCCTAATCTGGGTCTTTGGTACTCCAAAGACTCAGGGTTCAATCTAACAGCTTATTCTGATAGTGACTTTGCAGGATGTAAGATCGACAGGAAAAGCACCACTGGTGGGTGTCACCTACTAGGTGGAAAGTTGGTGAGTTGGACTAGCAAGAAACAGAATTCTGTGTCCACATCAACTGCTGAAGCTGAATATGTTGCAGCTGGAATTTGTTGTGCTCAGGTCCTGTGGCTGAGAAATCAACTTCAGGACTATGACATACAACTCTCCAAAATTCCTATATACTGTGACAACACTTCAACGATCGCCATAGCGAACAATCCTGTCTTACACTCCAAGACAAAGCACATTGAAGTGAGATATCACTTCATCAGGGATCACGTGATGAATGGTGATATTGAACTCCATTTTGTCCCTACTGAATATCAGCTTGCTGACCTCTTTACCAAACCACTGGATGTAACACGTTTTAATATGCTCATCAGTGAACTTGGGATGTTAAACCCTGACGAATGAAGTTCATCAGGATACAAAGTTGTTAAGTCCTATAGAATAAGTTTTCTCAGGACCCATACCTAACAACTCCTGAAGAATACATTTATCAGGTGATAACTCTATTCAGTACTTACAAAATCTTTGTTCAAAATCCAAATACTGATGATTCTCCTCAGGTAAGTATTTCTATCCCTGAAACCTTATCGCATTAAATGTGATAAGAGGATTTTCCCAAAACAGTACTTATCTGATAAGTACTCTGATTCCAAGAAATTTAATCTTTCACCAAATTGGAATGATCCCTTGAAAAAGTGGTTTTTAGAATAAAACAAACTTTTCATCTTGCCAAACACGTAATGGGACGTTTTGCTGTTCCCCACTACGTGTGTCAGGCGCGTGAACGCGCGTCAAGCTTCTTTTTTTCATCATTACGTTTGGATTTAGCCGCTCTTTTCTCTCTCATCCATTTTCTCTCTCTACCCGCGAGGTATAAAAACCTCACTTGTATTCTTTTCACTCTTTACGCTCACAAATTCTCTAAACGAACTAAAGCAAGAAAAGCTCTCTCTCAGTCTGTTACACCAAGAACACCAAGAACACACACTAAATTCTTCTCTAAAGAATCATCGAAAGTGTTTTAATCCTTGTTCTTTCTATATTTAAATTGACATTCTTCTTTTTAAACAACTTAATATGATAAACGTTTTTCCAAAAACCCTAAGATCACCTTGTTTGATCTTAGTTTTCCCAAAATCTTCAAAGATTTTTGTTAAAACTGTTTATATTTTTTTTCTTATTTCTTTTAAGAAAATTCATACAAACTCCTATTTTGATATAGTTCATCAAAATAGAAGTTCTCTTTAATACCAAAACACATTCCTTTTGTGATTTTTTGGTATCTAATCTATTCCAAGTATAAAGGATTTCACCACTTTTATGAACATTTTCTTTTGTTCATTGAAAAGTGAAGAAAAGATACATATTTTGGATTCTTTAATCATCCACATATGTTATTCTTTTTGTTTATAGAATGGCTGCTACAACAAGCACTTCCTTGGACGCTCAACTCTCCACAGAGGCCACCACACTACGATCTGCCTCTGGAAACCTCCCGGTGGTCGTACCCCAACATGACCTACAGTTCAAGGCCAACAACCTTGTAGGCCTGTTCGACCTTCCTAAAGGCAAGGAATACTTGCAGCCTGCAAAGGACTTTCTTCTAAGCAGTCATCTGAAGACTGCCTTCACCATCAACCCCAAGCCGAACAAGCCTCTGCTTCTTCAACTATGGTCTACAGCCATGGTTGCTCAGGAGAAGAGCCCAAAGGGCACTCTGCAGGAGGTGATCAAATTTCAGATCAACGATGAAATCGTCACCTTCGGAATTAGGACTCTCAGGAACGTCCTCGAGATCCCAGGAAAGAAGAGATATCCTCCTCCCCCATCCTCTGACGACATCATAGCTCTCCTTGATGACATTGGCTACCAATGGCCTGAGAAGGAAGGCGTCATCCTCAACAAGTCCTCTGCTACTGTCCAGAAGACAGGGCTGAATGCAACGTTCTATTACATATGGAACACATTCGATCTCTGTCTGACAGGCAAGACAGGAAGCACCGAGCAATTCCCTACCGTCATTCAGAACATGGTCTTTTCTGCTCTCAAAAATCGGAAATTCGACTATGCTTGCCATATATGGGAGGATATGGTGAAGAAGGTCAAGACACCAAAGCGAGTGACCAACATCCCCTTCACCTGCTTCTTCTCAGCCATCCTGGCTACGCATATGAAGACTGCCTACCCCATTGAAGGCACCTTCAACAACTACGCCATTGGGCCAAAGTTCCTAGATCAGGTCCTTCCTCGTCCTGATGACGTACCCCTCTCTGTTGTCCTGGTTCGTCCTGAACCAGACCAGGACACAGAAGAGCAGCTCACTTCTCCACCATCCCAAGGTATGTTTTCTTTCATCTCTTCCAAATCCTATTCTTCTCATTTTCTGCATGCTATGTCAGTAGCTAACCCCATACTAACTTCCCCAGCTGCACCATCCTTGACGCTCCAAAAGCGTCCACCTCCCTCTGGATCCTCACCTCCACCTCCACCCAAGCGCGCCAAATCCAAGGCGTCAAAGAAAAAGAGCAAGGGAGTTCCTGCTGGTAAGAAATATTACCTTACTCTCCCTAAAATCTTTAATGGACCTTCCCCTTTATCTAAAAATTCTTTACCCACAGATACACCTGCTCCACAATCCAATGAACCTGAGGTTGTTCACCTGGAACACTCAGCAAATGTGGACGGTAATCAGTCTGATGCCGTCCAAGCCTCAGGTAATAATACTAAGCATCTTATTACCATCTCTTCTTCTATGAAAGCTATTGAGTCTTCTAGTGCTCACTTAGCTGCTAAATGTACATGTTCATTTGGAGCAGCATCTCAGGGTCATCCTCAACTTCAACAGGATGATCCTTTTGATGAGTTCGTTCTTACGGACTCCGAGCGCCAGCTAAGCAACGCTGAGCTAAGGTTCCAGTCAGCTGAAAGCAGCTTCAGGATGCTAGGGCTGCACTGCAACTCCAGGAGGATGCCCACAAGGCTCGCCTCCAGGCCTTGGAGCTAGAGCTTGCCTCTGCCAAAGCTGCAGCTGCCAATGCTGAAGCTCAGGCCACTGCTGCCGCCGCTGCTGCCACTGCTGTCACTGCTGCTGCCCCGCCACCAACAGGTGTGTTCCTCAACATACCTTGTCTGGATAATCTCCACGACAAGGTATCCCAAGTGGCCACCTCCTCCGACTCTCTTCAGGCGTCCCTCCAGGACATGAAGGCCACGGCCCTGCCTGCTCTTACAACTGCTGTCAACACCAGCTCCAACTCTCTCACCTCCTTCCAAAACGAGGTCGTGCAGAGGTTGGATGCCCAAGAAGCAGGGCTCCGGGCACTTCAGGAGAAGATCACCGACCTCTCCACCGCGGTGAATGCCTTGTCCACTGCTCCTCCACCACCGTCAGCGTTCAACACCGCTGACAGGGACTTGCTTCAGTCCCTGGTCAGCTCATCCATCATCACCACCAAGCTCCAGACGGATATGGCCTCCCTCCTCCAGAGGTGTGTATCAACAGCCGCCATTACCAGGGCACCTGTTGAGGGGGAGAAACAGCCACGTCTTGGTGACCATTCCGTCTATTCCCCCTCCACCAACTGGAATATCAACGAGGAAGGGGGAACCAATGAAGAAGACGACGACGATGATGATGATGAAGATGACTTCGTCGTGGAAAAAGTTTCCGACACCACGCCCACTCCAGGACTCGCACAACCTCAGGGGGAGAACCCTGGTGCTCCTGGTACGTCAACTCATCCATCCTCCCCATCTAGTTCTGATAATCTCCCTATCTCCTCTCTCTTCAAAACCAAACCAAATCCTGAATACATCACTCTAACCGATAGTTCCCCTGAAGACTCACCCATAAACAACCTTCAGATAGTTGTCTACCAACCACCCAACCAACCTACCCCTGAACCAACACCTGAACCTACGCATGAACCAACCCTTGAACCTGAAACCCAAACCGAACCTGAAACCCAATATCAGGATGTTAACTTCGGCTCTGTTACTGGTGAGATTATTCGCCTTATGGAGAATAGCCCATCAGAACAAACTAGAGCTGAACTTAGCAGAATGACTTTCAGGGTTACCCCTATAAACCATGATTCCTCACCTTTAAATCCTGTCACCCATTTTCACTCTGAAGCCTCCTCCTCTAGAACCCAAGAACAACATTGTCCTCCTGAAACCGTTGTTCTATCGTCAGATGATGAATTCATCTCTGATGATTTTTCTACCCCTGCCTCCTCACCAAGATCTCCTCCCTCTAACTCTCCTCGTTCTGAAGGTGAGAACTACCCTGACTCTTCTGCCCATGTAAACAGGGATGGGCGTTTAGACGCCGTGATAGAGCGACTCGAGAGTACAAGAGTAAAAATTCCTCTTCGTACCTCTTGGGACTCTGAGTTCGCCTATCTATCACAGGAGGAGTACGAAGAAGCAAGAAGAGCTCAGGAGGAGCACAATAAAAAGCAAAAGGAAGCCTTCCTTTCTGCTCAAGCTGCAAAAAGGCTTGTGTCTGATTTTGTTGATGAAGACGATGAAATAAGTGCTGATCCACTTCTAGCACAGAAGGCCGCACTAAAAGTCTTCAATAGGAGAACTGAAGAACAGGCTGAAGAAGTTAATGCAGAGCTTGACTGGTGCAGAGATCGACTACATCTCAGGAAGCATGGTGCTACCATCTCAGGAGTCCATCTTCGCCGAACCCGCGGCAAGAGAGGTAATCCTGGCAAAACCTGGATCACAGTCAAAAGCTCAGGAGTAAAAGATGTGCAACACACTCTTGACAAGTTAGAAAGATATAACTTGTCAGAGTGGAATGAAATCAGAAGCCTACTTCCAAAAGCCAACAAGAACTACAGGGCTGAAGTAGAAGAAGTCATTGAAGGACTTATTGCACGAATCAGAAGGACAACTGAAATTACTGATTCTTTACTCCAACCTTCTTCAGCACTGCCAAAGCCTCCTGTTCGACGATCAGCAGGCACTTCAACAAGGAGATTCACTCCTTGTATGCCCAGGACTTCATACAAGCCAATGGATCTCTCGATGCTTGATCTCTCATTTC
The DNA here is from genome assembly GCA_030169165.1 of Centaurea solstitialis. Taxonomy (NCBI): domain Eukaryota; kingdom Viridiplantae; phylum Streptophyta; class Magnoliopsida; order Asterales; family Asteraceae; genus Centaurea; species Centaurea solstitialis. Next base: position 46,625,002 of record CM058044.1, read on the forward strand.
CCTTAGGAGTAACTCTCTCTGAAGGTCAAGTCATCAGAGAACCTGTTCATGGTATTTGTGTAGGTGACAACTTCAACGTCCTTCGCTTCCAACGCTTCAGCAAACTACACAAAGCACCCACTGAACACTTGGTGTCAGTCTTCTTCATTGCCAATAAAGAAAAGAAAAACAAAGACAACAAAGAAGTTGCTCGTGCTGTCAGAGCTATCCTTGATCGACGAATAGCAACTGGTGAAACTCCACTCACCTTCCAAGTCAAAGAAGAAGATCTTACTAAAGACTCTGATAGCTAGGATTTTTGTAATTTTTCTTTCAGTACTGTATTTATGTACTTGTGTATTTTGTTTACTCTTGTAATTCCTCATGAGATTAATGGAAATGCATTTTAGTGCATCGTACTTTATTCCATCATAGTACTGAAAAAGATCCCTCAAAACAGTAAATGGGACATGTACCTTTGTGAGTTCTACTTCCTACTGTTATACCTAGACTTAGAATTTTATTTCTAAATTTTCTAGATTAAGACAATTTCTCAGTTGTCTTATCATTATCATTTAGGGGGAGATTGTTGATCCAGCTCTCCTAATGTAACATCCCAATTCTAAATTCCCATATTACATGCTAAGTGTGCCTCTTTTATATGTTACGAAGGATATTATGTGCTTACATGCGAGAAAATGTTAAGTGTGTTGAAATTTTACTAAGTGTATTAGTAGTGCCATATAAGGTAACCGATGATTTAGTGGGAGTTTGTGTTTGAAATTTTAAGGTTATTCTTCTTTGGAGTATATGAGATGATTTAGAAATTTTCATGACAATCGGAGTTAGATTGAGAAAGTTGGAGAAAACGAGTCAAAACGTCAACGGTTAAGCTATGGATTCGTAAAACCAATTTTTTTTAAGGAGATCTTTTCTGGAATATTATTATTGGAAGTTGTAGATTATTTCGTTACGAACGCGTAGGCGAAAACCTCATCGAAAACGGAGTTACGAGCGAAAAGTTACGTTATTTTTAGTGTTTAGTGGTCAAATGGGTGCCCAAACCGGGTCAAACCCGACCCAACTCGAATTTGGCTTGTTAAACACGAATTTAAGCTCCATTTTAGACCATTTTCAGTCTCTTAACATACACACACAGTAAAGGTGCGATTTTCACACACTTAAGCTCAAACACCTTCAATTTTTGGAGAATCAAAGATCAAAGTGATGATTTCTTGATGAAAATGTGAAGATTGTTGAAGGTATACTTCTAATACTAAGTTTAATCTTTACAATTAGTGTCAATCATGGAAATTAAGGTTTGCATGTTTGTATTTAGTGGATGATTTTGTAAGTTTATGGTTTTATGTTGATTATTATCATGTTATCTTGAAGGATTACACAACAATTTGAAGATAATCTTATCATTGTTCTTGTTTTGAAGTTGTAACAAGTATGATGACTTTTGGGTGAAATAAGCTTAATGCATGTGTAAGATAAGTGTAGAAATCATGATATTATGCTTAGATTATGTTAATACATTAGTTAGTTCTTTGATTACATGGTTGATATGCAAGAAGATGGAAGGAATAAGTGAGTATTCATTATGAATAAGTTAACTATTTGTTATACAAAGATGGATTTTGATGAAATTGGTAGAAAAAGATGAATGGACCATGGTTTCTTGTTGATTTTATCTTGATGATGAAAAAATTTAGTTAACATCTAAGTTTGATTAGGATTGAAATGGAAATGGATACTTATTTGGACAAAAGTATGATTTTTCGAGTTTGAAAAGCATGTTACAGCACTGTTTTGCGAAAATTGTATAAAATCGTAAAAAAATCAGAAAAATACAAGGTCAGTGGCGTTGGAAAGATATGAATCTTTACTTTAATCCATATGTTGAAGTCAAAGTGTGATTTTGAGTTTAAGTGGGGTAAAACAGAGGGTAAAAACAGAGCTGCAGCATATAATTAAAGATAGCTTATGATTTGATTAAGTTGATAAAATGTGATTGGTTGTTCCAATGCTTACGAAACTTGATATATGAACTCCAGGGGATATTTTAAGCTTGTTTGATTCCTTTGGAGGGTACCTTATATTTGGATTTCAAGGTTGGACTTTTGTTGTTCGGTTTGACCGTATTTGACATTCGGTCGTGAGGTGAGTTAAATAGCTATTCAAATATTATTGTATTAAGTGTATACTTATATACCATCTATATGTATGTGATTTCTATGACTTTAGAGTCGGTTCTTATTGGTCTTTTGTCTTTGTACGTATTGATCTCTCGATTACGAGTTCTTCCGAAATGTCGGTCTGTTTGGATATCCATGTATTCCGTCGGTATTGTTTCTTTGATTTCTTGTGAAACCGGAAGTACGGGGATTACTTTGTGTGATCCGTCCCGAAAACGGTGAATGTCAACATGCCGATGAAGGGGGAGGGATCGGTGAGACATTCTAGTCGTTCTTGTTGTCTGTTGGCCGTACTCGGCGCCTAATGTGAAGAGAGGCACGAGTATAGGGACTCGGGCATACCCGGGAGATGAAGGCGGGCTCCCTGCCAGTCCTAAGCATAGTATTCTGTGAACCATAGGAGCTCGAGCATACCCAGTGACAATGGGCTCCCTGCTAGTCCTATGTGTTCTATTGTTTGGTTATTTCGATATGTTGTTTTAGACCGTTTGACTAACGCGTGATATTGATCCCTTGAAAATGAATTGACCTGGTATCCTCTGATAATTACTTGTAATTTGCATTGAAATAAGTCTGTTATGTCATGATGAATTGTTTGATTTCAGCACTTGACTTTTGGTTATATTATGGACAATTCTTATTACGTAGTGGTACTCTCAAATAATCGCTCATTGATATAACCATTCAATTGGTTGGTTTTTGGTACCCGTGTATTTGTATAGACTTAATTTCAATAACATTTGTTTAGACTATTTATCTCACTAAGCCATGTGCTTATTCCGTTAGCTCACTATTTTTTTCAGGAAAGAAAGAAGATAAAGGCAAGAACCCGGTGTAGTTAGTTCGTGATTAGTTCGGGGATCGTTGCCAAGTCTTGGTATATATATATAAATATATATATATATATATTGGGTTGTAAATATATTCGGGTAGTTATTATGTTGTCCCGAACTTTTGGTTGGTAAATGTTTTAATTTTAAGATTGTAAGCTTTCGTTTTGGATTTCTTATTAGGGTATAATTAGCTTTTGGTGGTTTACTTAGAAAATGATATCCCGTATGTTTTGTTTTGGGTTATTAAAATGTGTTTTTGGTGAAATCGTAACCGTGGTGTTACAAATATGGTATCAGAGCAGTGGTTTGAGGGATTTAGATATTGGAAATGATATCTAGACTCAAACCTAGGCATTGAAATCGTATAGTAACTAGGCTATGATAGAATACGGGATAAGGACTAATAGGAGAAACCTAGGTGGGGATGGGACCAAGGATAGGATTACATCTAATAAGTATGTGTTAAAACTTTCAGTAAATGGCTGACGACGACGCAGCAAGCCATACACCAACAAACCCACACATGGGGGAAAATGACCTTGAGGCAAGCCATGATCAATCGATCCCTAATGTTGGTGGAAATGATTCGGGTAACACTAGACATGACGAGGACGTCCCTACATCTCCTCGAACAGAAAGATTGATGAAAATGATGGCTGATCAGATGAAATCATTAACTGATCAGATGAGAGCCGCATTAGAGGAACAAAGAAAGGAATTTGAGAAGAAGTTAGAAGAACACAATCCGACAAATGCACTTAAACCAGACGACAAGGGTAAACGTCCGATCGTGACCGATGAGGTTCCGAAACCCAAACTAGATCGAGTCTCGTTTAAATCATTCCGTAGTAGTGGGGCAACAGAGTATACAAGACAATCTGATCCTGTTTTAGCTATGCAATGGGTTCAAAACACTGAAAAAGTGTTTCGAACTATTCGCGTATCCGATGAAGACAAGGTGAGGTATGCATCGGCTATGTTGACAGATCGAGCATTAGTTTGGTGGGATAACACTTACGAGTCACTAGACTCGAATACTCGCGAGAACATGCTTTGGGACGAATTTCGATCGAAGTTCTTTGAACAATATTGCCCAATGGATCTTCAACGTCGCCTTGAGAAAGAGTTCTGGGATTTGAAACAAGGCACCATGACTGTGATGGAGTATGAGACCGAGTTTAACCGAAAACTACGATTTGCACAAAGGTTTTTAAGTACTGAAGACGATAAGGTCGAGCGTTTTGTGGGTGGGTTACGAAAAGAAACTCGGAATTTTCTGGTGAATCGAGAAGTTTCAAGTTTTGTCAAGGCGGTAGAATTTGCTCGAAGATGCGAGCATGATCTGTCAATACCGGATGATCCAGTTCCGGCAGCAAAGCGACCATGCACCGGAAAGACGAGCACAGTCCCAACACATCGATCACCCAAGTTCTTAATGTCGAAACGAGGACAGACGCATAATGCAACTCGTACTACACCTCAGGCATATTCTTTACAGTCTAATGCCCGAGGATTTGCCAAAGATGTGGCAAGAATCATGTTGGACGATGCAATATTGAACCATCTAGTGTACGATGTTTTTGATGTGGTGAAGTGGGCCACGTTCGTACAACTTGTCCGCGAAAGGAGGAAGCATGCTACTCATGCGGGGTTCTTGGGCATAAACAGCGAAACTGTCCACGAGGAAAAGGAGCAGAAAGTAAGGCGTCAGTCCAACGACCGATGATGGGTGGTGCCTCAAGTCAAAAGGAGGAGGTACCCAAAGCACGAGCTCGAGCTTTTCAGATTACTGCGGAGGAGGCTCGCGATGAGCCAGATGTCGTTACCGGTATTTTCCTTGTTAACTCCCAACCCGCTCGTATTTTGTTCGATTCTGGAGCTACAAATTCTTTTGTATCGCATGATTTTGTTCGCTACATGAAATCTGTTCCGTTTATGCTTCCTATTCCGTTTACCGTTGATACTGCTAATGCAGTCACTTTAGTAGCTGATAGAGTATTTAGAGATTGCTTTTTAGTGTTAGACAATCATGATTTTTTGGTAGACTTGATTTCTATTGATATTCGTGGCTTTGATGTCGTGATTGGTATGGATTGGTTAATAAAGAACCGCGCGGTTATCATCTGTTATGAGAGGATGGTTCAGGTACCAGTTAGGAATGGAGACTACTTGTATATTTACGGGGAGAGACGTCCCAGTGACGTGAAGCTAATATCTATGCTTAAAACGCTGCGTTGTGTAACTAAGGGTTGCACTTCTTTCATGGCATATGTTTTGGATGCAACCAAAGAAGTTAAGAAGATAGTAAAAGATGTGCCAATCGTAGGTGAATATCCGGATGTATTCCCCGATGACTTACCTGGGTTACCACCAGATAGGCAAGTAGAATTCCGGATCGATTTGGTACCCGGTGCCTCTCCAATTGCTAAAACGCCTTATCGACTTGCGCCGGCAGAAATGAAAGAAATGATGAGCCAATTACAAGAGTTGTTGGACAAGGGCTTCATTCGACCGAGTGCTTCGCCTTGGGGTGCACCAGTACTGTTTGTAAAGAAGAAAGACGGTTCATTCCGGATGTGCATCGATTACAGGGAATTGAACAAGGTAACGATTAAGAATAAATATCCGTTACCTCGTATCGACGACTTGTTTGATCAGCTCCAAGGTGCAAGCTATTTCTCAAAGATTGATCTCAGGTCCGGCTATCACCAGCTGAAAGTAAGTGAGGAAGACGTACCTAAGACGGCCTTCCGAACCCGTTATGGGCATTACGAATTTCTGGTAATGCCATTCGGACTTACAAACGCACCTGCAGCGTTTATGGACTTAATGAATAGAGTATGTCGTCCCATGCTTGACAAGTCTGTCATAGTATTTATTGATGACATTCTTGTGTACTCAAAGTCCGAAGAAGAACATGCTACGCATTTACGTGAGATACTTGAGCTACTCAGGAAGGAACGTTTATACGCAAAGTTCTCAAAATGCGAGTTCTGGCTTCGTCAGGTGCAATTTCTAGGACATGTAATATCAGGCGACGGAGTTTCTGTTGATTCGACTAAAATTGAGGCGATCCAAAAGTGGGAGCAACCAAAGAATCCATCTGAAGTCAGAAGTTTTCTGGGTCTAGCAGGATACTACAGAAGGTTTATCTGTGACTTTTCGAAAATTGCTGTGCCACTTACATCACTGACTCGCAAGGATGTTAAGTTTGAATGGACAGAAGCTCAAGATAAGGCATTTCAGACTCTTAAAGATTGTTTGACAAACGCGCCTATACTAGCTCTACCTGAGGGTAGTGAGGACTTTGTTGTGTATAGTGATGCATCTCTACTTGGACTTGGATGTGTCTTGATGCAACGGGGCAAGGTAATCGCATATGCCTCGCGACAGCTGAAAGAATATGAGAAAAAGTATCCAACCCATGATCTTGAGCTAGCAGCGGTGGTCTTTGCTTTGAAACTTTGGCGACACTATCTCTATGGTAGGAAGTGTCAACTCTATACTGACCACAAGAGCTTAAAGTATCTATTTGATCAACAGACCCTGAACATGCGTCAGCAACGTGCTATGGAACTCATCAAAGATTACGATTGTGAGATATTATATCATCCGGGTAAAGCCAATGTAGTGGCTGATGCTTTGAGTAGGAAGACGTATGCTGGACTTTTATGCTACGTTATCACTCACATATCGGTTAAACCTAATCTATTTGACGATATTCGAAAGTGGCAGATTGAGGCTTTGAAGTCTGAGAATATCAAAGCAGAACGAATGGTGGGATACGTCAATTCTCTTTCTGAAGATGGACGTGGCTTGAAAGTCTTTAAAGCTCGAATATGGGTCCCTAGACTTGGTGGTATGCGCGATGTTGTCTTAGCGGAAGCACATAAGTCACGATTATCGATACACCCAGGGAGTACCAAAATTATCAAGATCTACGTTTAGATTATTGGTGGCCTGGGATGAAGACCGATATTGGACGATATGTCAAGAAGTGTACCACATGCTTACAAGTAAAAGCCGAACATCAGAAACCGTATGGTAGTTTGCAGCCTCTAGGGGTACCGATGTGGAAATGGGAAGAGTTAACCATGGATCTGGTTACTAAACTACCAAAAACCCAACGTCAACATGATAGTATTTGGGTTATAGTTGATCGGTTGACCAAATCTGCACTGTTCTTACCTGTCCGAGAGTCTTATTCTATGGATCGATGGGCGCAGTTGTACATTGATGAAGTTGTCTCGCGACATGGTGTACCGGTGAAGATTATCTCTGATCGAGACTCTCAATTCACTTCCAAATTCTGGAGCGCATTTCAACGAGAGTTGGAGACACATCATGCATTTAGTACGGCCTATCATCCTCAGACTGATGGTCAATCAGAACGAACTATTCAAACCCTCGAGGATATGCTACGTGCATGTGTCTTAGAGTTTGGTGGAAGTTGGGTGTTCACCTACCCTTGGTTGAGTTTTCTTACAACAATAGTTACCACTCCACCATTGGAATGGCTCCCTATGAGGCTTTATACGGGCGTAAGTGTCGTACACCCTTGTGTTGGCGAGAGACGGGAGAGAAAATTTTAGCTGGTCCCGAGCTCATTCAGATCACGCATGACAAGATTCAAATTATTCGCGAAAGGATGAAAGCTGCCCAAGATCGCCAAAAGTCTTATGCGGATCGCCGCAAAAGGCCAATCGAATTCTCGGTAGGTGATATGGTAATGTTAAAAGTTTCTCCTTGGCGAGGAGTGCTCCGATTCCGAAAACAAGGTAAATTAAGTCCACGATTTATCGGCCCATTCAAAATATTGGAGCGCATTGGAAAACAAGCTTATCGACTAGAATTACCAGAGGAACTTACGGGGATACATGATGTGTTTCATGTCGGATACTTACGTAAATGTTTGGGTAAACATGAGGAGAAGGTTCCCTTATCAGAAGTCAAAGTAGATGAAAAGTTGAGATATGTTGAAGAACCAGAATCCATTCTAAATGAGAGAAAAGTGAACCTACGTAATAAGGAGGTGGACTTGGTGTTGGTAAAGTGGAAACACCATAGGGGACCAAATTGGACGTGGGAACGTAAAGATGAGATGCAGGCCAAATACCCTTCTTTGTTCCCACAACAATGATTTCGGGGACGAAATCCTCAAAAGGAGGAGGTATTTGTAACATCCCAATTCTAAATTCCCATATTACATGCTAAGTGTGCCTCTTTTATATGTTACGAAGGATATTATGTGCTTACATGCGAGAAAATGTTAAGCGTGTTGAAATTTTACTAAGTGTATTAGTAGTGCCATATAAGGTAACCGATGATTTAGTGGGAGTTTGTGTTTGAAATTTTAAGGTTATTCTTCTTTGGAGTATATGAGAGGATTTAGAAATTTTCATGACAATCGGAGTTAGATTGAGAAAGTTGGAGAAAACGAGTCAAAACGTCAACGGTTAAGCTATGGATTCGTAAAACCAATTTTTTTTAAGGAGATCTTTTCTGGAATATTATTATTGGAAGTTGTAGATTATTTCGTTACGAACGCGTAGGCGAAAACCTCATCGAAAACGGAGTTACGAGCGAAAAGTTACGTTATTTTTAGTGTTTAGTGGTCAAATGGGTGCCCAAACCGGGTCAAACCCGACTCGAGTTTGAAAAGCATGTTACAGCACTGTTTTGCGAAAATTGTATAAAATCGTAGAAAAATCAGAAAAATACAAGGTCAGTGGCGTTGGAAAGATATGAATCTTTACTTTAATCCATATGTTGAAGTCAAAGTGTGATTTTGAGTTTAAGTGGGGTAAAACAGAGGGTAAAAACAGAGCTGCAGCATATAATTAAAGATAGCTTATGATTTGATTAAGTTGATAAAATGTGATTGGTTGTTCCAATGCTTACGAAACTTGATATATGAACTCCAGGGGATATTTTAAGCTTGTTTGATTCCTTTGGAGGGTACCTTATATTTGGATTTCAAGGTTGGACTTTTGTTGTTCGGTTTGACCGTATTTGACATTCGGTCGTGAGGTGAGTTAAATAGCTATTCAAATATTATTGTATTAAGTGTATACTTATATACCATCTATATGTATGTGATTTCTATGACTTTAGAGTCGGTTCTTATTGGTCTTTTGTCTTTGTACGTATTGATCTCTCGATTACGAGTTCTTCCGAAATGTCGGTCTGTTTGGATATCCATGTATTCCGTCGGTATTGTTTCTTTGATTTCTTGTGAAACCGGAAGTACGGGGATTACTTTGTGTGATCCGTCCCGAAAACGGTGAATGTCAACATGCCGATGAAGGGGGAGGGATCGGTGAGACATTCTAGTCGTTCTTGTTGTCTGTTGGCCGTACTCGGCGCCTAATGTGAAGAGAGGCACGAGTATAGGGACTCGGGCATACCCGGGAGATGAAGGCGGGCTCCCTGCCAGTCCTAAGCATAGTATTCTGTGAACCATAGGAGCTCGAGCATACCCAGTGACAATGGGCTCCCTGCTAGTCCTATGTGTTCTATTGTTTGGTTATTTCGATATGTTGTTTTAGACCGTTTGACTAACGCGTGATATTGATCCCTTGAAAATGAATTGACCTGGTATCCTCTGATAATTACTTGTAATTTGCATTGAAATAAGTCTGTTATGTCATGATGAATTGTTTGATTTCAGCACTTGACTTTTGGTTATATTATGGACAATTCTTATTACGTAGTGGTACTCTCAAATAATCGCTCATTGATATAACCATTCAATTGGTTGGTTTTTGGTACCCGTGTATTTGTATAGACTTAATTTCAATAACATTTGTTTAGACTATTTATCTCACTAAGCCATGTGCTTATTCCGTTAGCTCACTATTTTTTTCAGGAAAGAAAGAAGATAAAGGCAAGAACCCGGTGTAGTTAGTTCGTGATTAGTTCGGGGATCGTTGCCAAGTCTTGGTATATATATATAAATATATATATATATTGGGTTGTAAATATATTCGGGTAGTTATTATGTTGTCCCGAACTTTTGGTTGGTAAATGTTTTAATTTTAAGATTGTAAGCTTTCGTTTTGGATTTCTTATTAGGGTATAATTAGCTTTTGGTGGTTTACTTAGAAAATGATATCCCGTATGTTTTGTTTTGGGTTATTAAAATGTGTTTTTGGTGAAATCGTAACCGTGGTGTTACAAATATGGCATCAGAGCAGTGGTTTGAGGGATTTAGATATTGGAAATGATATCTAGACTCAAACCTAGGCATTGAAATCGTATAGTAACTAGGCTATGATAGAATACGGGATAAGGACTAATAGGAGAAACCTAGGTGGGGATGGGACCAAGGATAGGATTACATCTAATAAGTATGTGTTAAAACTTTCAGTAAATGGCTGACGACGACGCAGCAAGCCATACACCAACAAACCCACACATGGGGGAAAATGACCTTGAGGCAAGCCATGATCAATCGATCCCTAATGTTGGTGGAAATGATTCGGGTAACACTAGACATGACGAGGACGTCCCTACATCTCCTCGAACAGAAAGATTGATGAAAATGATGGCTGATCAGATGAAATCATTAACTGATCAGATGAGAGCCGCATTAGAGGAACAAAGAAAGGAATTTGAGAAGAAGTTAGAAGAACACAATCCGACAAATGCACTTAAACCAGATGACAAGGGTAAACGTCCGATCGTGACCGATGAGGTTCCGAAACCCAAACTAGATCGAGTCTCGTTTAAATCATTCCGTAGTAGTGGGGCAACAGAGTATACAGGACAATCTGATCCTGTTTTAGCTATGCAATGGGTTCAAAACACTGAAAAAGTGTTTCGAACTATTCGCGTATCCGATGAAGACAAGGTGAGGTATGCATCGGCTATGTTGACAGATCGAGCATTAGTTTGGTGGGATAACACTTACGAGTCACTAGACTCGAATACTCGCGAGAACATGCTTTGGGACGAATTTCGATCGAAGTTCTTTGAACAATATTGCCCAATGGATCTTCAACGTCGCCTTGAGAAAGAGTTCTGGGATTTGAAACAAGGCACCATGACTGTGATGGAGTATGAGACCGAGTTTAACCGAAAACTACGATTTGCACAAAGGTTTTTAAGTACTGAAGACGATAAGGTCGAGCGTTTTGTGGGTGGATCAGCGAAGTCGAAGAATAAGCTGATGACAGGACCAGCATGCTCGTGATCTGAAGACGGAACTTAGTGATAGCAGGCTGCTCAAATTCGTATGACATCCTGAAGACTCATCAGGATACAGTGACCTCTGATCAACCTCAGTATCAGAGCTTTCCTCACTGATCAGTATCCTGATCCTGAAAGATTAGTGTAATGTCTTAATCTAATGCACAAAAGGATTATCCGCCTTTACTGACACAAAAAGTACATAAGGACAGTCTCTTTTCTGTTCCCTCCGTACTTATCAGACCTCAAGGCAACTGTGACAGGATCGAAATTAAAATCAATGACAAAAATCAGAAAAACTATTCAAAAGAGTTTGCGGAATAACACTTTGAATAGATTAACAATGAATTGAAAAACAAATTGTGTATTTATCACAAGCTTAATGATTACAACCAAAGCCCCAATCTGATTTGAACAGACTCAAACCAGACGTGCAAATCTTCTCAATTGCAGGGATTCAAGAACAATCTTGAGGCTTCTAATTCTAATACAGAAAACTTAATGAACTCGTAATTCTAACCTTCTATCAACTAACTATTTATACGAGTTACAAGATAACAATAAGGAAAGTAAATCTACAAGATATTCTCTACAAAATCTCCAACAGAATCGTATCTTGTCTATATCTTCAATCTTCACAATCCTTTCCTTATCGTAACTCTTCAAGCAGTGGTAAATCAAAAGCAGTAGTAATCGTCAGAACAAGTAGTGGTAAGTTTGCACTAGCAGTGATAACTTTGATCTTCAGTGGTAACTCACATACTAGCAGTGGTAACTCCAAACAAGTCTTCAGCGGTATTATCTCCAAAGCTAGCAGTGGTATCTTTAGCAGTAACTCAGCAGTGGTAACCAGCAGTAGTATCTGAGACCCAACAATCTCCCCCTAACTTAGCTTTTCAAACATGAGAAGCTAAGTTCTTGAGTCTTCTCTTCAGATACATCTCCATCTTTTTCACTAACAATCTTGCTGGTTTGTTCAATTCTCCATCTGAGCTCAGCTTTACCTTCAACATGCCTTGCAACCTCTGAATATCATGCTTATTAGGGTCACAGTCATCAAAATAGTACTCCCTGTTAGCTCCATTGACTATTAGGCAATACATCTTGCTTTTATCAACCCATCTCCATTCATTCACTTCTTCACAAGCTACACTCTGCAACTCTGAAATCTTGGAGGGTTCAAATAACCAATACAAGCATTCCATGGCACGTTTTATCTTCAAAACTTTCTCAGAATCAACACTCTCATTCACAGCTGCATCAATCATCCTTGATCTAAGATCATACATCTCCTTCAAATTAACTCTTGTACAGGCTTCCAAAATTTTAAACCACTCTGAATCACTTAGAACATCATCATCATCCCATTTTACAAAGAACTTTAATTCTTCATCAACACCCCATTCAGTTATCTGTTTAGGTCTTTGTTCAATCATCTGAACATCAAAGTACCTTTCATTCAGATCTAGTAACTGGTCCTTCAGCTTTTCCAACAATTCCTTGTCAAGATCAGATAGTACATGCTTCTTTTCTTTTGCCTCCAGAATACTATAAATCATGATAGGTTCAAAATCATACCTCTTGTCAACAAGAAAATAGTTCACTCTCCCTTTCTGAAAAGTAACTGAAAATACCCTGTTGTTGTAGGTACTCCAAGAGACAACCTTTCCTTCACCAACACTGTCATCCATGTCTCTTTTACTATTTTTCTTCAAATCTGCTTTTGTTTTTGCAAAAGCAAACATCAACTGCAAACTTTCATTCAGCAGCCTGGTTTCCTAAAAATCTTCATTGTCCCTTGTACACCCAATCTCATACATTTTCTTCAAGTCTGCTTTGGAAATCTTTTTGAAGATTTCATGGATGTTAGCAAAGATCTCATTTATTCCATTACTTCTGAATACCTTGAAGACATCAAGCTCCTTGTCCTCACAGTACAACCAATCAGAGATATTAGAAGTTTCTTCAATCTCTTTGGCTTTCTTGATCTTTTTGGCAATTGACTTCTTTCTCTTTGGTTTAGGTGGTTGAATCTCTGCCTCTTTATCAGCAGTTTCAGCTACCTTACAACTTCTTTCTCAACCTTCTTTTCAGATTCTTGATTGGCTTGTTGAACAGATACACTTTCTTGAACTTCAACAGCAGCTCTAGCAGCAGTATTTTCAGCATTACCTTCAACAGTGGTAACCTGGCCTCTTTTTCTTTTTCTATGTACCAAAGGTACATCTTCTTGTTCCTCTTCTTCTTGTTCCTCCACTGCCTGCTGGTGCATTACCTCCCTTGTGGCATTGTAAGTCTGCTCAACCTTTTCTATATCCCATTTTGCAAAATACTGAACTGGCTTTCCAAGTGCATTAGCCACATACCTCACCATGATCCTTCTCCTTTCAGTAGCAGCTTTTGGAGTTGCTTTCTTTGCTGCTTTCTTCACAGGCTTCTTCTTTGTGGCTTTTGCTCCTTCAAGATCTAACTCCCTCTGCAATATTTCAGCTGTCACCCCCGTCTTGCTCAGCCACCTTAGCTAACTCTTCTTTTCTTTTCTTCACATCCTCTTCTTCAAGTTGTTGAATCAAAGCCTCAGAAAGAACACTTTCAGTTACCGGATCTACTACTGGCTTGAATCCCATATCCTCATCAGATTCTGAAATGGCTTCTTCCTCTATAACCTTCTTTCCTTTACCTTTTGGATCTAACTCTTCAGCCTTCTTCTTTACCAATTCAGGCTCTCTGATAACCACACCTTTGGTTGTTGGAATAACCTTAGGTAGTTTCAAGAGTAAATCAGCAATAGTTACCTCATGCTCATTCACCTCTGTACCAGCTTCTGTACCAGCCTCTTTCATCTCTTTCTCAATCTCCCCCTTATCACCAGCTTCCTTTACTATCACAGCTTCAGGCATATCAGCATCAACCTCAACAGTTACACCTCTAGGCTCAACATCCTCATTCACAACCTCAATATCTTCATTGATCACCTTTTTCTTCTTTAACTCCCCCTTGATCTTTGATCTCCTCTCCCCCTTTGTGAATGAGACCAAGGTGGAGTACCTCTTCTGAAGAGCTGAAATCTTCATTTGCATACAGGCCATTTGAGCACCTTGAGCCTGTATCTTCTTGGATTGTTTGAGAATCTGAGCATCATGAGCCTTGAGTAGATTATGTTGAGCAGTGACTAGTTCCTCCAAAAGATCCAACCTCTCCTCATGAGATTCATGCTTTTGATCATGCTTGTGAAAATTGGCATCATGAGCCTTCAAATCATCAGCAATGACCTTAAAGTCTGCCATCAATGTAATAACCTGAATTCTAGGTTAGATTGTCGGTTAACTTTAACTGTGACTTTGTGTGTAAGGCTTTTGAGTGGAGGGGCTAATTGTGTAAGTTCTTGGAAAGTTGTTGTGTTTGTTGGGTTTTAAGCTTGTTAATGGGCTTGGCCTTGTAAGCCCAGAGTATTTAAAGGAGGAAAACTAGGGTTTTGTCATTTTGGGAATGAGGCAAGTGTGTGAAGTGTGTGTTTTTGGGAGAGAAGCCTCCATCATCATCTTCATCAATTTCTCTCATCATCACCATCATCAAGGGTGTTCTTCACAAATCAAGGTAAGATCTATGGTTTTAAGCTCTAAATTAATTGTATTATGATTGTGATATAAGATAAAACCATTTCGGGGCTTTTTGGATCAAATTGAGGGCTGTAAGGATCGATTTTTGGTCACTTTTTGGCAAAGTTTTGGGGTATTCATGTTACCCGAATCGGGTATTCATGTTACCCGAATCGGGTATTCATGTTACCCGAGTCGGGTATTCCGGATTCCCGAACCGGGAGGTCTTACGATGTTCAAATGCCTTTCCGAATTGGAAATCATGATTTCCGAATTCGGAATTTGGCCTTCCTTAGATGAGATGCTTTTCGTTTTGGAAGTGGAGTTTCCCTCATTGAGTTTCCCTCATTGAGTTTACTTATGGAGTTTCCCTCATTGAGTTTCCCTCATTGAGTTTACTTATGGAGTTTCCCTCATTGAGTTTCCCTCATTGAGTTTCCCTCATTGAGTTTACTTATGGAGTTTCCCTCATTGGGTTATTTGTTGAGTTTCCCTCATTGAGTTTCCCTCATTGGGTTTATTTGTTGAGTTTCCCTCATTGGGTTTCCCTCATTGAGTTTCCCTCATTGGGTTTCCCTCATTGAGTTTCCCTCATTGGGTTATTTGTTGAGTTTCCCTCATTGAGTTTCCCTCATTGGGTTTATTTGTTGAGTTTCCCTCATTGGGTTTCCCTCATTGAGTTTCTCTCATTGGGTTTCCCTCATTGAGTTTCCCTCATTGGGTTTATTTGTTGAGTTTCCCTCATTGAGTTTCCCTCATTGAGTTTACTTATGGAGTTCCCTCATTGTGTTTCCCTCATTGAGTTTCCCTCATTGAGTTTACTTATGGAGTTTCCCTCATTGAGTTTCCCTCATTGAGTTTCCCTCATTGAGTTTACTTATGGAGTTTCCCTCATTGAGTTTCCCTCATTGAGTTTCCCTCATTGAGTTTACTTATGGAGTTTCCCTCATTGAGTTTCCCTCATTGAGTTTACTTATGGAGTTTCCCTCATTGGGTTTACTTGTTGAGTTTCCCTCATTGGGTTTCCTTGTTGAGTTTCCCTCATTGGGTTTATTTGTTGAGTTTCCCTCATTGGATTTACTTGTTGAGTTTCCCTCATTGGGTTTCCCTCATTGTTGCTATCATTCCATGCAACCCTTGCTACCTTGTTATCATTTCATGTGGGAGCAATTGGCATTTCGGGTGTCATTTCATGTAACCCTAGCCTTATCATTTTATGTGAAATCGGCTATCGTCTTGAGTAGGCTTGGTTATCGTTTCAGGCTGTCATTTCTTGTGAATCTGTTCCTCATCACGAGTAAGTTTGCGTATCATTTTAGATGACGTTGATCTATCATGCCGTGGATCATCTCTTGAGGCCGTGGTACCTTGTCGTCATTTCTTGAGATATCAGTTCATGGAAAAGCCTAATCGTATTCATTTCTTGAGAACCCTAGTTGGTTATCCGAGAAACCCTAGTCTGTTATTCCATATTGATTCAGGTCGGATGATGATGTGAGCTAAGTTTTGCTAACTAGGAAAGAGTCTTCCTAGTGAGTTAGTATGGTCTGATTGGGATTTGTGTTGTAGGTGCGGATAAGGCAGAGCGTAGCTCAGTTGGGGCAGGATCAGGTGAGTTCCCTTACCTGAAAATGAATGGATCGTTTTATCGCTTTCAAATATATCCATTCGAATTTGCAAAATGACATGGTGTTGATATTAAAGTGATTTTATGAACTTGACTGGAAATTACTGCTTTGCAAATGTTGTTGTGAAAATTGTTAATGACTGAGAATGCTATATTGATGATCATCATATACATGCTGTTTTAATATTTCGGAATTGCATCGTGAGTAATGTGTACCATGGGACCGTACATCCCTGGGAAGTTTAGTGGTGTGAGGCACGGACCACGTCCGTCACTCCTTAAATGAGAATCGGGGAGATCCGGCCACGTAAGGTTATTTGTGGGATGGTGCGAGGCACGGACTACGTCCGTCACTCCTTAATTGAGTATCCGGGGGATCCGGCCATCCGGTTTGTTGTGTTGTGACTTTATTACTCATGATGCTTTCCTGATTATTTGAGATATCTGATTTTACGGCCAGCGGGCCGGAACTGTGTTTTATACTGTTTTGAGGGAATTCACTAGACCTTTCGGTCTAACCCTCGTTTTCAAAATCTAAAACCTTTTCAGGGAAAGATCGAGTTGCTAGAGGCAAAGAGATGTTGAGCGCTTAGAGTAGCGTGGTCAGTCAGGAGTTATGATTCTTATCCTTTTAGAAATCTCAGCTGTGGAGGGTTTGTTCCGCATGCACTCTTAACTATTGTACCTTTTGAGGAAAAGATTTTTATGTTATTGCGAATTAGATCACTGGGATTTATTATTGTTATGTTGGTTTTTATTGCCTGGGTTTCGGGGCGTTACAATCAAATCCTGATAGTTATATCTGCCCTCACCAGGTTTAGAAGTGTTTACCTCCCTTACTGGATCTTTGAGCTTTTTGATAGAAGTCTTCAGCCTTGCTGAAGCACTAGCTGCCCCCTTGGTTTCTTGGTACCTGGGTCCTCCTGATGATTGCTCAACTGGAGTTGCCGTGGTGGGGGTCTTAGCTATGTTCAAACTGTCCTGATGCACACCTTGTGCAACATCAGTAGTTTGAGCCTCACCAACCACATGCACATCCTTCTCCTTAGAGGGCACCTTCTTTATACTTGAGTGGGGAGACACTCCTTGGGTATCCCTTTGGAAAGAATCAGAAGGAGAGTGCTCCAACTGATGGCTTATAGGCCCATTGGGTTTAGAACGAGAGGAGGAAGGAGCTCCTCTGTTCTTTCTAGTATATGCTTTGAGTGAGGGGGTGGGGGTTGATTCAAGGGACTGAGGGACTTTTGTAGTGGAAGGTGTGGGTAGGTCATCAGTTGGTATGCTTGATTGTGAAGGCTGCAAGCCTGATGCCTCACCTTGTGGGGGATTCACATCCATCATTGTAGAGAACAATGGGGTGAATTGGTCATTAGAGCCTTGTGCAAGTCTCTTCATATTGGAAAACACTTTATGACCAAGAGCAGAACTCTTATAAGTGTCTCCATCCAGGGGTACATCCGTCAATTCTCTGGTAATAACTTCTTGTACAAACCTTGGGAACATATAAAAAGATTTGACTTCGGAATTGTTCATGTTGTCAAGGTTGTAAACAAGATCATCAAGAATCATTTGAGAAAAATTAAAAACCTCTTTAGTGGCCAAGCAGACCAAGGCAGATGCCATAGTACTACTAAACTCACTCCAACTTGTTGTTTTCTTTGAAAAGCAATGTAATAAGGTATCCACAAAGAACCTCCACTGAGGGCAAAATTTACCCTTGAGATATTTTGAAGAAGTTTGGGAGCCTGCATACCCCATTTTTAGAAAAGATTCCATGATGGTTGAGGGTGTGAGCATAGTTATACCTGAGTCATCATTTAGATGAAGATGATGTCTGATTATGGCTGGAGTAACTGTCAAAGAGTGACCACAGATGGTGGTCCGAATGAGTTTGTCCCCTTCAGCTTCCTCAATCACGGCATTGGACCAAAAATCATGCATATGCCGAATGTAGATGATCGGATCGATTGTTGCAGCATACGCGATGTTGGATGATGCCAAGAAATCTACTATGTCCTCAAACCCTTCAGAATGACTATCCTTCGTGAGATAGCCAATCTTGTTGTGATCCTTAATGAAACAAAGTGAATCCATTGCCGACAGATTAGACAAACTGAAATTTAGATGTAGAAATCCAAATAGAAGAAGAACAGATGATTAGGGTTTCAGAAATCGCAAGAATCGCAAGAGTTTCTAGAGCAAGAGTTCGAAATAGCCGTTTGTGAAAAGGGTGGTCAAATTAGGGCTTTTATACCAAAACCATGAGCAATGGTAACGAACACTAGCAAAGTATTAGTTAAAAGCGGTGGTAACATTTAAGTGCAGTGGTAACTGGTGAGCAGTGGTAATTTGCGCATGAGAAAGTTAAAAGCGGTAGTAACTAAAGCGAGCGGTGGTAATCACCCAAGCAATGGTAACTAGCGGTATTAACATAAAAGCAGTGGTAAGTGGCGAAACCTAGTAACACTAAATTCTACTAGCGGTGGTAATCTGCGAGCAGTGGTAATGGTCAGCTAGCAGTGGTAATATGCGAACAATAATAATGAATAGCTAGCGGTAGTAAAATCAAACAATAGTAATGAATTAAATGAGCAGTGTTAAAGACTTAGTGATAGAAACTATGCTTTGCGGTAGTAATACTACAAGCAATAGTAACTTCAAATGATCAGTGGTAACTTCACCCTGCTTCCTTTGACCTATCCAATGACTCCACCAGCTATCTGAAACATTCACAAACTTATTAAATGCACCCTGAGTAATAACAAATAGAGCAAATAAGAAAGAAGAAAAATATACAGAGATAGTACAAAGATAAATGTAACAAGAAGAGATTTATTCAGAGTTCATCATTCCAACACTTGTGACCAAAAATGTAAACCTGCCTACATCAAAGGCTTTTGTGAAAAGGTCTGCATATTGATCATCAGTGTGGACTTTCAAAACTTGAATTAACTTCTTTTCATTACAATCTCTGATAAAATGGTACTTGATCTCTATATGTTTGGTCTTGGAGTGTTTGACAGGGTTGTTAACAATGCTAATAGCACTGTTATTGTCAATGTAGATTGGTGTCTGCAAGAAAGAAAGACCATAGTCTTGCATCTGGTTCTAAATCCATAGAACTTGTGAACAACATTGAGATGCATCTATATATTCAGACTCTGTTGTTGACTGGGAAATAGTGGTTTGTTTCTTGCACTGCCATGAGACCAATCTTCCTTCCAAGAATTGACATCCTCCTGATGTAGACTTTCTATCCAAGTTTGCTCCTCCATAATCAATATCAGTATAGGCCACCAGATCAAAAGAAGAATCATTTGGATACCAAAGTCCCAACCTAGGTTGACCCTTGAGATATTTGAATATCCTTTTGACTGCATGTAAGTGAGACTCCTTTGGCCTAACTTGATACCTAGCACAAACACAAACAGCAAACATAATATCAGGTCTGGAAGCTGTTAGATACATCAAGGACCCAATCATGGATCTGTAATTATGAACATCAACTTGCTCCCCCTCAGCATCAGCAGTGAGGTGCTTGTGTGTTTCCATAGGAGTGCTGGCAGGCTTTGCATCATTCAATCCAAACTTATGAAGCATTGAGGCCACATACTTAGACTGATTGATAAAGATACCATCAGCCTTCTGCTTCACTTGTAGACCAAGAAAGAAGGTGAGCTCTCCCATGGAACTCATTTTGAACTTCTTATGCATCAGTTCCTCAAATTCCTTGCACATATCATCTGATGCGGTAATTATTATATATAAAAAGCGATACAAGTTTTAACCTCTAATGCCTAGCCACTGTCTTACCACATATACAGGCAAGCGTACCTGATCGTGAGTAATATAGTGTAGGAAAGTCCAGGTATCGTATCTACCACTGGGAACGGTCAAGTTATCGTAGATTGTTAATCTAGATTAGCTTAATTAACCTAAGGCTTTTGGTGGGTTTTTATGGAAAAGAGTTTAATAACTAAAAAGACAACTAACTTAACTAGGAACTATGAAATCAATTAAAAGAGTGATTAAAACTATATGAAGGAAAACAGTAGTACTTATCATGGTTTAGTGAATCCCCAAGTGGATGATTTAAAAGGCCAAAGGTATGGTTGTTTTGATTATTGTAGGAGTTTAAGTCTGAGACACCCTAACATGTGACTATTATGGTTATCAACTAGGTCTTGGTCCTCCTAGTCCCAATACTTAGGTTGTTTGTCAGACAATCTAGTACCGGTCACCCAATCCTATCTCTATTGCATGGTTTTCTACTACCTGGTCGCTCTCGGTCCGAGTAACCACCTAACACAACTCTCCGAAACAAAGGGTAGGTCAAGGAAGGTTGATTATCCTATCGGAGTCTATCTATCTTGGTCAAACAGATACACCCAACCAACGAGTTCAAATAACCAAACAATACGAATCAGATCGGAACCATAACACACATTCAATCAACCAAAAACAAACCAATAAACATTAATTATAAAATCATCATCCACAATGGTTCATCGACCATAATAAATACCACTATAAAAGACTACTCACTAGACATAATCAAAACAGAAAATATGATAGTAGACACAGACATGATACCGACAGTACAATGACGGATGATCGAGAATCGAATCCCGCAGCGTATCGGCACCACTCTCTATCTAGATGTTTCTCTCACAAGCTCTCTATACGTCTCTATCTGCGTACGTGTCTCTACGCGTGCATGTGCGTGTCTCGCAACTGAAGGAGGAGGCTGGTATTTAAAAGAAGCGTCCAGGGCCCATTTCGCGTTCGCCAGACGGCTTCGTCGCGGCGCGAAGCACTTAGGGCAAACCCTAGATTTCAGCATTATCGAACTTGGCGGTGCCAGATCTGATGTTTCGCGATCGCTAAGAGGCTCCTGGATCATCTTTGTGCATTTTTCACGTTTTTTCGCCTTTTTTCGTACTTTTCCGTTCCACGGCCTCCAAATCCTACAAAAGCAATAATAAGCTCAATTGGTGAGTGAAATGATCAGAAAATGGGTGAGAAATGGGGTAAAGTCATACAATTAAGCTCAACCAAAACATGTATAATTTTGGTGTTATCAAAATCCCCACACTTAAGCTTTGATTGTCCTCAATCAAAAGACTGAAAGATAGGAAAGATAACTCCAAAATTATCTCCACCCAAGATTATTCAAGAGAGCAAAGTATACCCACACAATCGAACACAAACAAGACACGTCAAGCAATCGGATACCAAGATCAACCTTTTACCCTCACATAGTATAAATAATCATGTAAAGTGTATCTCTCGGGGGTAAAAGTGTATATGTAAGTGATCACACCAATACTCGACTAATTCCCGCATGTATAAGCTTGTCACTAAATCTAATCTCCACCACTGAGAAGTTGTCAACCGTCAAGAGGACTTTAGGGTTGTAACGTTAGGTTAAGGGTTAAGGGTAGGATAAAGGATATATAAGTGACTAAGGGTTGTAGCAAAAACCTGAAAACCAATCAGTTCAAGATCCAAATTAATCATCTGACTTTTGAGATTTTTAGAGCTCGGGATTCTTATCACTTTCACTTTTATATCGGCCTAAGCATATTGCTTATTTGTGGCTTCGATATTTTTTTCTTTTAAGCACATCGACTCTTTTGATTTTTCTTTTGAATGAGTCGTTTTCTATCTTTCTTTTCTTTTCTTTCTTTTCTTTTCAAGCTCTCTATTTTTTTTCCTTTTCTTTTCTTGAGTAGCAACTATGTTGCTTTTTACTCTTGAGTTAAGTTCCGGTGAGACCAAGCATTTTTGGTGAGACCGGTGAGACCAACATATTTTACTTGAAACTTCACATAAAAACATTTGTGAAGGTAAAAAAAATTGAACATTCATTGTTAAAACATACTAAAAAACACTAACGAAAAACAAAATTCCAAAAAAAAGTTAAAAAACGAAACCTTCACAGCAGTTTTTTTAAGGTTCGCATTATATATATGTAACCTTCACAGAACTTGAGCTGTGAAGGTTTCGTTTTTTAGCTTGTTTTCGATATTTTTTTGCATCGAAAGTGAATTTTAGGTCTGCGTATTCGAGTTTAATGTACATTCACGGTGTTTTTTTGTGAAGTTTCATACGTTAGGTATTGGTCTCACGCGGTCTCACGGTAACAGCTTGGTCTCACCTGATCCTAAGTCTTTTACTCTTTTTCTTTCTTTCTCACAATCCCTTTCTCTATTTGTCAGATTCATAAAACGGACCAAAAACATGAAAAGCTTCCAACTTTGAGCTACGGCCAAAAGATAGATAAAAACTGGGCTAAAGGATAAAGTGTATAGTGGGTAAAGAAATGAAAAGGCTAATCAAAATGGTTACAAGGGATGAAGTACTAAAGATGAGTACTTTTCAATCAAAGGCTAGGCAAATCAAATAACCTTATAATGAGGTTATCTGACGAAGGCTAAAAGGGTAAGAAACGAAGGCCTCTATCAATGCAATGGTGATAAATACTTCTCTTATGTGGTCTCGACAAGCATTCAAATGACAAGTTCTACCTTGGGTCAAAGTCGGTATTCCTCACAGAAATGAATAACAATTAGGCTCAAACTCTCAAAGGAATTGGGTGAGGCACTCATGGTAATTGGTATTCCAAGGCATCCTTTTACTCAACTAATCCTATTTAGTGTTCTCCTATGCAAGCAACTCAGTTCCAAAAACAATCTCAGATTTCGAAAAAAAATGGGGTCAAATCTCAAAGCTTTCAAAAATTTGAAAAACGACAATCCACAAAGCAAAAACTGAACCCATTTAAACAGATAAGTCTACATAACCCCTCCCCACACTTAAAATTTGTAGTGTCCTCAATGCAACAATCAAAACAATTAAGGAGTAATTAGGAAAAAGAGAAACTTCCCGGGTTATGTGACAAAATTTGTTCTGATCTGAGAGAGTGTTCCAAATATCGTGCTCGATTCAAGATCATAGGTCGCTGTATCTATTACCAAAAAGAAAAAGAGAAAAAGTAAAAACGAACTAAAGAAAATTAAACCAAACTAAAGCAATTAAAGAGTACTTATAATCCTAAACAAACCAAACAAAATAAAAAAAAATTGTTCAACCAGGCCAAACACACCAAAGCAAAATTAAATTGTTTACGACAACCATATCGAATGAGATTAAAAGAGATAAAGATCAATAGGCACCACGAGGTTGGTTTCACCAATCCTCAAAAGTCTGGTAACCGGGCGGTGCATCCTCGGAGTATGGCCAAAAAGGTGATGGTGCATAAGCGGTATTCGGTTGAATACCGAAGTGGGAGGCCATTTGGTTCATCACCCTACTTTGCCAATTGGCTTGGTGTAGAGCCTCCGTGGTGTTGTACTCCATATGTTGATGATGGCGGCCATAAGACAACGACATCTCCGAGAGTCGGTTACTCAAGTCTTGGTAACCCAAATATGTTGTCCATTCCGCCGGTTGTTCCCCCGTACTCGTCCCACTCGTTCCTCCGATCTCTTGCGTGCTCCTCGGTGCTCTTCTTGGTTGACTCCTCGTCTCAATAGCTTAAGGGTCGCGAATCCACACGTTCTGGTCCCGACCAATCATATGCTCCACCGCTGCTATCCCCATGCCCCGGAGTTGGTCCATATCAATAAACCCCATCTCACCAAGAACAGTCATCAAGGCAATGGCACCATCGGTTAGGATACCGAAGTGCTTGGCTAAGAGCGTCACGGATTGGCCACCAACCAAACGACTACCCTCTCGATAACCACTCGCCTTAGCGAGTTGAACGGCAATAAGGTACGGAGCATTCAGATACTTGTCCTCCGTAGAAAGCTGCTCAAGAAGCCAAAGATCGTACACAGAAACTTTTTCCTCACTCGAGGAACAAGCATTCACCGCGTGAATAAGCATGCGGTGTAGAAGTCAGTCTGAAGAAGTATGAAAGCCCTTCACCTTGAGATTACCACCATATTCACCTTCACCCAAAATCGCCCAAGCTAACTGAGGATCAAAACCGTCCGGCCTTTTCGCAGTCGCCCACATGTACTGCACAAATCCGAGAGCATCTACTTCAGCCTGGGTATATATCCCCAAGGCAACAGCAAATTCCACCAACGAAAGCGATCGCCAAACTCCCCCGAGTCGGAAAGTTATGCACGACTGATAGAACTCCTCAAGGGCCTTGATTGCGTCGAAACGGAACGTGGCCACGAACTCAATGATAAGCTCGCGGTAGAGGGTCTCGGCAATGTCGAAGACTCGTTCCCATGCATGGCAAATATAATACTCGGTGCCATCTTCGTCGTAGGCGTGCTTTTCGAAGGTCGCCTTGATTTCGTTCTCAACTCCCATAGATCTAAGGAGGTTCCAATCGGCTCTCCTCGGTATTAAAACTTGACGGGTAAGAAGCCGGTTAACAGTATCCCGATATTCCTCCCGCTTCAGAGCGTTCAAAGTTGGGTCATTCATGAAGAAGGTGAAAATGTTGCTCCTATCCGGTGCACGGAAATTTGTTGCGGTGGAAGTCGACGAGCGGGTTCTTTGTCTCTACAAAATCTAAATACCATTGTCTTAGACACATTTGAGCAATAAACACAAGACAAGGTTCATCCATATCAAAATTCAACGAGACAAAACTTCCACGACTAATAAGTTCAACTAGCAAATGTATACATGAAAAACCAAAATCAAAGGGGATGTGGAACATCCCCATACTTGAACTCTTAGTCCAACCTCAATCACAAACTAATCTAGCTAACTAAACAAGAATGGGGGATTTTGATATCATCAAAATCCCCACACTTATCATCAAAGCACATTCACTAGATTAAACAATCAAATAGCATGCTAGAGTAAAATTTCAATCACAATATAGGGCATGCATCATTCAATAAGCTCTAAACAAGCAATGGTGTTTCAAGAACAATATCAATCCCATAAAAGCATATAAACACCATTGATGCCCAAAACAAGATCTACACTTACCAAATCAAGCTAATCTCATGAAATTAAAGTTGGGAAACATACCTTGTTCATGGTGAATGAAGAAGTTGAAGCGCAAGAAGTTCTAATTTCGCAAGGGTGAGAGAAGGATTCGCGGCGCCTAGAAAGAATTAGGGTTGTATATTTTGAAAAAGTGAGAAAAAGGGGTTTAAAAACCCGTCTGCACTGGTTTGGCGTCGCCAAACTGATAATTTCGCGTTGCCAAATGGGCAGTTTTCGAAAAATTAACCCTAGTTTGAAAAACTTCGCGTCGTGAAACGGCTCCTTCATGCCGCGAGATTCGAAAATTTTACCTGTACCCAAGGCTTACCAACTTCGCGTCGCCAAACTTGAAATCTGGCGAACGCGAAGAGTCCGCTGTTTCAACTTTTTGAAAAGCTCCATCGCGCGTCGGATTTGCTTGATTTTGGTTCTTATCCCCTCCATATGGTTACCTAAGCAATACCAAACAAAAAGATTAACAAAAACACATACGAAAAGCATAAAAACGCAAAAAGAGAGAAAATGCTCGGGTTGCCTCCCGAGAATCGCTTCGTTTTTGAATGGGTCTAGAGCTCGACCCCTTTTCCGGCTCATTTCTTGGCACGTCGGGCCGACGAGCCCCGCTTCTTCCTGTATTCCTTCTTAGAGGGTCCCGACCCATTGGATGTTTGCTCCTTTTGAGGTATCGGGTTCGGCTAATCCTCCGTCTTCTTTCCGTGTTCATGAGAGAGTAACGGGCGGTTCGTGTTTTTCTTGTAGGCTAGAGAAGGATCTTTATATGGTTCATCGAGATGTGTGACCGGCTCTCTCTTGGGATCAAAGTAAACACGTTTTTCTCCATACCCCAAGCTCGTCACTTGATTCCGCATATCGGTATTCACTTGGGGGGTATGTAAGAAAGATCTTCCAAGGATTATCGGGATTTCCGTATCCTTTGGAAGATTAGCTATGACGAAGTCCGTAAAGTAGACAAAATTGCCAATGCGAATCGGAACTCCTTCCGCTATCCCTAACGGTTTGGTCATGTATCCGTTCACTCCTCGGTATTGATAGTCTGTTGGAACGATCTTCTTGACTCCCATTTTCCTACAATAACCAACAGGCATCATGTTAAGTGCGGCACCTGAATCTACCAAAGCAAGACCATTAAATTTATGACAAGAAAGAGGTAAGTTGTAACTCCCCGGATCATGCTTGATAGGTGCAATGTAGATGAGTTCATCTTCCGGCGCCTTTTTCTTCTCTTTCTCCTTGCCTTTATCCTCTTTCTTCGGTATCACGAACTCTGCGTATCCGCCTTGCTTTCCATCTTCCTCCTCATCATCACTTGAAGCAACGGGTCCTTTGAGTCCTAGATGTTCGAACGAAATGGTGAACCCTTCCGAGTCGTAGTCCGTGGCATAATCGGGTTCACTACCACTATCGCTCTCCACATACTTTTTTGTGTATATGTCCGTCCACTTCTTCTTTGATGGTTCTCCGGTCATCATGAGCATCGGCTTCGCGTTCTCTACCTTTTGGTTGACTTGGGTTTGCGTTGGCAACTCCCCTTGAGTCCTTTCATTTAACATTTGCGAAACACGGTCAACCTGCAATTCCAAATTCTGGATAGTACTTTGGTGGTTACGTAAGTATGAACCTACCTCATCATTTAGCTTCTTTTGTGTATCCATGAATTGGATGATCCGGTCTTCGATAGAAACGCGCGGCTCTCCATCCGGTCTTTGGGGTTGTTGATTTGGTGCAAAGAAACCGGGAGGTCTCGGAATGAAGTTACGATTGTTGTTCCACTTCCCTTGATAATCGCCTCGGTTAAGGTAGTTCACCTCTTTGGGTGTCATCATCGGTCGATTTGGGCAATCTTTCGTCAAATGTGGTCCCTTGCACTCCTCGCATCCAACCTGCAAAGCATGAACAGATTTAATTAGTTCTTCGATTTTGCGTTCAAACTTTACCTATTGGTTTTTCATCGAGGCTAGTTCATCGGATGGATCGAATTCGGTTGAGATCTTTCCGGCCATTCTCGGGATTTGTAGGCGCTTGTCCGTCCTCCAATCTATGTTGTGTATGAGCATGTCCTCGAGAAGCTTGTATCCTTCCGTGGGCATTTTGTACATAAAGACACCTCCGGCAGATGAATCCAATGTAGCTCGTGAAGAATAAGCAAGTCCACTATAAGGTATGGACTTGTTCACTCTTATTCAATCCGTGACTCGGGCACGAATTTAGAAGGTGTTTGAAACGTTCCCATGCTTCGGATATCGTCTCCCCGTCATCTTGTTGAAAGGATCGGATCTCGGCTCTTAACTTGTCGATTTTAGATGGTGGAAAAAATCAGGAAAGGAACTTTGAGCGAAGTCCTTCCCAAGTGGTGATCGAACTTGGCTCCAACGAGCGCAACCAAGCTCTAGCTTCTCCGGTCAGTGTAAGAGGAAAGACTCGAAGGCGAATCGCGTCATCTCGGCCTTCCTCCGTTTTGAACAGATCACATATATCCACGAAGTTCTCCATGTGTACGATAGGATTGCTATCGTTTTTTCCGTCGAAGGTAACGTCCTTGATCATCTGAAGGAGCTTCCCCGGGATCTCTTTATTTAGGTCCGGCTTCGTGATCGGATTGGTGGGTACGGTTGGAGCGGCTCTCCGGGCGATCCACATCGGTGCTTCGTCCCCCATCTCAAAAATCAAAGCTCTCGGGCGAACTTTGTTGGCTTTTGACTTCTTTTTGTTTCTTTTTCTGAATTCTCTCTCCGGCTCCTCAAATGGCTCTAACAAGTCCGTCGTGACTGAAATCACAACAAACGGTTACGGGCAACTTGCGGGAAACAAAGAGATAAAATAAAAATAAAAATAGAAATAACTAATTAAACTAGAAAGCGAAATACTTGCAAGGGAAAGAATCCCTCACAAGGATCGATTAACAAAACTAATAAAGACTAAAATCTAACAACTACCGTTCCCCAGCAGCGGCGCCAAAAACTTGATGCGGTAATTATTATATATAAAATGCGAAACAAGTTTTAACCTCTAATGCCTAGCCACTGTCTTACCACATATACAGGCAAGCGTACCTGATCGTGAGTAATATAGTGTAAGAAAGTACAGGTATCGTATCTACCACTGGGAACGGTCAAGTTATCGTAGATTGTTAATCTAGATTAGCTTAATTAACCTAAGGCTTTTGGGGGGTTTTTATGGAAAAGAGTTTAATAACTAAAAAGACAACTAACTTAACTAGGAACTATGAAATCAATTAAAAGAGTGATTAAAACTATATGAAGGAAAACAGTAGTACTTATCATGGTTTAGTGAATCCCCAAGTGGATGATTTAAAAGGCCAAAGGTATGGTTGTTTTGATTATTGTAGGAGTTTAAGTCTGAGACACCCTAACATGTGACTATTATGGTTATCAACTAGGTCTTGGTCCTCCTAGTCCCAATACTTAGGTTGTTTGTCAGACAATCTAGTACCGGTCACCCAATCCTATCTCTATTGCATGGTTTTCTACTACCTGGTTGCTCTCGGTCCGAGTAACCACCTAACACAACTCTCCGAAATGAATGGTAGGTCAAGGAAGGTTGATTATCCTATCGGAGTCTATCTATCTTGGTCAAACAGATACACCCAACCAACGAGTTCAAATAACCAAACAATACGAATCAGATCGGAACCATAACACACATTCAATCAACCAAAAACAAACCAATAAACATTAATTATAAAATCATCATCCACAATGGTTCATCGACCATAATAAATACCACTATAAAAGACTACTCACTAGACATAATCAAAACAGAAAATATGATAGTAGACACAGACATGATACCGACAGTACAATGACGGATGATCGAGAATCGAATCCCGCAGCGTATCGGCACCACTCTCTATCTAGATGTTTCTCTCACAAGCTCTCTATACGTCTCTATCTGCGTACGTGTCTCTACGCGTGCATGTGCGTGTCTCGCAACTGAAGGAGGAGGCTGGTATTTAAAAGAAGCGTCCAGGGCCCATTTCGCGTTCGCCAGACGGCTTCCTCGCGGCGCGAAGCACACTTAGGGCAAACCCTAGATTTCAGCATTATCGAACTTGGCGGCGCCAGATCTGATGTTTCGCGATCGCTAAGAGGCTCCTGGATCATCTTTGTGCATTTTTCACGTTTTTTCGCCTTTTTTCGTACTTTTCCGTTCCACGGCCTCCAAATCCTACAAAAGCAATAATAAGCTCAATTGGTGAGTGAAATGATCAGAAATGGTGAGAAATGGGGTAAAGTCATACAATTAAGCTCAACCAAAACATGTATAATTTTGGTGTTATTGTCATCCCTTGTTGATCCAAAGATGATATCATCCACATAGATCTGGACAAGTAGCATATCAGTCTTTGTTCTCTTGATGAACAAGGTCTTATCAATAACACCTCTTTCAAATTTGTTCTCCAATAGATAGGAGGACAAAGTATCATACCAAGCTCTAGGTGCCTGATGAAGACCATATAAGGCTTTCCTCAACTTGTAAACCTGATCAGGGTATTTAGGATCCTCAAACCCTGGAGGTTGACTAACATACACCTCTTCATCAATTGTGCCATAAAGAAAAGCACTATTGACATCCATCTGATAGACTTTGAATCCTTTGTAAGATGCAAAGGCCAAGAATAGCCTGATGGCTTCAATTCTGGCAACTGGAGCAAATACATCATCATAGTCTATGCCTTCTTCTTGTGTATATGTAACACCCGAAAATTTGGGGTAAACAAGAACTTTCATTAAATAGAAAGATGGTAATATAAAGTACGCCAAAGCGTGAGCTCTTCCCAAAAACAGGGGTATAAGTAATGTATAATTACAACGTTTGTAATTGAATGAATAAATACAATAACCAACTAGTCTAGTTCCTATTAGGAAGAAGACTACAAAAGGGTTATCACTCTACAGTCAAACTCGCGGTCTCAAGGACCGGTCTCTCCAACGGCCCCCCATGCTCACTCTAATCCCGAGCCTACTTAGGAACCGCGTCCCTAGTACCTGAGAGACACATCGACACCAAACAAGTGTTAGGCTAAAGGAGCCTAGTGAGTTGTATCAATAATACACCGTACATACAAAAAGCATGTTAAGACATGTGAGATATATATAAAGGCATGATAATAACGAAAGGTAGCATACCAAACCGGTTAATTTTATATCTTCGGAAACAATGGGAGCGACCCATTTCCCCCAACCAATACCCCATCATTCGTTACTTCCAAACACCTCGATGTCCCGAATTTAGCATGGCAACATCATCCGAGGCCCGCGCACCAAGGAGCCACCCGAGATGCCGGTGACATAGGTACAAACCCCAAGACTGTTTGGTGTGGAAATATTGCGTTGGTTCGTCCATTTTATTACGTACAAGACCTCGATACTGAATTTAGCATAGTATCTTGTCCATATTATTTGCATACAAGACCTCGATACTGAATTTAGCATAGTATCTCGTCCATGTTATTTGCATACAAGACCTCGATACTGAATTTAGCATAGTATCTTGTCCATGTTATTTGCATACAAGACCTCGATACTGAATTTAGCATAGTATCTCGTCCATGTTATTTGCATACAAGACCTCGATACTGAATTTAGCATAACATCATCAACGGAGGTATTATTCGAGGGTCTCAGGCCCTTCGCTCATTTCGTATAAGCCAACATGCTTGGAATCTAATCCCTTCACATAATTCCTTGGCATACATATTATCACGTGTTTCTCATAAATACATTCATCATACAAACCCATGGATTTAACACATACAATAGTAGCATACGATAATCTACTTCATGTATACAACAATATAATCCAAGTCATTCATACAAGCATAGTTCATCATACATTTCATGGAAATCCTTAAACTTGAAAATTGAAGTAGTTCATCCAAAATCACATTTATCCACAATAATCAAGCAAGGTATGTAAAATCAACAAGATGATGTGCCCTCAGTTTTAACAAAATGGTTTTAGCAACTCACCTTGAGGCTCGTAAAGCCAAAAGCCCCAAATTTCACAAAGAACCCTAACTTTAAAAGCTTGAGTGATCACCTATGGTGATAAGAGATTAAAGTCTAGATTAGTACAAAATCTACATCTCGTAAGCTTAGATCTACACTTAAAACTATAAATGGAACTCACCTCCTCAAGATCTTGGGTGAAAACCCTAAGATGAAGAACCTTCAACAATGGTGGAGAGGTGGTGGAGAAGATGAAGCCATGGAAGTCTCCACCCTCCAAACTACATCTAGCCTCCAACACTTTCCAAAACATGAAATCCATCTAAAATAACACTAGATCTGAGACAAGTATGGAAGAAAAGGTTTGGAGATGAATAACCCCCAAATCTAAGCTTAAAACTCGAAGGAGATGAAGAGATTACTTACACCAACGTTTTTGAACTCCCAAATACTTGAAATCCATTGATGTAGTCTTGAAGGGCTCGAAAAACCGAGAAGATAGCAATTTGAATCACCAAAATCGGAGTTGTAGAGAGAAAGATATGAAGAAATGAAGAAGATGGCTTAAAATCAAGTTTTCAGCTCAGATCAGCGGTATCGGCGGGTCCGACCCGCAGGTTGACCCGCGGCTGACCCGCCCTTACTCTGAAACCCGTGCGGTTCACTGTTTTGGCCATAACTTCTTCGTTATAGCTCCGATTTTGCTCCGGAAAGAACCGTTGGACTCGTATTTCAATTTCCCATCCAACAAGTCCATAAAATCCATGATTTAACCTAAAGTCCTATTTTTCATATTTAACTTAAAAGATCCATTTCCACATTGGGCCGAAGTTGTGTTATCCGAAAATTGCGGGTGTTACAATCCTCCCCACCTAAATAAAATTTCGTCCCCGAAATTACTACTCTTGTCCGAACCACAAAGGATAACTTCGCTCAATCGCTTTGCAAAGCCAAGCAACCATGCTTTCTGCAAACCAGTCAGTTCGATTAACCTTGGACTTAATTATGTTCGCAATACTCATACGACTCTAGCAACCTTAACCTATGAGTGATTTATCAAAGTGTCTTAAGTCACTATTCTTTTCCCCCCTCCTATTCGAAACGTAACGCTTGACATAGCGATACAATTGCTAGGTTTCGCAAACCTTAGTTTCTCGTACGTGTTAGTAAAACCAAGTCGACTAATGCCGACGGCTCAGGGTCATATGCATCATTTGTCTCCTATTAAAGTCGAACGCTCGGCTAAGAGTCTCTATACTACCAAGAAATGTTTCAACATTCCCACTAACGGTGTCTAGCTGTCGTCAAAATTTCCCAAAGAAACTCAAAATCTTTCGCCTAATCGCCTATGGATGCCATAAGGAAGGTAAATTTCTTCACCTAGCAAATCGTTCATTACCACAAGATTTTTACATTCTCAAATCCGTACTACCATAACTTTTCCAAACTTCCTATCATCTATAAAATCGTACCTGTCGCCTTAGATGATTTAGACAAAACATTCCGAGCGATAACTCCTGCATATACTCATCTTAATCTAATCAACACAAGCCACCACTTGGCCACGTTTACACTTGTCGTTATACGTTGAATTTCACGCTTAGTTTGGCATATAATATCACTATCTCCAACACAAACTCTTACTTCTCACAATTCAATTGTAAGAAACGTCTTCAAGATCACTTTATACTCTTAAAAGGTTTCCTTTCTCTATGGAAAGCTTAACACGTTGGTAGCGTGCACCTCTCAAACGGCTCACAAAGTCCTTAACATAATCCCAAAGTCACTGACTCTTGTACTAATGATAACGTTTTCTCGATTCTTAGCCACACATAACAACTATTATTTCATCCATGCAATCACTATTCTACCACGTCCTCTATGATCAAAATTTGGAGAGTCATTTGGTACACGTAACCATTATTGTTTCTTCTAAACCACTCATACCGAGGTAAGTGCCGCCTCACGAATCCGTCTTTCGAACCCAATGCAACCTCCAAAACACGGTTACTTAATCCCTCGAACAAGTCTTGTTCTAGGCGGTTCGCTACAATCTCTTAGAAACACACTCCAATAACCTATAGAACTCTCTCTTGTAAGGGTCAAAGTGCATATCATGCATTCACTTAGGTGGTGCTAACCAATCCTTCCTTCGTGGTTCTGTCCACATCTCAATGGACTTCGCCTAGCTACTAACAAATTTCCTTCTAGAAAAGGGCCTCCCATTGGACCACCCTTCTTCTCACAAAAAAAAAATTGGCAACACGGTGCTCCTCAACAACACTCTCGTAAAGGAGACAAGAAACTTAATCCCTACGTAATCTAATATAGATTTATATCGAGGTCAAACACAATTCCGCCCTCATTTTCTAAGTGTTACTCCACTATATAATAACATGCTCATAAAAGCTAACAATCAATTAGCTTATCTAACCCGTTAATAGAATAATATACAATTAGTCCCGAAATGGGTATTAACCCCCAGCTAGTTGGTACATCATGGAGATTCAAAATTAAGCATGGCAAACATTTACCGAAAGCGTACAATCAAATACAATGTATAAACTCATTTTACACAAAAGACTTGACAACAACGGCATGACCCGTATTCTGGGAGAGTGTGAAGGCACATAAAATACATAACTTATACCATATTAATCGTACAACACTTCAACCCCAAAGCTCTAAGTGCTTGCTATGACCCCCCAACTAGTCTTACCAAAAGACAACTGGTTTCGTGCCAAACAACCATGAGTCGCACTCCTAGAGCTCAAAATATTCGGAGATACTTAACGAAAATCCAACTCAAATTTGCACACCTAAGGCTACTCGTCGAAAATCAACGCTCATAATAAGAGGTCCGTAATATGACTGTTAACCATGATAGACCTCTCAGGTTTAGCCTTCTTAGTGACCACTAACAAACTAACCGTCATGCAACATGGGTTCCCAACCAAATCTTGCGACACCTAGTAGTCCCAACAACCACGACATACTTTTTTTTTTTTGGGAAGGTTCACCTGGACTTTGGCCAGACTACATCCTTGGCAATTTTTACCGAGAGCTAAAGCATGCTCCCCTGGGATTAACACTCAGTGGCCCCTGGTTGCTCACCCCCGGATTCGAACTTGGGTGGGCTTTTCCCCAACACCAAGCCTTAACCGGTAGGCTGCCCCATTGGGGTTAACCACGACATACTTAAGCGTAAAAGCATCAAATGCAACAAAGTCCTAAAGTCCATCGCCGTGCAATTATTAATCCAAGCTTACCACTTCGTTATTTTAGAACCCAAAGCTCATAACCGAGCTATTTAAAATCGAAGCTTATAGTCAAATTATTAAAATCAAAGCTCATAACCGAGCTGTTTAGAAATCACGTTTATAACCGAACCCCTTGAAATCAGAGCTCATGATCGAGTTATTGTAGGAATCAAATTCATAACCGAGCCCTTAAAAAAAACAAAGCTCATAATCGAGCCATTTTAGAAATCAAGACTTGTTCCCAAGGTTCTTATAGTCAAAACCGAGCAATAGCTCTAAACTCAATAAACCCAAAATTGAC
Organism: Centaurea solstitialis; assembly: GCA_030169165.1. NCBI lineage: Eukaryota > Viridiplantae > Streptophyta > Magnoliopsida > Asterales > Asteraceae > Centaurea > Centaurea solstitialis. Next base: position 46,659,949 of record CM058044.1, read on the forward strand.
GGTCTTAGAATAATTTTATTTAGTTCACTCCATTAGTGTGGATGTAACCCACGAAGTCATTTTGACCCAAAATCCCAACACAGTTTAACAAAACTGTTACCCAAGTGGGTCCACACCTTTATAAATCTCGTTTAAGCGGTAAATTATGTAAGACTGTATTTATAATCATTGTAATTCAAGTCATCTCAAGATCTCATATACGGTTATTTTATTAAAATTCATTCGATAAACGCACCCGGTAACAAACTCGACAACCGTTTGATTAGAGATAACTCTATGGGACACTCAACGTTTTGGAAAACATTGTTTTGGCACATACGCCATTTTGCAAAACAATTTGGAAATATTAACGTGACAAGACGGTCACATTGTATAAAACACTACAAAGTTGGTAGGCTACCTATTCGACGAAGACGACCACTTACACTCCTCCTACATTACCATCGGTGTTTCACAATCATCTAAGTGACCTCATATAAGGTGCAAGTCCTTTATATCGTACTAGATAACACCATCCAAGTGTTACGTTGATAGACTCCTATTTTTAGACTGGATCTTAGACTTCTACCCTCGGTATTGCCTAAGGTATCTCCACAAGTTCTTACCCCCATACTATTCAAGGTATGGGTCTTTCTCAACTAACCGCTCGACCTCTGATCAGTTACGAGTCACCCTCTTTAGTCCTCAATATTCGATCTCAGGTTAAAACCATATGATTTCCTCTTACGGTCCTCCTCTTTTAAATCTAGATAATTTGGCACGACTACTGAAAGAGAGAGGCTTTCTAGAATCTAGACTTGTTTACAAATCAACCAATCGACTCAGTAAATTAAACAGATTCTATCACATGAAGGAATATTCCTATTCCTAATGATCACTCTCTTCACGTTTAAGTCGATTTTAAGCCTAGCTCATCATAGTCTACTTGCATGACATACTATATGATCTCTCGTTAACGCCTTGACAATTAAACTGTATCTATCTCCCACACTTCCAATATCCACACGATTTACCGAAATAATATTTTTTGACACACGCCTTCCAAGCCTAATTAATAATTTTGCCACTAGTTCATACTCAAGTTAAGATACTCAAATCACTTTCAAACCAATCATCAAAACATGACCTTTAAATAGAGACTTATCATAATTAGGGGTCCTTTATGACCGAGCAATTATCCTATCACAAGGAAATCAAGAAAAGTAAGAATAGACTACCATACGTACCAACATTTATCAATCATTACATCGATAGTAACCAAGAATACCCAAATGACGATACATTCATAACTCAGTAGCTAAGTGATTTCTGAATAGACCGTACACGAGATTCCCTGCCTCTATTGACGCAAATTCTCGATCCATGTATTCCGTATCCCTAGCGCTCTCCCCACCTAAGACTTTACCCATGGTAGGTGACATGTCTATTAGTGCACTAAGTTTAAGTCTAGGTATTCTACCGTCAACACCTAGTTCGCTTAAACTAAAGCTCTGATACCAACTTGTAACACCCCAAAATTTGGGGTAAACAAGAACTTTCATTAAATAGAAAGATGGTAATATAAAGTACGCCAAAGCGTGAGCTCTTCCCAAAAACAGGGGTATAAGTAATGTATAATTAAAACGTTTGTAATTGAATGAATAAATACAATAACCAACTAGTCTAGTTCCTATTAGGAAGAAGACTACAAAAGGGTTATCACTCTACGGTCAAACCCGCGGTCTCAAGGACCGGTCTCTCCAACGGCCCCCCATGCTCACTCTAATCCCGAGCCTACTTAGGAACCGCGTCCCTAGTACCTGAGAGACACATCGACACCAAACAAGTGTTAGGCTAAAGGAGCCTAGTGAGTTGTATCAATAATACACCGTACATACAAAAAGCATGTTAAGACATGTGAGATATATATAAAGGCATGATAATAACGAAAGGTAGCATACTAAACCGGTTTATTTTATTTCTTCGGAAACAATGGGAGCGACCCATTTCCCCCAACCAATACCCCATCACTCGTTACTTCCAAACACCTCGGTGTCCCGAATTTAGCATGGCAACATCATCCGAGGCCCGCGCACCAAGGAGCCACCCGAGATGCCGGCGACATAGGTACAAACCCCAAGACTGTTTGGTGTGGAAATATTGCGTTGGTTCGTCCATTTTATTACGTACAAGACCTCGATACTGAATTTAGCATAGTATCTTGTCCATATTATTTGCATACAAGACCTCGATACTGAATTTAGCATAGTATCTCGTCCATGTTATTTGCATACAAGACCTCGATACTGAATTTAGCATAATATCTCGTCCATGTTATTTGCAAACAAGACCTCGATACCGAATTTAGCATAACATCATCAACGGAGGTATTATTCGAGGGCTCAGGCCCTTCGCTCATTTCGTATAAGCCAACATGCTTGGAATCTAATCCCTTCACATAATTCCTTGGCATACATATTATCACGTGTTTCTCATAAATACATTCATCATACAAACCCATGGATTTAACACATACAATAGTAGCATACGATAATCTACTTCATGTATACAACAATATAATCCAAGTCATTCATACAAGCATACTTCATCATACATTTCATGGAAATCCTTAAACTTGACAATTTAAGTATTTCATCCAAAATCACATTTATCCACAATAATCAAGCAAGGTATGTAAAATCAACAAGATGATGTGCCCTCAGTTTTAACAAAATGGTTTTAACAACTCACCTTGAGGCTCGTAAAGCCAAAAGCCCCAAATTTCACAAAGAACCCTAGCTTTAAAAGATTGAGTGATCACCTATGGTGATAAGAGATTAAAGTCTAGATTAGTACAAAATCTACATCTCGTAAGCTTAGATCTACACTTAAAACTATAATGGAACTCACCTCCTCAAGATCTTTGGTGAAAACCCTAAGATGAAGAACCTTCAACAATGGTGGAGAGGTGGTGGAGAAGATGAAGCCATGGAAGTCTCCACCCTCCAAACTACATCTAGCCTCCAACACTTTCCAAAACATGAAATCCATCTAAAACAACACTAGATCTGAGACAAGTATGGAAGAAAAGGTTTGGAGATGAATAACCCCCAAATCTAAGCTTAAAACTCGAAGGAGATGAAGAGATTACTTACACCAACGTTTTTGAACTCCCAAATACTTGAAATCCATTGATGTAGTCTTGAAGAGCTCGAAAAACCGAGAAGATAGCAATTTGAATCACCAAAATCAGAGTTGTAGAGAGAAAGATATGAAGAAATGAAGAAGATAGCTTAAAATCAAGTTTTCAGCTCAGATCAGCGGTATCGGCGGGTCCTGTTGGGATTGTGTGCGAGACAGTAACAGGGTTACCGTGTCCAATGTTATAAGACACTAGTAGGTCACACCGCTGCACACTAAATGAAGGATGTCAGGATTACTTGGTTGAGAGAAATAATTAAAACGAGAGAGAAAGAAATAAATAATTAGTTGAATTATTTATTTGTATAAAATAATTAATCAGTTGAATTAATTAAATAATTATCAAGAAGATAATTATGGAATATATATTTAATTATCAGATTGATAATTATAAAGATATTCCATATGGTATCAAACACTGCCTTATTAATCAGTATAAATATAGGCATAGGGTTTGATAGTGAATAACTAATAGAAAAATAACCAAAAAAATTTGTCTCTCTCTTTCTCTCATCGCCGGCGGCTACAAAGCAAGAAGCCAAAACCGGATTTTTGTTTTTCGGAGTAATCTGTGGTGGTCTAGCAACCGTTCCTCGAGACGTGTCAGTAGCGGTGTATCCCCTACAAGCTTTCCAGCGATTTCTGAAAAAAGGTAAACACCCTAAAACCCATCCCTTTGTGTCTACAGGCTTTAGGATTGGATCCGTGTTTTGGGATTGATTTTATTCCGCTGCGTGTTTGTATACCTCAATCCCTAACAATGGTATCAGAGCCACTTCCTAAAATCTGCAGACCAGGCTTGTCTGGTAAATTAGGTTTAAAAGTTTTGTTTTTAAAAACCTTTTGAAGAAAACCAAAAACGGATCGGAAATCACCGGTGGAACGGCGGCAGTTAGCCGACCGAACCACCAAGTCAACCACCGACCACCGACGGTCAAACCACAGCTGGTGGAGACCGCCGGCTGTCGCACCCGAAGCCAACCGCACCACAGTGTGGTGGTAGCGGCGGCTGTTAAACACGAAAACCACCACACAGCCGTGTGGTGGCGACGATGCTAGGGTGAAACCACCGCACCACCGATTCGTGGTGGCGGTGGAGGTCGAATCAAACACCGCAGCGGCGGTTATGGCCAAGGACGACCACCGTGCCACTGATTCGTGGCGGTGGTGGTTGATTGCTTGATTCGATTGCCGCACGGCGATGGTGGCGGTGTTCGTATCGCTGCTATCGCCGGTAACTTCCAACCACCGATCGACGACCGTCAGGCGGATCGGTGGTGGGAGTCGGTGGCGATTAAAACCACAACCACCGGCGTAACGGTGGTGACGTTAGTCGCTATCGATGGCTGCACCACAGTGATGAGGTATCGGCGATTGATCGGTGTTCAAACCGCCGATCGGCGGTGGTGGCGGCGATGGTGATGTTTTTATATTGCCGGGAAACGGTGGTGGTGGTGGCGGTCTGCTGCTGCCATTGTCGAATCCCCACCACAGGCGACCGTGATGATAGCCGCCGCTGCCATCATCGATGGTGGTGGTGGCGTTTTCGTTCGCTGACCACGGCAGCAGCGGTGGTGCTAAACCGCTGCTGTTGCAGGTGGCTTGACGGTGGCGGTGTGGTTGTTTGATGTTGCCGGGAGCGACCATGGTGGTGACACGGTTGATGGTGGTGGCCGCCTGCTACTACCATAAATCGTGTGGGTTCACGATCGATTGTTATCAGTTTGATGACGATACAGTCGTGTGGGTTTCCGTTTAGGCTTCGAATTTTAAGGGTTTATCTTAAACCAGATAGGTGTAAACCCTAGAGACTATTTTTGGTTTTACTAAATTAATTTAATTGTTTAATCAATTTAGTTAAATAAAATCTAATTAAGATTTTGTTTTAGTGTCATAGTCAAATCCTTTTGACCCGTGGTTGTTTATTTTACGTCTGTTTATTATGTTTGGTTACGGGAGGCCTGCGTGCCATTTACAACCCGTTTTTGTAATGTAATTTTCTTTATAAATAAAATAACCGAAGAAACCCGAAGACGGAGCCAAGGTGACAGTCATGGAGCTTAGAGCCAGTGGGAGCACCGAGAAGATTTGTCCCTTAGGAATAAAAGACCGTCGTTTTGTGTTGGCTCACGAAACGACAATAGTTAAGGGTTTTGACTATGACATGTTTTTATGCATGGTTTTTTATATTTATCAGTTATAATTGCGTGGTTGTTTTAGTTACGTAATTTTTAAATATAAACGTTTTAAAAAATTTTAAAAGATAAAATTGGATACAAATACAGTTTGTATTTGGATCCAAAGTTTTTAAAAACTAGCATTTATGACCCTTACTTAAATCATAGATTAGTAAGTGCAACCCACTTTAGGGGCACCTCCGGTGTAAGGTACATAGGGCATTGTAAGTGCACACACTATGAATGCCCGTGTTCAAACCGAAACTGGAGAGTGATAAAACTCTGTGAATTATCTCCGGGTGGTACCGGCCAGAGTTTGTCCAGGTCCCGGGTGGTGCAATCTATTTTGGTAATTATTTATTCACTAGGTGGTACCAGGCCAAAATGCACTAGAGGGACTAAATATGCACGGATTAAATATCCGATGTCCCGACGATCTAGAAATCGTATTTTCGAATTAAAATGCGATTGGTATAGTTTTACCTACCATAAATCGCATGAGTCGGTTTGACATGATCACATGCTTCCCGACACATGTGAAATATGGATTCTAGTCTAATAAATTTATTTTAAGGGTAATAATTTATTAGAATTTTGTAATTATAAACTAAAATTGGAATTTGTTCTTAATTTGTAGATGTCGAAATCTGTAATTCCGTTTTATACCCCTGAGGAATCCCTAAGACTCATCAACTGCAAATGGAAGCTTACAGGCCAAAATTTTCCAGTTTGGAAAATGCACCTTGACAATGTCTTGCGTGCACAGGGTAAGCTTTATGTTCTGGAAAAACATGTTTCACGACCAGAGAGTAATTCTCCCGAGAAGGATTTTACTCAGTACTTTAAATATCTGGCAGATGAATCGGATGTAATGTCCATTCTGATTTTCTCAACATCACCCGAGTTCACGGGAGATTTAAGAGTTAAATCATGTCACCAGGTTGTGAAAGATATAGAGAACCAGTTAGGTCTCTATAAGCACACAGATAAACTTCTGATCATGCAAGAGATTTTTTCACTGAAGCTGAAAAAGGGTCAGTCAGTTAAAGACCATCTTATTGAGATAAGAAGACTCTTTAAGTGTCTATCGCGTTTGGGGTACAAGATGACTCAGGAAGAGTTAGTGTACCTCATGTGGTTTTCCCTCACGAAAGAGATCCAAGACACAGCTAGTGCCTATATGAAGGAACCAAAGAATGACGTGGATAAACTTCATGAAGATATTCTGGCCAGTCTAGAGCCAGTACCGGAACCTGCTGATCTCATGGAGACTGATGTGATTGATGAGCTGGGAGATCTGAGTTGCCCAGAATGCGGCAGCGAGGATATTTGCGAGCACTCGATGAATATCGACCAGATAGAGATCGGTTTACCCGATGCTCCAGGTATCTTTATGATAGATTACTTAATCACTTCTTATGAATCATGGGTAATTGATACAGGCAGTGGTAACCACATTTGTAATCATTTACAAGGATTCACTAGAAGAAAGACTTTGAGGAAGGACCGTTCGAACCTACGAGTTGGCGAAGGCACTCCGCTGATTGCTGAAGCAGTAGGATCTTATAGTCTTAGTTTACCCTCGGGTCTAGTTTTGGAACTGGATAATTGTTATTACATTCCAAATATGATTAAGAATGTTTTGTCTTTTGATTTGTTAGTAGACCAAGGATTTTATTACAAATACGATTATAAAATGATTTCTGTCTTTAAAAATAATATCTTCTGTTTTAAAGCAACACCTGTGAATGGTCTATATACAGTAAATCTACAAGACAACAGTAGTGAAATCTATCATATAAGTAAACGATCCAAAGACATTAAGGATCAAACTTACCTCTGGCTTTGTCGTTTAGGCCACATAAACAAGAAACGCGTTGAACTACTCCTAAAAGGAGGTTTTCTTGGAATTTTCGATTATAAACCTTTTGATAATTGCGAGTCTTGTTTATCTGGCAAAATGACAAAGCAACCTTTCAACAAAGAAAATGAAAGGGCTACTGATTTGTTAGAAATAATCCACACAGATGTGTGCGGACCGTTTAGTCATGTGGCAAGAGGAGGATACCGGTACTTCATTACCTTTACTGACGACTTCAGTAGGTATGGTTATGTCTATCTTATGAGACATAAATCTGAAAGCTTTGAAAGATTCAGAGAATTTCAGAATGAAGTACAGAATCAACTTGGCAGAAAGATCAAGTTTTTACGGTCGGATCGCAGAGGCGAATATCTTAGTGACGAGTTTGACAATCATCTAATGGAGTGTGGGATTGTATCCCAACTCACACCTCCGTATACACCTCAGATGAATGGTGTGTCAGAAAGGAGAAATCGTACTTTGCTTGACATGGTACGATCGATGATGTGTCACTCTACACTGCCAATGTCATTCTGGGGACATGCGCTCGAAAAAGCAGCACATATACTGAACAGAGCGCCAACAAAGTCGGTAGAAAAGACTCCATACGAATTATGGAAGGGTAAGAAACCCAATATATCTTTTCTAAGAATTTGGGGTTGTGAGGTTTACGTCAAACGACCCACCTTAGAAAAACTCAAACCCAAATCCGACAAGTGTTTCTTCGTTGGATATCCCAGGACCACCGTGGGATATTATTTCTACAACCCTGAAGAGAACAAAGTCTTTGTTGCTCAAAATGGAAAGTTCCTGGAAGAAAAGTTTCTCAGTTCTGGGAACACCAGGAAGGATGTAGATCTACAGGTAGTAGACGAAGAAAACACTGCACCAATTGTTGAGCCAGAAATTCAACATGAGAATGTTGAACCCCAATCAGAACCGATTGAGGAAGTGCAAACACAGGACCTTCGCAGATCCAGTAGGGTAAGACAAGAACCAGATAGGTATCTTGGGTTTCTAGTCTCTCAGGACAGCGGAGACTTGTATGAACCAACATCCTATGGAGAATCTGTGTCAGGCAATGAGTCTGAACAATGGCAGGAAGCCATGAAGGCCGAGATGCAATCCATGTACGACAACCAAGTTTGGGAGTTGACTGATTTGCCACAACACTGTAAAGCTGTTGGACGCAAATGGGTTTTCAAGAAGAAAACCGACATGGATGGGAATGTACACACTTTCAAGGCGAGACTGGTCGCAAAAGGATTCATGCAAACTCATGGTATCGACTATGATGAAACCTTTTCGCCAGTGGCCAAGCTAAAATCAATTAGGATTCTAATGGCCGTTTCAGCGTACTTTAACTACGAGATCTGGCAAATGGACGTCAAGACAGCCTTTCTGAATGGAAAGTCAACAGAAGACGTCTATATGGAACAACCAGAGGGGTTTGAAGATCCTAAGAATCCTAATAAGGTGTGTAAACTGCTAAAATCCATTTACGGATTAAAGCAAGCATCTCGAAGCTGGAACTTACACATTGATGAGCGAATCAAAGAAGTTGGTTTCGCCAAGAGTGAGTTCGAGCCGTGTGTCTACACTAAGTTTAGTGGGAGCATAGTAACCTTCCTGGTCTTGTACGTAGATGATATTCTACTCATAGGAAACGATGTTCCAACTTTACAGAGTGTAAAGAGTTGGTTAAGTAGATGTTTCCAGATGAAAGACCTTGGAGAAGCCGCTTATATACTTGGCATAAAGATCTATAGAAACAGATCTAAGCGGCTTATCGGACTTAGCCAAAGTACATACATTGATAAAATCCTGAAGAGATTCAGGATCGATGAATCCAAGAAAGGATTTATCCCGATGCAACATGGCATAGTATTAAGTAAATCACAATGTTCTGTTTCTAGTCAAGATCAGGACAGAATGAAATCGGTTCCATATGCTTCAGCGATTGGATCGATTATGTATGCCATGTTATGTACCAGGCCCGATGTTGCTTACTCAGTAAGTGTTACGAGCAGATATCAACAGAATCCAGGAGAACCTCACTGGGTGGCTGTCAAGAACATTCTCAAGTATCTGAGAAGAACGAAAGACATGTTCTTGGTCTTTGGAGGATCTGAGGATGAAATCAGCGTCACAGGATATTCTGATGCTAGTTTCCAGACCGACAGAGATGATTTTAGATCACAGTCGGGTTACGTTTTTACTCTAAACGGAGGCGTGATCTCGTGGAAGAGCTCGAAGCAGGACACAATTGCAGATTCAACTACAGAAGCAGAGTACATTGCAGCATCTGATGCCGCAAAGGAAGCTGTCTGGCTAAGGAATTTTCTGTCGGATCTCAGAGTGGTTGCCAGTGTCTCTAGACCGATTGATATATTCTGTGATAACTCGGGAGCCGTAGCGCAAGCAAAGGAACCTAGAGAGCATCACAAGTCAAGACACGTACTCAAAAAATATCACCTTATCCGAGAGATCATTGGAAGAGGAGATGTGAGAATATGCAAGATTCCAACAGAAGAAAATGTCGCAGATCCGCTGACAAAGCCACTAGCAAGGGTAAAGCATGAGGCGCATGCAAATTCCATAGGGATGCAGTACCTGGAAGCCAGTAGCTAGTTTTTAGTTTATTAATTATTACTGTAGTTTAATTTTGAACAATACAATCATGTAAATTTTACAGTGTGATAAAATGAATGGAGGTTTTATTTCATGATTGTTCTAAATTAACTATTTTTCGCATATTTAACGTATCCATGATTTTACAAAGTTTTGTATGAAATCTAAATTTCCGTAGCCACTTGTTGAAATGGGAATTTCAATAGGGAGTTTAACGCTATTATGAATACTTGATGGTTTATTCAAAGTAGAGAATGAAAGCACAAGTGATGTGACCAAGTATTTATAGATACTCATCAGAGTGTTTGGGTATTGGAAGTGACCAGTTGTCAAGTCTGCTTCATGGAGCCTCAGTCATAAGCATTGACTTGATAGGTTGTCCTTAGACCTGAGATACTTGGTTTGGGAACATGAGGACTGTTGTATTCTTAGCACGTCCTAACGCTGCACCGTAACAGGGCTGCCATACGGGACGTGACTAGATGCAGCGGAAGCCGTGGATCCAAATGCAAGTAGTCAAGAAGGGATTTGCACCTCTTTCAAAAGAGAGATATTTCCGGGCCCCTTGACGATTAAGATTGGCAGAAAACGCGTGGCCACGCTCGGATAGAATAACAGGTGTTATTTAGTAATATCCGTCTTGTTCTTGAAGATCCACTTAGTGCCAATCACCCTATGTCCTCTTGGGAGATCCACCAGATCCCATACATGCTGCAAGATAAACTGCAGCAGTTCTTCTTGCATGGCATCAATCGAACTGGGATCCTTCATTGCATCAAGTGCCTTCTTGGGTTCTGTTTGTGAGAGAAAAACAGAAATCATGCCAGAATGTGGATCTGTTAAAGCTTTTCTTTGCTTCCTGGTGATCTTAGGAGACTGAATATCTCCTATCACTAATGAAGGTGGATGATTCTTCTGAGTTCTTGTAAGGTGCATGGGTTCCTCTGGTAAATCCACCCCTAAATTTGAATCATTCACTTCTGGTTCTTGATCCCATTGAGGTCCCTCATCTGAAGCAGGTCTGACTTCAATGTTGTCAGAGAGGGAAGTTTCCTCAGTTTGTTGATCATCACTCTTCTCCACATTCTCAGGTTCCTTAGGCTGATCAGATTCTGTCTCATCAGTGGTACAGACTTCATTTGTATCTGTAAGTGGCATGGGAAACATAACAAATGGAGGACTTGATTCCTTGATCTGCTCTGTACCTGAACCTGTAATCACTGCACTGCTCATATTCAATGAGTTAGTTAGTGAATCAATGTCAAACAACCAATTTGGACCACTTCCAGGTATATTAGGAGTGTTCTCATTGCATTTGACATTGTCACTTTCTTCAATGATTCTGGTAGAGTTATTGAATACTCTAAGAGCTTTGCTTTGAGAAGAATATCCTACAAGAAATCCATCATCAGATTTACTGTCAAACTTGCCTAAGTGAGTTTTGGTATCAAGAATTGTGCAAGGACACCCAAAAGGTTTCAAAAATCCTATGTAGGGTTTCTTTTTCTCAAAAAGTTCATAGGGTGTCTTGCCTTTTGATTTGACTATAAGAACTCTGTTTTGAACATAGCAAGCAGTGTTAACTGCTTCTGCCCAGAAAGTAATTGGAAGTTTGGAATCAGCCAACATAGTTCTTGCAGCCTCAATTAGTGTCCTATTTCTCCTCTCAGCTACACCATTCTGTTGAGGAGTTCTAGGAGCACTGTATTGTCTCTCAATACCTTTTTCCTCACAAAAACTGTTTAAATCAGCATTCTTAAACTCAGAACCATTGTCTGATCTAATGACTTTCACTCTTAGATTTGTCTTGTTTTCCATTCTAATCACAAAGGGTTTGATCAGTCCACTTGTCTCATCCTTTGTTTTTAGAAAGTACACCCAAGTAAATCTAGAGTAATCATCAACTATCACAAGACAATAGGATTTCTTGCCTATACTCATCACATTGGTAGGACCAAAAAGATCCATATGCAATAATTGTAGAGGTGATGAGATAGTGTTTACTTCTTTGGACTTGTGAGAAGATTTGTGTTGCTTACCTTTGAGGCAGGCTACACATTGATCATCACATGAAAATTCCTTTGCAGGCAAACCTCTTACAAGGTTGTTTTTGACAAGTAAATTCATGTTTTTGAAATTCATGTGACACATCCTCCTATGCCACAGTGATGATTCACTCACAGATGCTTTTGAGAATAAACAGTTTAAAGATGATAAAGAAGAAGCATCCTCAATGTCCAAACAGTAAACATTATCTTTCCTAGGAGTCCTAAGCATTACCTGACTCTCATCAATCTTAAAACCTGGAGCAAGTATGAGACATTCAGTATCAGTGAAAAATACACCAAACTTTTTGTCACACACTTGTGATACACTCAGTAAATTGTATCTCAACTGCTCCACATAGTACACATCATCAAAGGTCATCTTACCTTGTGAGACCTTACCTTTTCCACTTATCTTACCTCCAGTTGGATTATCCCCAAAGGCAACATGTCCACCTTCAAACCTTTTAAAGTCTTCAAGTAGGGACATGATACCTGTCATGTGCCTAGAGCAACCACTATCCACATGCCAAAGACTGCTCCTTCTTCCTTGGTTGCTCTGCACATAAAATGAAATAGTTAGTGTCTTGAGGGAACCCAAGCCAATATGGTCTTGGGTTCACCTTTCTCATTAACATAATTGAACTCTGCCAATCTGTTAAGTTTTAAAAGATAATCTTTGTTTGGGATTTCATGACTGGAATATTTGGTTACAATAATGGGCTTTCTTTTCAAAGGTCCTGCAGTGATATCAACTTTAGGAGTGTTGGAGTTACTACTGCTGCTATCGCCAGCAGCAGTATTCACTTCTTCACTGCTGCAGTTATTACCACTACTTTCAGAAGCAGCAGTATTACTTACTGAAGCTTTTGGTACCCATTTTGTAACCATCTTAACAGACTTCTTTTCAACGTTTTTCTTTTGAACTTTTCTTTTAGGTTGATTAGGCTTGTTTTGTTTAGGAACAATTCTCTTGTGTGTAGGCTCATATCTTCTAGTTTGAGACCTTCCAATCCAATTTCCTGATGATTTTTGAAAACTGTTTCTTTGGTTAATTGGATTGAAGTAACAGTCTCTTGCTAGATGATTGGTCTTACAACAGATAAAGCACGGTTTTGGTCTGTTTATTTTGTCTAGATCAACACCATGACATTGTGCCCATTGATTGTTCCAGTTTCTTTTGTTCCCTCTTGGATGATTATTGTTTTGAGACTATGAGGAAGTACCAGGATCAACTACAGTCCTCTGAGTATAGTGGTCCTTCCTGCTCTCTTTTCTATTGGTCTCAGACTTTTTCCCTTTTTCCTTCTTTGAGGAAATCACTCCTTTTCCCTTGTCTTTCCTAGAGGTCTCTACCTGTTTACTAGGAACAAATGGCATGCCACCTTTCTCATTAGTGAGAATGTGGTTATCATCAGGAATGGTCTCTGTTGTGCTTTTCTCATCAGATTCCTCCTCAGTATCCACTGGATCTACTCTATCTAAACCTTCCTTCAACTTCTCTCTGTCCATCCTATCAAGCAAATCAGTGGTAGGAGGAATGTAATTCTGATTATAGGGTGGAGGGGTATTGTTGTATCCTATTCCCCTTTTCAAGTCATTATTGACTTGTGCTTTGATGATGGATTCTAAGGCTTTAGATGACTTTGAAAACTTTTCTAAGTCAACCTTAGCAGTGGTCAACTCTTTCCTAGCACAATCCAACTCCTTCCTAACCTTGGACAACTTTCTCTCATACTCTTTCTTTTCCCCCTTCCAGTAATTGTGATCATATTCAAACTGGAGTTCATTGGCTTTGTAAGCTTTGATTTGATCTTCCATAGTTTCAATGATTTTACCATATTCTCTCTTTTCTCTCTCCATCTTCCTAATACTATCACTCATGGTCTGATTATGGTCCCTGTACTTCTTCATAGTTTCTAAACAAGAATTTGAACAAAGTTTAGAAGTTACCTCAGTTGGGATTTCAGTTTCTTTGATCTCAGCCATGAGTGCTTGATTCTGAACAACTTCCTCTGCATGATCACTCCAATCAAAGCCTTGTCCTTCTTGTGAAACTAGTGCTTGGGATGAACTAGGTTTGTTTCCTCTGATGTTGAATCTAGAGGCTTGTGAAGAACCACCTCCAGAGTTTTGATGATTTGTGGATCCTCCCTTGCATTCTCTAGCAAAGTGCCCTGGTTCATTGCACTTGTAACACCTGACCTTTGATTTGTCAAATCCTGCTTTATCTCCTCTCTTGACATCAAAGTTGTTCCTTCCAGTTCTTCTGATAAATCTCTTCATCCTCAAGGTGAGCATAGCCATCTGCCACTTGAAATCCATCTCTTCAAGATCATCAGCATTGATCTGATCCAAATCATCATTGATCAATGATGATTTGACATGGCTTGCTAAGAATGCTTCCAGAATAGTATCATCATTGGTTTCCTGAGATGTACAAGAGTTCTTATTAGAGACAGTTTCATTAGTAGTAGTATTATTATAAGAAGCAGTAGTATTAGTAAAGCAGTAGTATTGAAAGAGCTAGGGTTTTCAGAAGAAAGAATAGCAGCATTGCGAGAGTATCCAGTGGGCCTTTTCTTAGCCTCCACTTCAGCTTCAAAGATCCTTAGATCATTGTAGAGATCTTCAAGTTCCTTGTCTTCTAAATCATCCCCTTGTCTGAATGAGACAGTGTAAATAGTCCATTCCTCTCCAAGAGATCTGAGGAACTTTCTATTCACATCGTCTTTGTCCATCTTCACATCCACAGTAGCAAGTTCTCCAATCATCTTGTTGAATCTATCAAAAGTTTGAGTCATAGATTCATTCTTCAGAGATGTGAAGTTCTCATATTGTTGCTTTAGGATGGCCTTCTGGTTCCTCTTTGTACTCTTGGTTCCAGAGAATCTCTTCTCTAGAGTAGTCCAGAGAGCTTTAGCATCTGTGCAGCTACTGAATTGATGTTGGTATTCATTGGGAATGGCCAACAACAGAGTACTTAAGGCCTTCATCTCCGTTTGCCTTCTTTTCTGTCTACATCAGATCTGGGAGGGGGTCTTGCACCTCCTTCAGCAACTTCTTCATCAGTACCAGGTCCGTTTTCAACAACCTCCCACATTCCATAGTCTGTGAGAAGCATGTATTGACGGATCCTGGTTTTCCACATGTCAAACTCATTGGGTTTGAGCATGGGAACTTTAGAGACCAAAACAGTTTCCTGAGTATCCATTGTTAATTGGTTTTCTGAATTAAACTAGCTCTGATACCACTTGACAGGATCGAAATTAAAATCAATGACAAAAATCAGAAAAACTATTCAAAAGAGTTGGCGGAATAACACTTTGAATAGATTAACAATGAATTGCAAAACAAATTGTGTATTTATCACAAGCTTAATGATTACAACCAAAGCCCCAATCTGATTTGAACAGACTCAAACCAGACGTGCAAATCTTCTCAATTGCAGGGATTCAAGAACAATCTTGAGGCTTCTAATTCTAATACAGAAAACTTAATGAACTCGTAATTCTAACCTTCTACCAACTAACTATTTATACGAGTTACAAGATAACAATAAGGAAAGTAAATCTACAAGATATTCTCTACAAAATCTCCAACAGAATCGTATCTTGTCTATATCTTCAATCTTCACAATCCTTTCCTTATCACAACTCTTCAAGCAGTGGTAAATCAAAAGCAGTAGTAATCATCAGAACAAGCAGTGGTAAGTTTGCACTGGCAGTGATAACTTTGATCTTCATTGGTAACTCACATACTAGCAGTGGTAACTCCAAACAAGTCTTCAGCGGTATTATCTCCAAAGCTAGCAGTGGTATCTTCAGCAGTAACTCAGCAGTGGTATCTTCAGCAGTAACTCAGCAGTGGTAACCAGCAGTAGTATCTGAGACCCAACAAACTGTTTACATGAACCTTCTTTTGCACAGCATACAAAAGATATTTGTTTATAGTAAATAGTACATAGGACCACTTAGAATGTGACACATACACAAAAGTGTGTCTGCATGCATTTAATGCATGGAGTATAAATAGGACTTGAAGAGATGTTCTCCATACTTCTTCTTCATCCTAAAATATACTCTAATCCTTTCTTTCTTATTCCCTCTATCTTCTTCTCTTTTCTAGCCTTCTCACTCTAGTGCATAGTGAAAGAAACTTAGATTGTTTAGTTTAGACTTTAGTCTTTTCTATTTCCTCAACAATCTGTAAATTCATATTGTTAATACAACAAAGAATTTAAAAATGAAAATTTGGTGTGATTATATTACACCCCCCCTTCTATAATCCCATACACTATCCTTACTTGAAGGTCACCCCCTTGGGACCAACACTAGCCTACCCGCTCTAACCGAAAGTCCTTACAGAACGTATTCAATACAAAAGACCAAGTGGCTCCCTTATCGAATAAAACCAACACGGGTTTCTCGTTTACGAGGGAAAACGCTTAGGTTGAACAGTGCACAATTCAATTACCATATACTCGTACAAGCAACCATACTACCAGATCACATCATTCATAATATCAGGGCAACAACATAACTAAGGCGTACCTGTAACCACATCGGGATCCATCTCCGTCTCCTCGGCCGTCAGCTGAAACACTCGACCATAGCCGCCCGTAGTAGACCCGCTCTTCTTGCCCGGTGAACCATCGGTGATCATCAATGGAGTGGAAGCTGGTGCCGCTGCTGCTCCAACCAACTGAGGGCAGTTGGGTTTGATGTGTCCCGGCTGGAAGCAATGAAAACAAGTCATCGGTTCGACCCCGCACTCCCGACTTCGATGACTAGGCTTCCCGCATTTGAAGCATACGGGCTATGGCAGTCGACACTCCCCTGAGTGGTTCTTCCCGCACTTAGGGAATCCAGGAAACTCCTTACGACCATCACTACTCTATCCCTTAAATTTCTTTGACGACACCTGCTCCTGCTCCGCCTTCCTCTTTCCTTGATGCTGCTCCTCCAGGTATAGCTCGCGAGCCCACGCCACCTCAACCATTGCGCCAAAGCTCTTGCACATTGCGATGGCCACGAACTCCTTAATCTCCGTCTTCTGCACTCTACGGTAGCGGTACATCTTCATCACCTCCGTGCTCACATAGTCGGGACAGAACAATGACTTCTCCAGAAACTGGTCGGTGATCTCGTTCACCGATTCTGTGGTCTGCTTCAGGTTCAGAAACTCCACAGTAATCCTCTCTTTCTCAATGCGAGGAGCAAACTGCTCGTCAAGTAGCACCTTGAATTCGTCCCAAGTCATTGTGCTAATTTGCTCCTCAGTTCGGCTTTTGAGAATCAGCCCCCACCAGTCTTTTCCCACGTTGCGTAGAAAGTTCACAGCATAAAACACCTTCATTCCCTTCGGGCAGCCGCTGGTGCGGAAAGCACCTTCAACGGCGGCGACCCATCGGAAACAGGCAATGGGGTCCTTCCGACCCTCAAAATGTGGCGGTTGACACGCCATGAAGTCCTTGAATGTACTCGTCCGTCCCTGACCCTGGCTGGTGCTCCCCGTCCCCGATCCACGAGCAGTAAAAGCCGCCTCAATCCTCTCGTCGAAGGCCTGCAACAACTCATCCTTCATCTGGGCGAACAACCCAAGAAGGAGCTGGTGTAGCACCTCGTTGACCTCCGAGCCGATGAGGTCCCTAAGATCCGGAGTCTCAGACCCCTCGCTACCCTGATTCCTTCTAGTAGTCACCATGCTGAGCGTTTTAAACTAGTTTAGCAACAGGTCTTAAAGAAAAGGCAGTTGAAATACCTTCCCAATTCTACCCAGGCTCATGCAAATACCTATCTCTAGCCATTAGTGTGCATACCACCTATAGACTAGGTTGCATTTCTACTCTCCAGGTAATTACAAAATCATGAAATTCCATTCAAGCACATCACAAAGATTTCCTACTATCGTCTAGTTAATGTGGCTCCCAAGACTTAATCTATTCCAAACCCATACAAACGTTTATAGTGGTGCTATTATTTGGGTCTGTGCCACTATAACCGTTCGATATGGTAGCCGGGTCAAGATCACTCGGCAACATCAAACAAGAACGTGCCTCATGACCCTTTCCCGACATACCACCGTACAAGTTTAGTCATGATACCATCCTCAACAGCCCCATTGACTCGATTGAGCAGATAATTAAACAACATTTAACCACATAAAATCATATAAGTGTCGTACTTATCGACAACCAAAAATTAACATGCAATAACATTCAATATAATAACTATATATAGCTCACCCCCAACCTGAAGCTCCGCCGATGATTCCGACTTTTGACTCGTTATTTGTTTCAAAATCTCGGGTTTAAGTCCAACCACACGCACGCTCGCAAATGTGCGCGCTGATTCTCTTCAACCACGCTCTGATACCAAGTTGTAACAGCCCAGGCAACCGTGGTTCGATATTGTCCGCTTTGGAGACACAGGGCCCTAACCGGTCACCCCTACTCCCTCAAGGTTTTGCTTTGGAGTTGCCCAATCCAGGTCATAACCCAAAACGCGTCTCACCCGGTGAGGTATCAACACACCTTATAAGGAGTGCTTTGTTCCCCTCACCAGCCGATGTGGGACGAGCTGTTACAAATTCAAAATTCAAACGAATTATTGTAGCAAAAAAAGGTGAACTACATTAGATATAACATGTGCATATGTGCATCTAACATTGTGCATAAATTCAAAAAAATATCGCTTCTCTTGAGCATATGTGCACAAAACCAATGAAATGACAAAGTACAACTGGAAATCACATATGCACATGAATAACATGTATGCACGCCGCCTCCATAATGATCCCCACCACCACCACGGCCGCCACTGCCGTGAGTACTCCCTTGTACAGGTGCTTCATTTGGATGCATGCACGCTACCTCCGTAATGATAACCAACTGCATAACGATCACCACCATGACCACGGCCTCCGCTGTCGCACGACGGCGCCACGAGTACTCCTCTGCACAAGTGCTTCATTTGGACCAGTAACATCAGCGGCCTTGGTACGACCATCAGATCCGCTCTCGATCACATACTCCACCGTCTCACCATCACCAAGGCTTCGTAATCCATCAGTTCTGGTTGAAAACCGGTGAACAAGACATACAGTTGTGGTGGCAAAGGTGGTCGGAGATGTTGAGGATATCCACAACACAACTGCAACTATCAATGTGCAACATTATCATCATCTAAATCGACATCTTCATCTCCATCACATGAATTAACAGTTAACAGATCTACTAAAACTGAAAAATTCATGACGAAATCATCATGCTGGGCATCAACATCCATGGTGTCGGACATAAACCAAAAAAACTACTTCGGAAGAAAAAGGAAATGTATGCCGAAAAGATTAAATATTTAATTAACAGACTTAATTGTGATTCACATTTCACATTCAATCGCTTCCGACAAAAAAGTAAACCATATATTCGATTGACATCAAAACCAAATGTCTAAAATACCCTTAGAATGTTAAAACAAAACCTAGTAAAACGCGGCCTTTTTATTGGTTGATTCTGGGTTAACAAAGTTAACACAAATAAAACGGTTAATAAAAGAAGGTAACTCGAGATGCATTAATATGCAATTATTAATCATGTGGATATAATCTTAGAACTAGAAACATGTGGTGGATAATTGAAAGGGTTTGTGGGCTCGTGCCCCTTACATTGGCCCGCCTTGGCCCAAATTTTTGTTGTTATCCAAAGTTTTGTTTTTCATATCTTGTAATCTTGATACAAATCTAGCTATTTGGCGCTTCGGTGGCATACAAGATACTCCACTGTACCAATTGTTTAAAAAAAATCTTGATACAAATCTAGCTACTATTTTAAATTATGTTTGTTTTAATATTTTAAAGCAGCAGTGCTTAATGGAATTCCTTTTAATAATTCATCGAAATATAAGAAAATTGGCTTTCAAAAAATTTGATTTTATAGAGTATATTAGCTAATAAAAGCTAACCACATCAAATAAGCTTAGCCAAATTATATAAAAAATATAAAATAGTATATGAACATATTAATAGAAGTTAATAAAAAAGTGATTCGGGAAATTCAAATGGCGTATTGCTTTGTTTAATACACACAACAAAAGAAAAAGAAAATTGAGTTTGGATTGATAGCCCTTGATTTCAAAATCGAATAATATCAGAATATTATTAAAAAAAGTTAATGAGATAGTTAAAGCAGATGATTTGTGCAATAGTAAATTTTGATGCATAATTTAATTTTGAAATTCCAATTGAACTTTTTTTTTTGGAAAGGTTCGTCTGGACTTTGGTCAACTACATTCTTGGCAAATTTCAATTGAATTTTAATTTGTTTTAAGAAACAAAACACCCAAAAAATTTCATTTAACTTTCTTATCAATTTGATTGTGAGGGTATATTAGTTATAGATTGGATTTCGGTGAGAGTTTGAGTTTAGTGTGAGAAATAGTTATCAAATATCAACCGGTAGATGCACAAGAATACACATTAAGATGAGATGTAATAAGATGCACCGGATCAATTCTTTTTTAAAAAGCAATTTATAGAGGGGCACGAGATCAAAAGAAATAAAAATTTCAAATCGACTTCTCACTTTTGTCACAGTTAACTCAACATCGGCGGCCATGATCATTCACCTATTAGTTATTTCACCTATTATTAGAGATTTTGAACCAAAATTGATATTTGATATAATGACCCTTGTTTGAAAGTGATGGCCTTATTTGACAATTTTGTGGCTTACTTGATTTTTTTTATTTTTTAATTTCGAATGATTTGTTTTTATATTATTTTAAAAGCTAATTATAAAGAGTAATCTCTAATTTTGGTCCCTGTGGTTTATAAATTTCTTTGAAAGTGGGACCCGTGCTTTCATAAGTCTGATTTTGGTCCTTATAGTTTAGATTTCGCTTTGAAAATGGGACCTGATCATTAACGCCGTCAAAATTGTCCGTTAAGTTAAGGGTATTTTCGTCCAACCATATTTTTCTCTTTTTTTGCACCTTTTTTTGAGTTTGCTTTTTTATATAAAAATTATCAAACCTTAGGGATCTGTCATGTAATTAACCATATACAAACCACATACCAAAATCTTCTTCAACGTGGCCCTCCGAATCATCTTTTCTGGTGGGCTTACTGGAAAAACCTCACCATGAAACTGTTCAAATCAAACCAAGTTTTTTACATACCTAACTCCTCTATACACGCAACCCCACATTTAAACACAAGACAAATCTCAAAAGCATATATGTAAATCTGGAAACAGATCTGGAGGTACACATTCGGAAACAAACACAGGAGGGACATATCTCAAGAACATCGTTAAATCATAAAATTCAAGCTTAAATCATACACCAAAGTAGAAGACGTAAACAAAGATCGAGATGGAGTAGCAGATACAGGTAGAAGACTACTAGAAGGAATCTGAACCGTTGAAAGCATCCTCATAAACACTTCCATCGAGGCTATGCTAAAGGTTTCGCCGGTCAAAAAACACAGCGACCAAATACTTGAACAGAGAGGGGGGAAGAATTCTCGGTGCCATAGGGTGGGGTTTGGTCGGCGATGGCGGTGGGGGTTTGGTTGGGGGTCTGGTCGGCGATGGCGATGGGGGTGTGGCCGGCGATGGCGGTGGGTTTTTGGTTGGGGGTTTAGCCGGTGATGTATTGGTTATAAATGCCATTTAACGTTTTATGTATTATTTAATTAGTACTAAGTATTATGTGTATTAAAATAAATGTGTCTAGTGACACATCAGCACCCAGATGGCAGTTAAGAAACTGACTTGGCGGTTACTTCCAAACAGTCAAACGTTTGGATAAGCACCCTTTCAAGTCTATAAATATGTATGTAGGGCTATCTGTAAGTGTGTGTGTGTGTGTGTATCCAATATTTGAAGATATATAAAAGTATATTTGTTGTAGATTTCTGTGTTTCTTATATACATATATCTATATTCATAATCAATGGCAACCAAAGGTTTGTTGGGAGGACGATCTGGTCGTTTAAACACACAAGAGAAGCCTGCCGAAATTCCGAAGTTCAAGACGAATTTACAACAGTGGTATCAGAGCCGATGGAGAAATCGAACGGGAAGAACTCTGGGATTTGCACGAAGGCTTCATAGTACTCGATTTAGAAATCTACAAGGTTCTAGAAAAAACAGGGAACTCGCAAGTCTCCTTCGAGATTGGAATATCGGTGGTGAGATCAACGAGAAAAGAGATCGAAAATCGACATGTTACCGGTGCCATGACATGGGTCATTTTGCATGGGACTGTCCAAGGAAAGGGGTTCGATTGTCTGAAAAGAAACTTGTACGAGAGAAAATTGAACCAGTCTCTAAGCCTGGTGATCGATCTCATCGAACGTTTGATCCACTACAACCCTATATGCAAACACATGTTGAAAGAACCGTTATAAACGGGGACTACTTGGTCGAAGGAACCAACAAAGGTTCCTGGAATTCCATCTGATGTGAATATATATGGCGTTCCCTATGTTTCGTATGTACCGGAAATCAACATCAACGTGTTGAGTATGAAGCAATTGATAGTACAAGGATTTGAGATTGAAGTCAATGGTTCAAAGTGCAAAATCACACATATGTGTGACGATCGAAAGGATGTTGGAGATGTGCAAAAGAAGCCTGTTGAACGTGACTCAAGGATCCTTGGAGAAAATCATCCAGAATTGAAGAAGACACACGAGCATGAAGCAAGTTCGAGCAAGATCAATGATAAACTTGAAATCGATGGGAAGACGGTATCTCTGAACATAAAAAGCCTTGACGATTTCACTTCCTTCATGGTTTTGACAAACTGCGATCGTATTGCCTACAAGGACAAAGGGTTGTTCATGTGGAAATTCGATGAAGCACTTGTCTGGTTCCACAAGATCAAGAGTGGAGAGGAAATAACACTCCCTCCAAAGTTGGCTGGTTTTGAAGTTTGTCTATTTGAATTGTACAAACTAATTGTTGGATCAGGTGGATATGAAAAGATTACAAGAGAAGGAGAATGGAGTGAAATGGCAATGAGCTTTGGATACCCAGAGTGCTACGGGCATGCATTCAAGGTATTATTTGATCAATACTTATTGATTCCTCAGGAGCATTACGAGTTTGAATTGAAGAGATTTGGCAGAAGTCCGAGTATTAACGAACAAGACGTTGGTAGGAAGACCGACAGGCTCTTTTCGGGCAATGTTGACTTAAAAGGTGGTGTAACCGTGAGTCAGGATCAGGGAGATCAGAACATTGCAGATACTCCGAGACCGAATCAGGTTCAAACTCAGAATAGCGACGATGAGGACCCGAGCATCGAAGGTTATTACACAGTTGGGAAAGAGAGCACCGACGACAGCACTAAAGAAGAAGATGATCTTGTCATCATTGTTTGAAGCTCGAAGACTTGTAAAGCGTCAGTAGAAACGTTTTTGGCATTTAGGGGGTGTATTGGTTATAAATGCCATTTAACGTTTTATGTATTATTTAATTAGTACTAAGTATTATGTGTATTAAAATAAATGTGTCTAGTGACACATCAGCACCCAGATGGCAGTTAAGAAACTGACTTGGCGGTTACTTCCAAACAGTCACAACGTTTGGATAAGCACCCTTTCAAGTCTATAAATATGTATGTAGGGCTATCTGTAAGTGTGTGTGTCTATCCAATATTTGAAGATATATAAAAGTATATTTGTTGTAGATTTCTGTGTTTCTTATATACATATATCTATATTCATAATCAATGGCAACCAAAGGTTTGTTGGGAGGACGATCTGGTCGTTTAAACACACAAGAGAAGCCTGCCGAAATTCCAAAGTTCAAGACGAATTTACAACATGATGGCGGTGGGCGATGGTGGTGGGGGTTTTGGTCGGCGATGGCGGTGGATGTTTGGTTGGAGGTTTGGCCGGCGAAGGAGGTGGACCGGCGTTGGGATGAGATGTTTGGCCGATTGGGATTCTGGAAGAAGAAGAAGACAATTTAATCTACTTTAGACTATCTTTATCCACAAACCAAACCAAACCAATCTTTAATAAAAAACTAACTTCTCTCGATTCCACCTATCCAATCTTTAATTCCAATCCAACTTAACATTTTTCATACTTTATTCACAATCCAAACCAATCTTAAAAATTATATTATAAAATTTAAGTTAACCAATCAAATAATGACACCTAATAACTACTTTATCTATAAAATCCATCACTAATAATAAATTATTATAAACTTATCTAGCAAATCTACATATTAATATTAAAATAATATGCAAACTAAGTTTGCAGCAGCAAACTGTTTGCACAAACCTTCTCAATATTGATTTATTTTTTGTTTTTCTTTTAATTAAACTTTTTTGTCTTATTTAAAATAAGTTTGGGTTGGTTTGTGAATGGTTGTAGTCTTATTCTTTTATGTAATTCAAATATATATTTGCAGAGTTGGTCCCTATAGTTTAATTGGTCTTACTTAAAAATAAGAAAATAAAAGAAAGTTACAAAAGGGAATAAAATATGGTTGGACAAAAATACCCCTAACTTTAACGGATAATTTTGATGGCGTTAATGATAAGGTCCCATTTTCAAAGCGAAATCTAAACCATAAGGACCAAAATTAGACTTATGAAAGCACAGGTCCCATTTTCAAAGAAATTTATAAACCACAAGGACCAAAATTAGAGTTTATTCTAATTATAAATAAAGTTGACAACTTGACATATTTAGTAAATGTAATGAATTTAGTAATCATACAAAACACCTTTTAAAATCTAACTTATCAACTTATTGTATTTGTGAAAAAAGCATGGGATGAATTTGGACGATCGGTTGTGTGATTAACAATGCGTTGGGTTGGAGGTAAAAATTTGAATAGTGTATATGATATAAGCATAGATAAGTCTTAGTTTAATTTATTTGACTACGTCTTTGAAAAAAATTATATGTATCCATCAATCATGGTAATCTCTATGGTCAAAAGTTGAGTTTTTTGCACCGACAACATTCGGTGAAAAAAGGAGGTTTGAACAACCCTTCTAAAAGAAAATGGGCGGGTTTGGATTTACACGTTAAGAATAAGGATAGACACGACCACTATGTCTTTAGGTTTAAAGCTTTGACAATTTGATAACTTAAAGGTAATGTGTTGCGTTCGTTAGAGTTGTTCGAAAAAAATGGGACAATACCATAAGAACAAAACTTTATAGGAACTTGGTTAGTGTCAAAGTATGTTTCTAATTTGTAAACATATGTGCGATGCAAATATAAGAGGATCGGTCATAAATATCTCATCAACTGTCGTTGTTGGTCGTGTGTATCAACCCGGGGCTCTTGCTTACACATCTTCAAAGTCGGGTGTTGTTACATTGACGAAGGTTACCTTGAATACATATTTTAGATTCCTATGAATTCATTTATAGTTGTTAATGTCTCATTTTTGTACTCATGTGACTTAAACAGGTAATGGCTATGGAATTGGGTATGTACAAGATCAGAGCGAACTCCATTAACCCAAGGATTTTTAAGGCTGAATCCATCTGAATCATATATATTTTTTATTATGGGAATTAACATGAGCCCACATCAATGTATGATTAATATTATTTTCTTATTCTTGCAAATGTGGTTGGTTCTTGTATAAACCTGTCTATATGGATGGAAGTACGGTCAATATGGAAAGTATGGTCAAACTAGGAGCTTCATGGTCAAATGGTCAAACTAGGAGCTTCATGGTCAATGATGACGGCTTTGCACCTTTGCATGTGTTAGAAATATTTGTTAGTTTTGTCAATTTGTAATTTCCTTAAAGTTACTTTCCATTTATGTAAATTGTGGATTAGGCCCATTGTTTAGGGCCCATCCATTTAAAAGCCTTTTAAGCCTTTCTAGAGTAGTATAAATAGTTGTCTTGTAGTTCATTTGTTATAGAGATTGATTCATCAGCCACTTACTTAATCAACTATTTGAGAGAGTTAATTTGTGTGTTCGATCATTGTGTGTTGATTTTGGAACCTACAATTGGTATCAGAGCCTACCACTCCTCTTGATCCATTGTGTGGTCACGATCCACGTATTGACACCATACCCGCATATTCTCTACATTTGATACTACACCACACCTGTGGTGTCATTTGATACTACACCACACCATTGGTGTCATTTGATAGTACACCTCACCTGTGGTGTCATCTGCCTCTACACCTCACCTGTGGTGTCATCTGTCATAACACCACACCTGCGGTGTCATCACACTTGGATCATACTTGTGGTTTAAGATCTACAATCAACAACATGATGAACACACGTGACGCGCTTGCCAAAGGGTCCGATACCCGACCATCGGTTCTCCATGTACATGAAGAGGAATCTGATGAAGAGATGAAAGACATAAAGAAGGCTCTAGCGTTGATCACCAAGTCGATGTCCAAGAGAAATGCAAGAAAACCTATGTCTTCTATCAATCATCGGTACTCAAGTGGAAGGAGGCATGAAAGACAACCTGAGCTGAAAAGTGTTGAACAGGGTGGTAGAGCTGACTACCAAATGCCCGAGGATAACACCAAGCCTGATGACAAGGGCAAAGAACCAAAGAAAAGATGCTTCAAGACGCAAGTTGAGGGAACAACACTTCTTGCAGATGATGAAGCCTGTCTCAGAATGTCAAGTGGTGATGAGGAGGGAGATACCATGTGTATGCTTACTGAGGATCTAACAAGTGATGAAGGAAGAGAAGATCAACTGTGCCTGATGGCAAATCATGGTGAGGAGGAAATGCACTCAGAAGACGGAGATCGTGATTACAACGACCTTGACTCAAACCATTCTGGGTCATCTTTTTCTGAGATACTTCCTGACCCGTACACTGAACTTGAAAATCAAGTAAAATGTCTAGCTTTTAAAGTTTCCGAGTATGACAAGAAAATTAAACAAGCAAACAACTTAACCACAATTGCTGAATCCAAATTAGCTAGTGAACATGCCTTAGTCGTGAAATTCAACATTGAATTAGCCTACTCAAAAGACAAAGTTAACATGCTCACCCTTGCTAACAAAACTCTTGAAGAGAAAGTCACAAGCTTAAATGCCAACATCACTGATTTACAAAAGAGACTACATGAGGCTGAAAGAGTGGGCAGTGAGAATGTAAAGAAGTATGA
Source organism: Centaurea solstitialis (assembly GCA_030169165.1). Lineage (NCBI taxonomy): Eukaryota > Viridiplantae > Streptophyta > Magnoliopsida > Asterales > Asteraceae > Centaurea > Centaurea solstitialis. The sequence goes on from CM058044.1 coordinate 46,686,989, forward strand.
ATTCATTTTTGCTCAAAGAACTAACTTGTTTGCGAAAATCAAAGACATGGAGGATAAGTTTCTGAAAAGAGGTCAAACCGATCAAACCATCCACATGAACCAGCCAAAGGAATTCAATTATTACAACCCCAAAGAAGGCATAGGATATAAAAGTCCTTGTTATCTTAAGTATGCCATATGCAAGACCCCTACCATGTATGACATGAGGTACATGGGTCGTGGATATAAGATTGTTTTTATGAAAGAGCCTGATGATCCTGAGCAATTGAAGGAAATTGAGAAGAAAGAAAAAGATAGAAAAAACAAACACTCAATTCCCTTTAACTATACTCCTCTCAACAATAGTTATGCAACGCGTCAGATCCCTATGTCTAAGGATTACACGCCTAGCTACACTGAGGCTGAGATGAACCAGGAAGTTCCAATTCTCAAAAAGATTTACAAAGACAACAACACGTTTTATGAGAAAAGGATTGCCAAACTTGAGGGGGAACTCGAGGATGAGAGGCGCATGAGCCTTAGGGAGAAGGACTTGTTCTTGAGTAAAATCAATGAACTTGAAATTGCCCTCAAATCCAAGAGTCCACCAAAAGAGAAACAATCCACAAGTGGAACTTGTGATAACTCACGTCATCAGCACCATGCATGGAATGTTGATGCTATAGAGTTCAGGCCTTCACGTACAAATTCTCAAAACACAAACTCAATTGTATTAAGGTCTCCTATTTGCACAACTATTTCATACATGGATAACTTAACGTATACAACACGTAAATCAACGGTACAAATCTCTGAGATTGAACCGGATGATTGTTCCAACATGGCTGGTGAGGGTGGTAGATCAAATAGTACCTCTAAACCTGGAACACGTACTCCTGTCAAACCCACTCGGGAAGACAAAGGGAAGACTCCAATAGTCACCCTTGAATCTGAAGTTGCGAGTACATCTCGTTCCAATGTGACTGCTTCTAAGAAACGTCGACGCTCTCGTAAAAACAAGAAACCGTCCAAACCTAAAGAACAGTCACACAACTTCCACCCGAGAAACAAAGCTTCAAATGAGACAAATCAAAATGTGAGACAGGGTAGGTGTAACTCAAAGGAGAATGGAACTGAAAAAGGCAGTCATCTAAGGTCACGTACACATAAGCCCAGATTTGCGAAAAACAGATTTTCCAACGATAAATTTCATAGAGCTCATAGTCATGTACCTCATACTCTTTTTAATTTTCATGACTGTGAACATGTTGCTTATGGATATCGGAGTGATTATCGATGTCGAAACTGTTTTCATTTTGGCTTTTGTGCGAATGTCTTTGTGAATGATCGATATTGTGCTCCTAACTTTTATGGATTCTACAATCATGCTTATCATCATCACACTCATCATGCTAAGAAACATAACTCTAAACCTGCTGATACTAACCCGAAAGGACCCATTCCCAAATGGGTACCTAAAAATGTTTGCACTTGATTTTGCAGGCCGGTCATGTGTAAGTTATGGTTGAGGTTGTCCCAAACACATGACCGGGCGAGGGGACCTTCTCACTCCCTTCAAAAGTTGTACTTGGTGAGAAGTTGTGTTTATAAGTGGTAATAAATCAAGGGGGAACATCACCCACCCATGCATGTCGTAAGGAAGAACGTCACCCTGCAGTGCATATCTCAAGTGGGGACGTCACACGCCGGTGCATGTCTCACGGAGAACATCACTTGTGGTGCATGTCACCTAGTGGTGCATGTCACCCTGTGGTGCATGTATCTAGAGGGGACATCACCCGCCGGTGCGTGTATCTAGGGGGAACGATGTCTCCCACTACATGCTCCGAGGGGGAACACCGGGTAAGATGTCGTCATACCATCGCCAAGGTAAGTCCCATTTCTTAAAAAAAAAATCTTTGGGCGGGCATCTCAAATCGAAACTTAAGCAAGTGTACCAAAACAATTTGGGCCCGTCAAAAGCTTTGGACCGTTCTCAAAAGTCGAAATCAAAACCCCAAAAATGTGGAAAAATAACGAAAACTCTCAAAAAGTAACTTAAACAGCATTTTTAGGGGTCCAAAAGTTCGTTAGGCCCCTTTGGGTCCTAACTACGGCGTTCTACCGGTCTCAAGCTTCGATTTGACAGGTGGATCGTCAGAAACGGAGACCTGTAGCCAAAGTTATGGCCTTTCGAAGTTGACACTTTCAGGTACTCATCCAGACTCCCTCTGAGCACATTCGCGCCGCGAGGCCATTCCCTCGCGCCGCAAAGAGCCTTGCGCCGCACTGCTCCCGCGCGCCGCGCCTTGCCCGTTTGCGCCATGTCCCTGCGCGCGCCGCACTCTACCTCGCGCCGCGAGCCCATACCTTGCGCCGCTAAGGCCCTTGCGCGCCGCACTCTCCTTGCGCCGCGCCCCTGCCGAGTCCCGCACTCCACCGCGCGGCGCCCTCCGCTTCGCGCCGCGAAGGGCCTTGTGCGCCACACTTCTCCGTGCGCCGCACCGCTTCGCGCCACACTTCACCTTGCGCCGCGCCACACGCCTTCGCGCCGCGAGCCGGGAGCTTCGCTCCGCGAGCCTTCCGCGCGCTGCGCTCTGCACCGCGCGCTGCGCCGCACCTTTTTGTGCGCCGCAGTCCACCTCGCGCCGCGAACTCCTGAGCTCGTGCCGCGAAGCTTTCCTGCACCACACCCCGTTCTGACTTTTCCAGCGCTTGCACATCAGCTTTGGCTGTTTGATGCTCGGCAGCTCACCGTGTTCTGTTTTATGTTCCGTATGAAGTATCTGCGTACCCTTTTGTCTTGTGTGTATGGTTGATTGTTCGCATGCTTGATGCATTTGTGTGATTACTTAGTGTGTGTCACCTCACCCTCGAGCTTAGGATGATCTTTCTCCTTTGAGCTCGGGTGAGTGTTGTTCCTTGTGTGATATGCATGTGTTGTTCATCTTCACCCACATCATCACCTATACCTACACCTTCACCAACACCTTTACCCACTTCATCACCTACACCAACACAATCACTATACACCACACCTATGCATATCAACATACTTCATGGATGGCACATCTCTGGGTTGGTAAGATTTCATGTTACTTATATCGGATTCAAGTCTCTCACCCAATGAGTTGCATTCCCTAATACCAACACCCTGGTCTTGGTACAAAGGAATGCAGGTCAATGCTGTGAGGGTCCACAAAATAAGTTTTGCCTACACCATCTATGCACTAACTGTGTGTTACTTTTTAGGTACCATGGCAAACCCGACGTTCCCAAACGAAAAAAAAGAAAAAAAAAAAGAAAAAAAAAAAGAAAAAAAAAGAAAAAAAAAAAAAAAAGAAAAAAAAAAGAAAGAAAAAAAGAAAGAAAAAAAAGAAAAAAAAAAAAAGAAAAAGAAAAGAAGAAGAAAAAAAGAAAAAAAACGAAAAAAAAAAGAAGAAAAAAAAGAAAAAAAAAAGAAAATAAAAGGAAAATAAAAAACCATCACCATCATCTACACCACACCTACACCTACATCTCCACACTCCTCCAACTACACCACACCTACACCCACATCTCCACACTCCTCCAACTACACTACCCCTACACCCACATCTCCTCTTACATCAACACCAACACCATCTACACCCCTACCCCTACACCCACATCTCCTCTTACATCAACACCAACACCAACATCATCTACACCCCTACCCCTACACCCACATCTCATCTTACATCAACACCAACACCAACATCATCTACACCCCTACCCCTACACCCACATCTCATCCTACACCAACACCAACATCATCTACACCCCTAAACCTATACCCACATCTCCTCCTACATCTACACCAACACCAACACCAACTTCCAAAAAAAAAAACATCATCATCTCCTACGCATGTTTCGAGGGGGAACAATGCATCGGTATGCATCTTTCGAGGGGGAACAATGCATCGTTACGCATTTTTTGAGGGGGAACCATGACATGTATGACGTACCTCCTACATGTATACATACCTAAGGCGTGACAAATCTTTCCCTCCCTACATGTATGATGTACTCCTACACTGGTCCTCATGCTATACCCATCACCCCTCATGCCATACTCATCACACCCTACATGTATGATGCATGCCATACTCATCACACCCTACATATGCATAACCAAAGCATCTCATGCCTTATCTAACACTCCCAATACCATACCCCAAACCTTTCATGGCAAACCCCAAAGACTCATGATACACCGATGGCGATGCCACTTGCATCACTTGATCATGTTGATCATCATTCACCAGTTGTGAGAGCATACTTAGGTGTATCACCTCTACCAGCATCTCCAGAGCCAGAGACTGGCACCCCAGAGGTATCCCCTAGAAGAGTGAGTGAGGGTATCGAGCGAGGTCATTCACCTGGGGTGCTGACCAAGGGTTTGAGGATGAGGAGTCGGGGGGATATGACGGGGGTAGATTAGGCGGTGATGATGATCGCTCCGGAGCTTGTACCCTACATGTTCATGACAGTCACCAAAGCCTTTCACTTTTTCCTTTGGTGTACTATGATTCGATGACTCCGGTGATGACCACCCATCTGAGGGTGAGGACGACATAAGGTTTGAGGGAGACCTAACAGTCGAAGAAAGTTAGCAGAGCGAGGGAAGTAAAAGAAATGATGAGTGTGAGATAGGACCAAAGGTTTTAACCGGTCCTTCCTTCTCCTTAGGTAGATGCCGGGCAGCCACATCCGCTACCTGTACACATGTGTTGAGTACGGGTATTGAAGAAGACACCTCCCACCCAGAGGTGCAACTGCACGCCCCACCTAGCCACCCATTCATCTCTCAAAAGGTGGATGTTTCATTCCATGGGGATAAAGCACAACGGCTATCAAGCCCTCACTTGGAGGGTAGTGGTATTGAAACAGGAGGATCCCTGCCCCGATCCCCACATTTCCTTCATGTGCACCAAAGTCTAGAGCCTTATACACTTTTAGGTACACATACTGCCAGTCTATGTGACGCAGTCTCTGCTCCACCTATCACGATTCTGAGTGACGTGATCGGAACCTCGAGAGTGGCGTCCATGACGGGCGTTTCACGATGACCAACGGGAAGTCCTACCATGGTCACTATCACGCCAGCCATGAACGTAGGCCACACCGTTGATTCAGCGGTTGTGCAAACAGGTACTCTATGTGAGCCCGGAGTTACTTACCCGACATTCGTTGTCAGGGAAATGATGGATGGCGCCCTAAAGGCTGTCCATAAGGATTTTGTACATCACCACCTCCATATACTTTACCACCTCCAGCACCGACTGCACCCGCTTACTTGACTGATGAGTTGAGGGATCATTTGTAAGCAAAGTTGCTCTCCAAAAGGGAATCTCCTTGAGGATGAAGTCAACATACTTGGTTACTTTCAGCGGTCATCATATCCAGACCTTCCCGAGCACCGTCCTGAGCCGGCTACCGCACCCTCTTATGCGGTAGGCCCTTCCATCCAGAGGCTCGAAGGGAAGTTTGATAATCTCAAAACGGAGGTGATATCAGAGTTTGTTGAGGTCAAGGACTCTTTTTCAGACATTCATAGAGTCCTTGCGACCTCCTGCTGTGCAACGGCCGAGCCACCAAAGAGACGACACGACGATCGAGATAACCCCGATCGCCGTGAGGGAAATCCGAAAGAAGGCACGGCACGACTCCATAGTTCCAACATGCAAATCTTCCTGCGTCGCGCCCGACACTCATATCGGCGTCGATGATCACCACTCATAGCCTAGTTGGAACTCGACGGCTGACGTTGATGGGATGAGTCGAGAGATTGTGATTTATTGTGATTTCTTCGATTCCTATCACATGCGTCCCCGCTACTGATGATGAGCTCAAGGAGATTATCAATATTGATGATATCTCCTCAGATGATGATGATGAGTACTTGCAGTTTCTAGTCTCCTCCACCACTGTTCGACATACCTTCACCTCACATATCACCTCCCCTGCACATGCCGTCTCCTACACCTTGGGAATCTCCAAGTGTGTTGACTCGAACATCGTTTCCAGTCACAAACTTCTCCCCAACATTGATCGTTGTCCGTTGTACAAGTACTTGCCTTGCGTAATGCCTATCTGAGCAACGTTCTATGACGACCTTACTATGGGTTGAGGATGATCGAACATCTCCCCGACATTAACCGCTTACTATGGGTTGAAGATGATCGAAGAACAACCGACCGAGAGACATCAAGAGAGACCACCACCACCACCTCCTCGGAGTGATGAGGGACCATCGAAGAAGAGCAGGGAGACTACATGCTTCAAGAAGGAAGTCATCGAGCCATCATCGTCAGAAGCGAAGAAATTGACACAAAGGGGGAAATTGTTAGAAATATTTGTTAGTTGTGTCAATTTGTAATTTCCTTAAAGTTACTTTCCATTTATGTAAATTGTGGATTAGGCCCATTGTTTAGGGCCCATCCATTTAAAAGCCTTTTAAGCCTTTCTAGAGTAGTATAAATAGTTGTCTTGTAGTTCATTTGTTGTAGAGATTGATTCATCAGCCACTTACTTAATCAACTATTTGAGAGAGTTAATTTGTGTGTTCGATCATTGTGTGTTGATTTGGAACCTACAGCATGCATATTGATTTGGAAGAAACAGTGTACTAGGTGTTTGTGGAGGAGGTGCAAGTCGCATGTGACTCGCATGGAGGGAAATCGGTCCGAAACTTGTGCGGGGTTTATGCGGCTTAAGTCGTAACTCGTAAGGTACTCGCATTATCTTGTGTTTGAGACTGTTATTTTATTCTTCGATTTCCAATAACGAAATATAGAAATAAATGCAATATTTGCATTATGGGTCAACACAAGTGCGGGACTTTGTATGTAACTTGAAGCGCCAGGTAACGCCCATAAACGATTGTATCTTCGATTCTACAGATAAATTCTTGGCTTTTCTCGAGCTCGTTTTCTCTTTTTCTAAAGATTTCTAAAAAACCTTGTTAACGCTTGAAACCTCCTAATATCTTAAAAGAGTTGGATCTTATTTATAAATCGACAAAGGAAAAAGATATTTCCACAAAATCAATCACATGGCTAATTTTATATTCTAAATTAATTAACTCCATTAATGTACCAAAGAATCATTGCAGAATGTGTCCCCCAAATTTATTTTTTCATATTTGATGTCACATTAGGGGTCTATTGCTATACCAAACAGTCAAACACCATTAATTTGATCAAATAAACTGCCAAAATTAATTATATCAATGCACATATATCAATTCACAACGAAAATTTTGATCAAAGCAGTACTAAAATTAAAAATATATATATAAAAGCAAATAATGTAGGACTGTAAAGTTTAGAAGATTAGCTAGTTGGGAAAGTTTAAGTTCGAGATGGGATATATGAGGGAGTTTTAGATCAATTGAGAAAGAAACAACACCGGTTGATTAAGTTTCTTGATTGACAAAGACAACACTTGAGATCGTAGAATAATGTAGGGTACGTATGGTTCAAAATTTAGAAAATGTGTTTGATTCATTCAGTTTTCAAAAGTTTTCTAAAAAAATGGAAATTTTCTGTTCATTGACTTATATGTAAATAGGAAAATTGATTTTAATAGTTTTCCAAAATTTTCTAAATACATTTTCCCACCCCTCCGGGTTGGCCACCTCGTGGGGAAATCTACATTAATTTTCTCTATTACTAATACATATATATATATATAGACACACACACATCATGTTCTCTCAACTCCCTTTTATACACAAACATTATTATCATCTTCTTTCATATTTCTTTCACCAAAACAAAATAAAAAAATAATGGATCAACATCATCACATCTCTCATAAAAACTAATGTTTCTCAAGAAGTATACATAAATAATTACAAGAAATACGTAACTGGCAAACACACAATAACCTTAGATCGGATCTCGTGGAATACATTTGAAACACCCAATTACCCAACTTAGACGACTGGTATAATTCTTTTTAAGTGTAGTTGTATTTTTAATTTTTAATCTAGTTGTAATTTTTAATTTTATGTAATATTGTTGCTTTTATTAATTAATGAATTAAGAACTTACATTATATATGTTTGAATATATTTACTCATGATAAAATAAAAAAGATGGGGGGGGGGGTAATGGAGGGGTAAGTACTACAGAGATTTCAGAGTGATAGAATGGAGGAAGAAAATAAATAGTAAAAAGTTGATGTGAAACGTGTGCGTGTGTTTGACTGTCGTAAAAAAAAAAAAAAAATTGATGTGGTAAGAGGGGTGGAAGGGTGAAAGAATAAGTACACCTTTCTGCAACCACCTTTTTTCCACACTGTGAGTTGTTGATTGTTGCATTGATTAGAGGTTTGTGGGCTCAAACTCTGCACTTGTTTTCTTCTCTATAAATTTTCCACCACATCCATTCCAATTAATCACACACTTGTTTTCTTTTCTTTGTAAACTAGAGAGCTACAAAGTATGGGCAATGGGACGATGCATTCCGAGTTGGTGCCATGGGATGAATTAAGAGGGAAGGTCGTGATGGTGACCGGGGCCTCATCCGGGATCGGTTGGGAATTTTGTATAGACCTGGCTAAAGCCGGCTGCAGAATCGTTGCGGCTGCACGCCGGGTAGACAAGCTCATGTCACTATGTGACGAGATCAATGGAGCTAATAACGTTGCAGCCATGGCCGTGGAGCTTGATGTGGCTGCTAAGGGTCCCGCCATAGAGGCGTCCGTGAAAAAGGCGTGGGATGCATTTGGGCGGATCGATTGTTTGATTAACAATGCGGGGTTTAGAGGTAAAATATTAAATGCTCTATATGAAAATAAGCATAGATAGATTCGTTGAAGTTCAATTTATTTGATTATGTGTTTGAAAAACAAATGCGTATCCGTTAATCAAGGTAACCTCTATGGTCAAAAGTAGAGTTGTCCACCGACATAGTTCGGTTAGAAAAGCAGGTTTGGACAATTATTCTTAAATAAAATAGGTGGGTTTTTATTGAAAAGATAAAAGAATAATCAATAAACATAGGCAAATTACCGAAGGATTTTTATAGGTCTATGGGAGCATAATATATTATTGTAACTAATGAAATTCTCTAGTTAAACTTTCAAAGGACTTCTCATATTCTAATATACTTGACTTTTTGATCTATTTCACGCTTGACTTATGACTTCAAATCTAAAAAATGTCTTTAAGAAATTGTGTATTTATGAATGATTTACATACTTCATGATTTTAATAGATTATGTTTTTATATACTTTTTGCCTATTTTTTTGAACGGCAAGTTAACGCACACACACGTTCCAGCAGTATCGGGCCTTCTTACGGGCAATCCCACTAATCCGTTGCGACCCGGCCCAACCTATGGCTGAACCCGACCGGCAGGTTTTAGGGGCCCATGGACCAACCCGAACCGGACTCTAACCCGGCCCCAAAGGACCAGATCCAGAGTCTGGATATCTCAAGAAAGTGTCGCCCGTGGATTCGAACAATGGTAGTGTGGCTTTCACCCCACACCCCTCAAGGATGTTATCTATCCAAGTGAGCTAGCCTCCTTTGATTACCTTTTACCTTTTTAGATCAATTAGTCTTTTTATGGATACAAAAATAGTTTTTTTATGGATACAAAAATAGTTTTTTTATTGATACAAAAATAGTTCTTACTCAAGTGAAAAATATAGAATGCATGAGAAGAGGCTGAAATCAAGCCTAATAGAATCTGAATTTCGGTATCTGCCGAATTTGAATTACCACGAAATAATGACATCCCATACATATTTATGAGATTTCAAGTAATCTTTTAAACCAAACATAAGATTGAAATGTAATTATGTAAATTTAATTTCAAGTCCTATCCAATCCTACAAATCAAATTGAAATGTAATTATGTAAATTTAATTTCAAGTCCTATCCAATCCTACAAATCAAATGGGACTTTAGTGATATTTAGTAAAACAAAAAATTAGTCCATGTTTATGACCATTTGGTTTGTGATCTTAACAGAGTTATGCCATCTTGTCCCATAATTGTATCTATGTCTTCATATTTAGAGTTTAAACGATTTGTTTACTTTTAGGAAATGTATTGCGTTCATTTGAGTTATCTGAAAAAGAATGGGATAATACCATGAGAACAAACCTGAGAGGCACATGGTTGGTGTCAAAGTATGTTTGTAAACATATGCGCCATGCAAATATTAGGGGATCAATCATAAATATCTCATCGGTTGGCGGTCTTAATCGAGGACAACAAGTCGGGGCTATTGCTTATGCATCTTCAAAGGCAGGTGTTGTCACATTGACGAAGGTAATGGCTATGGACTTGGGTATGTACAAGATTAGAGTGAACTCGATTAACCCAGGGATTTTTAAGTCGGAAATGACAGAAGGTCTAATGAAAAAGCAATGGCTCAACAATGTGGCTCAAAGAACCGTTCCCTTAAAAACATTTGGCACAACCAATCCAGCCTTGACTAGCCTAGCAAGGTATCTAATTCATGACTCGTCTGAATACGTTAGTGGCAATACATTCATTGTCGATGCAGGTCACTCCTTAACTGGTGTACCAATTTTCTCTTCGCTTTAGAACCCGAATATAGCAAAATGTGCAACACCTTGTGCTCTTAGATTTAACCAAGCAAATTTATGTTTGGATTCCACGGAAAGCAAGGCGGTATTTTGTTTATATTCTTTATTATTGTCATTTACTTTTCAAACATTTTTTTCTTTATTTTGTATTCAGACTTCAATGTTATGTTTTAATGATTAAATTTGGATTCATATTTCAAAGTTAAACTTTAAAAACGACCAAGTCATTTGGCAATAAAGTTCTTTGGTTATTGTTGAATTGTTTGTTTGTTCCATTTGAGTAGATAAACTTTGTGTTAAGTAGATATGAATACATAATGGTACAGAACTGATCCTTCCAATATGATTGACGTCTAACGACCACATATACAACTACTGAAAATATAGATCATTTGAAATGAGTAATAACTAAAACGAAAAATAAAAAAAAAAGTTCATATGCCATATTAAGAAAACTAAAAGTCAAAAATAACGAAGACGTTTATAAATGACACTGAAAAGATATAACATCCTAAATTTTATAACCAAGATTCTTAAAGAAAATCGGCATGAGCCGTTTAAAGTCTTTCTTTAGACCTAAGTAAACAATTTACAACTTTCAAAGGAAACCAAGTATATCCAATTTTAAAGTTTGTAAAACTGTCAAAACCCATATATTGATACATAACAAATAACAACCTAAACAATTTAGCTTGATATTTACTACATTAGGTAGGGTGTAGCTAGTGATCTTCAAAAAGTTGCTCTTCACTTTATTGTCCCAAAGGCCTGGTCCCGAGATGCTCCTAACGCATCAACCGACAAATATTAGGCCCGTCACTATGTAACCCCGCGAAAGACACACCCATACAACAAGTGTTAGACTAGGAGGCTAGTAAGATCTTAAAACGACAAGTAACAAATAAATTAACCCATGGTTAAAGGAAGTAACCATTATCTTTCCCTTATCCGTTATCCTGAACCATTTACCTGGGTAAACTTAACCAGGTTAAGAGATGTCACTCAAGATTTGGAGGAGACTCATATCTTATAGTAGTATCCCAAGATAACTAATTTACCGTGAGGTCCTTAGATAGTACTTAAATTCCACGTCTTGGTGCATATGTCGCGATCGACATAACCACCTAGACCGTTTTGTCGTTTTTGCCTTTAAGTCTTGTGTCTATCGCTATGTTAAGCCTGTGGTAGGCCAGATTCATGAACTTTGTAGCATCATATTGAATTTTTCGTATCCTTTTAGCATTTCTTTAATATGTATCCCAATTTAAAATGCTCAATATCATTCACTCATTTAGTAATAGTATAAATTTGTCGTTGCAAGTCAGTTTTGAAAAACGACATAGTCTCACTATGCTTATAAGGCTTAAGCATTGACCTCATCTCTATGCCACGTCTCAACTACTTAGAACCTAGATAACCGATCCTAAATTGATCCTAATATTTTTAGTCAGGATAAGATTGTTGCAACCTCCAAATGATCTTTTAAATCCATATTTTATTAATCCTAAAGAGGAGGCCATTGGTTGAGATTATATGTTGATGAACTGGTTTTCTGATCTTCATTAGGTAATTTTCTTGTTGTTTACAATTTCCAAGTCATTTTTTAAAGAGATTTGTAAAATTCTACCAAATTAATGTTATAATGCTTTTGAATTAGACAAAACTTTGGTTTTAATGATTGAAAACGATTAATTTAAACATGTGTTGTCTATCTCACTCGATGGTCTCTTAGGGTACATTTTGGTAGACCGGATATGACAAAAACAGAACAGAACATAGATCATTGTTCCTTATTTACCAAAAATTTTATGTGAAAAATGGAACAGATGGGACAAAGTACTGGAACAAAAATGAATAGGTGCATTCCACCCTCATCCAATGGAAAAGGGCAGAACATGACTATGTTTTAACAACATAACCTCAAATAAAACATAATATTTTTCTAAAACATCAAAAAAGCCTCTCTTTTCACATTTTATTCATTTTGTTAAATTTTATTTATTGTATTTTATGTTGTTTAAACTTTCACTATACTTTCTTCGTAATATATTTTTATATGGTTTTTATATTTCAGTTAACTTATGTAGGGAAGGGTTCAAACGAGAACCCTTCTTATTTGCGAGAACGCGAGAACAATTATAAGCCTCTAATTTAATTTAAGGGATTAAATTTTAAATCCTCCACCCTTTCCATTTCGTTTCTTCCCAATGACCACACTTTCTTTCAAATGCTATTTTGAAGAAAAAGGAAACACAATGTAAATCATACTGGAATTTAAGTTGTCGTGATCATCATCAACAACAACAAACTTTTTTTGAGTTAATTTTGTTTTCATCAATAACTCCAACTCTCTTTGCTTATGAAACATTCTAAGCAAGCAACAACAATGGAGGAATTGTTTCAACTTTCGATGAAATCTCCAATTATCACGACGTTATCACGATGTCATCACGGTGTATCATGGCGCTATCACGGTGTATCATGGCGCTATCACGATGTGTCACGGTGGTATCACGGTGCTATCAGTGCGTATCACGATGCTATCACGACGTATCACAATGGTATCACGGTGCTATCACGGTGCTATCACGGCGATATCACGGGGTATCACGGTGTATCACAGCGGTATCACGGTGTATCATGGCGGTATCACGGTGTTGTTGGGAATTTTGGCTAGAATAAAAAAGTCTTGGAAGTTTGTCCCATATCGGTGGAACAATGAAAGGTGGAAGGGACTTCAAGCCTATAAAAGGAGGTCCAAGGCTTTGGTTTCAAGGCATCCCAATAAAATACACTTTAAGTATTTTATTTTTTCTTTCTTGTTCTCTTGTTATAGAGTGTAGAAAGTGGTGAGTTAAATCTTTGAGAGTGTGGGTGTTATTGGGGAGGCTTGAGAGTTTTGAGCTGTGTGATTGTAACAATTTTTCACATAGTGGATTTTCTCTCTGGAGGCCCGTGGTTTTTCTCCGGTTTTGGAGTTTCCACGTAAGTTCTTGTCTTCTTTTTGTCTTTTATTTTTCTCTATATTTGTTCATTGCCTTGGGTTGTTGGGTAAATATTGAGGCCAATTTCCCAACAGGTGTATCACGATGTTATCACGATGTACCACGGCGGTATCACGGTGTGATATCACAATCGTATGTGATATCACATGTGATAAGTCACAACCGTATGTGATATCACATGTGATAAGCCATAACCGTATGTGATATCACATGTGATACTTTATAATATTGGTTGTTAGGAGATTCTAGTCATACTCGTGTTTAGAAGACTTTGAATTTCGTTGTCTCATATTCACTTATCAGTACATTATTTAATCGTTAATCACATTGAAGGAATTCGTGCTAAGCATGACGACCGTAATACTATGTGGTTTGCTTCTACCAGGTGTTTATTTCATTAACTTTGTTTGTATGCAACTTTTTTTACATCTCATAATTGAATTATTAAATTATTAAATTGGAGGCTCACAATTGTTCTCGCATTCTCGCAAATAGAAAGGGTTCTCGTTTGAACCTCCACCAACTTATGTAATTTATTAAATATCAATAAAAAAATAAAAATGTGTAAAACAAAAAATGGAAACTGTGGAAAGTTTTTATTCTAATGAATGATACATCTTGTTACAAAAAACAGTTTTTATTATTATTATTTAATAATTACTTAAATCAATCAAAATGTATAAAAGATGTAAACAATTTACTAGGAGTATATCAAAGCATTAATAGTCTCATGGTTGGTAACATCCTTGGGAAAGATAATGGATACATCTCTTCTCATGGACGGATCAAGTTAAGGGCACACGGTAGCACGTGCCACCGTATTGTTCCTCCGTCATAGTGTAAAAAATATAGGGTTGTGAAAAGTGTCACCGTATTAATTGTTATATGCTACCATATATATTTTGAAACTGCAATAAAAACACAAACTTTCCTTAGTTCAGTTGATTAAATCCTTGCCTTTTAAACGTGAGGTCTTAGGTTTGAATCTTGGTATACTCATTTTTCTAGTTTTTTTTAGCTTTTAATGTTATATTTATTATGTTTCAAAAAAATTTGTAATAACAAGGCCCGAACTTGAGACCTTTCATTTAAATAGCAATGAACCAACCACTAAACTAATATTGACTTCCGAAGGGAGAATTTCTTCTATGTCCTTACAAAACCCCTAAAATTACTTCTATATCCTTTAAACTTTTAAATTACCTCTATAGGGAAGGGTTCAAACGAGAACCCTTATTATTTGCGCAAACGCGAGAACACTTGTGAGCCTCCAATTTAATTAACCTATATAATTTAATACTCATCATTCATCTCCGCCTTTCTCAACCGCCAACCACCACCGACCACCTCCGGCAACCGCCGACCACCGCCAACCGCCTTCAACAACCGCCGACCACCGCCAGCAACTGCTATCGATGTGATATCACGCCGATATCACGGCGATATCACGTGTGATATCACGGCGTTATCACGACGTTATCGTGGCGTTATCACGACGTTATCGTGTGTGATATCACGACGTTATCGCGTGTGATATCACGGCGATATCACGTGTGATATCACAGCGTTATCACGACGTTATCGCGTGTGATATCACGACGTTATCGCGTGTGATATCACGACGTTATCGCGTGTGATATCACGACGTTATCGCGTGTGATATCACGACGTTATCGCGTGTGATATCACGACGTTATCGCGTGTGATATCACGACGATAGCACGACGTTATCACGAGTGATATCACGGCGTTATGGCGACAATAGCATGGCTTGAAGGTTGAAATGCAGAAAAATATGAAACCAAATGATAAAAATAACACCTGGTGTATTATCAACACAAGACAAATAGAGAAAAAAAAAGAAAAAAAATTCTTTAGATGCGTGAAATGCAAGAGATACGTCAACAATGTGTAATGAATGGAAAGGAGTGATGTATATGACGTCAACATGTGTAATGAATGGAAAAATTCATTTCCATTCATGTCGACTAAGCAGCTGATGCATAGCGCTATTTTTTTTTTAATTAAGTGATGTACATGGGTAATAAGTGTTCTCGCATTCTCGTAAATAGAAAGGGTTCTCGTTTGAACCTCCACCTACCTCTATATCCTTACAAACTTTTAAAAATATCTTATATGTCCAAATACTTATTTTAATGTTTATTAAATCATTTAAATATCAATAATCATTATTATCAAATTCAATTATTTATAAAATTACTATATTACCCTTATACAAGGTTCCAAATAACGTGAGGCGTGGCGTGGCGGCAAGGTCAAGCCTCAAGCCTTGGAAGCCACGGCGAGGATATGGCGTTTTCCAAGGCGTGACTTATGGCGGCAAATCTCTATATCCTATATAATATTATACATATAAACATATATTTTACTACTATTATTCAATGGATTAAAGATAATAAATCATTTAAACTAAGTTATATAATAAAAACTATCAAATAAGACACTAAAAAAACAAGTTAAATCAAATATTATGTTTCAAAAACCCGCGCATTACTCTATGGCGTGCCTCAAGCATAACGTGACGTGAGCCACAAGCCTTGAGCCACGGCGCGCCATGGCGGCTGTTGCGGCGAGCTTTTTCGAACATTGCCCTTATATCATCTATTTTTTTTTTTTACTTTTCTTAAATATTTATCTCCCATCCCAATATGAGTAAACCCTAAACCTATCAAATATCTAATCCTTTGGGTGACACTAAACATGAGGATGCAACGGTCCATGTGAAAACCCACACAAAAATGAGAGTTCCAAGTGGGTATTATGTATACCATACAATTGTGAGGAAAAGTAGAGAATTGACCTTCACAGTTGATAAAATTACATACCATGCCATTTTGTTTTCATCCCTTTACACCATTTTAAAAGGCGGCCGTATTTTTGTTTTTTTACACATTTACACCTTAAACTTTTCCCCATACACACGTACTGCCCTTGAAAATTGCCTCAAAACGGTTTTCGTCCCTAATATTTTATGATTAACTTTTTTATTCTTATATTTTTTATTTCATTTTCATCCCTTCATCCAACTTTGTTAAAGTAAATAATTAAGTCATCTACTTTTTTTATTAAATTATATATTGGATCCTTATATCAATCCATTCTTTTATTTTTTATTTTTAAATTACATAATTCACGTTTTTTTTTCTTTTACTTTATTTATTCGCATTTTTTATTGATTAATTATAAACTATTATAACTTTAACAACAACAATAAAATAATTATATACCTCTTCAATTACTAATAAAGAATGTTACTATACCATACAATTTTCAGGAAAAAAAATGTAACCCTGAAAATTGTTTAAATTACAAGACTATCATCATTGTTAAATTAGAATATTGTCATGGTGGTTAAATTACAAAACTACGATTTTAATTCGTATTGTATAATATTTATAACGATTTTCGTTCCTGCTCTTTAACAATTGTTTTTTTTATCCATGTGTTTTTATTTTTATTTCATTTTCATCTATCCATTCAACTTTGTTAAATTAAGTGGTTAACTCATGAAAAAAATGTTTAATTAAATTACATATTTGATCATAATAGTAGACCATTATTTGTATTTTGTATTCTCAAATTACATGATTAACATTTTTTACTTCTTACCTTATTTATTTTTTAAATGCATTTTGTTTTATTGATTAATTATAAACTATTGTAACTTTATTAAGATAAAAATCATGCACCGGTGTGCACCTTCATTCATTCACAACATTTACTTCTTATTTATTACGATTTTTATTAAATTTATAAGGGCAAATTGCGTCAAAAAGGAACGTACTTTTCTCCAGTTTTTATTTTGGGGAATGTATTTTTAAAATACTCATTTAAGGGTATATAACAAAACTTTACAACCAAAAAGAGGAACCACTTACCAATATAGTAAGTCTACTATTGATTTTTCAATAATTATATTATTTTAAAAATTATAAATAAACATTAATATTGTCATGTCTCTTAAATAATTTCCATGTCATCCGAAGAAATTTCATATAAATAATATTTATCACCTACTCCAAGTCTTAATCCGTATCTCTTCTACGATTATCGTTTTTTAATTTAATTTATCCTCCTTAAAAAAATTCTTAAAAAAATTTGTTTCCGATTTTGTTAGTTTGCTCCAAAAAAACCAAGTTTGTGATTTTGTACGTTTGGTACGTTGACACCGTCTCTTTGTTTTCATTCTTCTTGAAATATAACAAAAAAAAAAAAAAAACAATGGATGTTGAGAAGAGATTGTTTGAGGAATGAAAATAATGGGGTTTTGGAGTTTAGGAAGCGGATTTTGATTTGTGTAAGGCTTAAAGGAAACGAGAATTTTTCAGAAAAATAAAATAAATTTAAAAGAACGGATAATAATGGGAGATGAATTGATTGAGATTAGAGTAGGTGATAAACATTATTTATATGGAATTTCTTATTATTTGTATGGAATTTCTTTTGATGACATGAAAATTATTTAAGGGACATGACAATATTGATGCTTATTTATAATTTTTAAAATAATATAGTTTACTATATTGGTAAGTGGTTCCCCCTTTTTGGTTGTAAAATTTTATTATATACCCTTAAATGAGTATTTTAAAAGTACATTCCCCAAAACAGAAACTGAAGGAAAGTACGTTCCTTTTGACGCAATTTGCCCAATTTATAAGTTAATTTTTTTAAAGCTTTAGATTAAAATCTCTTAAAATTAATATTCTTATTTAGTGTATCTTATTACTTATGATAAAATCTATTTCAGTTTATAACCCGGCACGAAGTCCGGGCTCTTAATACCTAGTTATCACTATTATGCATTGCTCTCCATGTTTGCCTCTAGCTTCTTTATTTGCTCCCCCAATGTTACGGTACTCACAAATAAGGATGCGAATCATGATGGAGTTTCTTTATGAAATTTGAATTGGGAATTTAATAATGATTTGGGAATGTCCTTAAATGGGTTTGTATTTGTTGTGAATGATTTTTGGCCAATCAACAGCTAAATCAAACGAGGATGATGACGGGTTTAGAATTTGGGTTTTGAAGTTGAATTGGAATTTTGATATTTGGGTTTTAGAATAGGGAAAATTGCCGAAAAAGGTAACATAAGTGTCAAAAAAATCCAATCAAGGGAACGTACATTTTTTTTTGCCGAGAAAGGACTATGCATTTGATTTTGTCAAAAAAAAGGAATGTGACCTGATTAACTTGATGATTCCTTAGTCAGCAGGTAACCTGCTGACGTGTCTGTCCAAGTGGCAGTCCAGTCAGCACCATCAAATTGCCGAAAAAGTTAACATAAATGTCAAAAAAATCCAATTAGGGGAACGTACATTTTTTTTGCCGAGAAATGACTATGCATTTGATTTTGTCAAAAAAAAAATGTGACATGATTTAACTTGATGGTTGCTTATTCAGCAGGTAACTAAGTGACGTGTTTAATTTGTCCAAGTGATAGTCCAGTTAGCACCATCACACCTTTGATCATCGTTGATCGGAGTTGACCGCCACCACCACCCACTGCCACCACCACTCATCGTCACCCACCGCCATCGACTGCTATAGCCACGCACCGCCATCGATTGCCATCGCCACGCACCGCCACCGACTGCCACCCACCACCATCCCCCTCTTTCTTAGAATTCAACATCTAATTGCGTATAGATGAGGTAGGCGAGTCAAGCACCACCACCACCCACGTCCGCCGCCACCCCCCACCACACACATCCCCTGTCACCCACCGCCACCCGCTGCAACCCACGACTCCTCACCACCCACCGCCCCCAGCCACCCACTCCCACCACTACTTATTGATTTTGCCGGAAAAGGTAACATGAATGTCTAAAAAATCCAATCAGGGGAACGTACATATTTTTGCCGAGAAAGGACTATATATTTAATTTTGTCAAAAAATGGGGAAGAGTAACCGGTTGTACAAGTTACCGGTTACTCTTTCCCTTTTTTTGACAAAATTAAATGTATAGTCCTTTCTCGGCAAAAAAATGTACGTTCTCCTGATTGGATTTTTTGGACATTTATGTTACCTTTTTCGGCAATTTTGCCTTTAGAATATATGTTGATTTGAGATTTTAGATTTAGGGTTCTTAATTTGTGGTTAGTAGTTTATTCATGTTAGGATGAAGATGTATATTTAAGAAAAATAAAAAAGGCTTAGATAATATAAGGGTAATATTGTAATTTTATAAATAATTAAATTTGATAATAATGATTATTGATATTTAAATGATTTAATAAACATTAAAATAAGTATTTGGACATATAAGATATTTTTAAAAGTTTGTAAGGATATAGAGGTAATTTAAAAGTTTAGAAGGATATAGAAGTAATTTAAGAGTTTTGTAAGGATATAGTATGTTTTTTTAAAGTTACATGGTGTCACCGTTTCTAGCTCCGTCCCTGCCCTGTCTACCGGGGTTCAATTCATGGGGTGAGCATGTGGCGATACCCTAACCATGGGTCGGCTTTCGAGTTGGTCCATGGTCGCCGAGGTTTAGTCGGGTGCCCGTATAGATCCTGGATACCTCGTCGCCGAGGATTAGTCGGGTGCCCATATGGATCTCGGATACCTCGTCAACTTCGTGTCAGGACGTGTGCTCGAGTTTTCTGTTCAATTTTTTTAATAGTACATTTATTTTATGCGTTCCATTTTGTTCAATTCTATTTTATCAATCGCTGAACAACTGTTATGTTCTGATATGTCCTGTCATGTTCTATCCTATACGTCAGATACCAAATGCACTCTTGTCGACCTTTGTGCCCATACCCAATGACCCACAGTCCAACATGTCTCATAAAATAACATAAATAATAATCAAGACATAAAAATTTATCGTCAACAATTCTAATTGAAATTAAATTTAATAAAAGGCAAAGCATAAAAAAATATACATACTAAATTGGAATGAGAAAGCAATAAAATATAAATAACATTCAAAATGAGAATTATCAATAGTAAAAAAGGGGAGGCTAAATCAATATCAATATCATTTATCATTTATATATATTAAAGTAAGAACCTTTAAGAATGAGGTGGCACATTCTAATGCTTGGAATGACCTCTATCTTTTTTCTCAATTTTTTGAATTTTTTTAATGTTGAATATGTTAAAGACCATTATACCCCTATACCAAAACCACAAAGTTTATTGGAATATGGTTGTTTTAGTAATTTTAAAAGAGTAACCTCCAAAACCTTTTCATCTTTATTCTTAAATGTAACTTCATTATTTTGGAGATGTAACCTCCAAAACTCCTCTTCATTCTTAAAGATGAAAGCTACAAATTCATCAATTCATCATGATTTGTTCATTAGTAATTATCTTCTTCTTCTTCTTCTTCTTCTCCACACTAGATGTATTATTCACTTCCTTTAACTATTATTGCTATTCATGTTAGGTAACCTCATTTTCTTCTTTCATATCAATCACTTGATATGTTATTTTTCAATAAAACCCCTTTTCAATTTTTTACTTTAAGTACTAATCCGAGTATTATTTCTTATTGGCTATTGTTGAGATTTTAGAATTTATTTTAACTTATGTTTTCTATATTATACTATGTTTTTCTATCTGAATCAGAAGTTTGTATTTGACGACAGTTTTAAAGATTTGATGACAACAACGGTTCGATAATCACATCTTGCACGTAAGTATTAAAATCTTACATGATGTAGTCTCAATAAGCATAAATATGTTTTTCAATGAATGTTTTTAATTTTCAATAAGCATGAATATGTTTTTCAATGAATGTTATTTTTTATCTTCTATATATTTTTTAAATTTTAGAATTTAGTATAAGTTTTAATAATTATTAAAATTTTAATGTTTATTTACATGGTACTAAAAAATAATAATATGTATACCTAAATATAACAATTGAATTTGATAAAAACCGATTTTAATTGATATAAAAAAAAAAATGAAGATGACGGTTAATTATGCCAATTTAAGATATTTTAATTTACATGTTGAATATTGATAACATAAAGTTTATTGAGATAGACATGTTTTGGTAATTGTTATATGTAAAAGTGCAACCTTCAAACCTTTTTATCTTCATAAATGAAAATGAAACCTCCAAATACATAAATGAAATAGTTATAGTAAAACTTATCAATAACTATTATTTAGAAAAAAACTATGTATATTTTTATTAAAATATATAACAATTGAATACAATAATAAATTGATTTATATTATACATATTAAAACAAAAACCTTAGGGTATGACGTGGCCGTCTCTCAAAGCAAGAAAAGGGTTGTTCTTTTTTCTCCTTTTTTCAAGCTATTCCTATTTTTTCCTTCAAAACCGATAACTAGGGTTGTCTTCTCAACTTCTCTTCAGTCTTCTGGACTTCTCTTCAGTCTTCTCCTCTTTCAAAACTGAAATCGTTCCCAATCAAGAGGCCGGCCCCTTGCTACAATTTTCTCCAGCTCATCGACATCCATGGAAGAAGGAGAAACTGTTGTTGAGAGCTTGCTGGTTTTCAGTTCGGTATTTCTTCTCTTCCAAAATCGAAATCGGTAAGGTTATGTACTTCTATTTTCGTTCCCAAGTTTATATTTGTCAAATTTACATATTTGTGTTTTTGGCAATCTATGGTGTTTAGAATTAGTAATTGATTGAATAAAATATGTAATAATAATAGAAGTGGCCTTACCCATGGATGACTTCAAGTTGGGAGTTGGTGACGATGAATAGGGAGCCTTCAAACTCATCCACAAATAACCTTACTTCTCCCCTTCCTATTCTTTTTTCTTTTGTATCTGCTATGAAATGCGAACCGTATGTATATTTTGATTGATATTTGGGTTTTAGAATTTGAGTTAATTTATGGTTCTAAATTTAAGGTTCTTAGTTTATAATTAGGGTTTATTTATATAATGATGAAGATGAAAATAGAGGTAGCTGATTAATTATCAAAAAATAGAGGTAGTTGATTCTCCATTACAGAATACACAATTATTTTAGGGATATTATCAAGGCTTTTGTCCCGCAATAAACTAATTCGGTCTCCTATCGAAATCCTCATTAGTCATAACCTAAATCGCCCCATGTATTCCAATTGTTACCTCAGGTTAATTGCATGAAAAGGTTAAAACAGTAGTCGATTCTCAAGCTTATGGGTTCAGATTTGACCATGATTGTTTAAACATTTGTTATTATTTTAAATAACCATTTCCTTTTTTGTTAATTGATCTTCCTCTAGCCCAAATTTTTATTTTGCAGCACGCGAATCATCTGGAATAATAGACATGCCACACACATTACAAATTTACATAGATGTGATAATGCACCATGATGAGAAAACTACAGATTATGATCATTTGCCTCTATTATGAGCATTTTTTAAACTTATTCTATTTTATCATTTTTTGCAGAACAAAAACCACATGTTCGAGATGAGGGTAGAAAAAAAGTTGTTTTTACATCGGATTTTTTACGTTTTCAATGTATGTTATAATTTGTACATGGAGCACTTTTATATGCAAATAAGAGTTTCAGTGGTTTATGACATGCATCTAAATATTATATCTTTTTATGTTATTGCTCATAAACATTGCAGCATAAACGTTTCTCATGTTTGATAAAAATTATATATTTCTGTATTATTTAGTTTTAGTCTTAGAAGAACTTTCTTGCCACCGCGCGAGCGCGGTGCCACACACTAGTACATCTTAAAAGGAAAAACCACAAGGTATGATGTGGCATCCTCTAAGGGCTAGAATCCCATTTATCCTTTTTTCTAGGAATTTTGAATTTTTTAAATATTAGATATGTAAAGACTTTTCTATCCCTATATTGAAAACACAAAGTTCATTGAAATGAGGGTTGTTTTGGTCATTTTAAAAAGTATAACCTTCAAGTTCTTCTCATTTTAATTAATATGATAATAATGTCATTCATTATTAGAGTCATTATTTCAAACATAAATTGACCACCTTTTCACTCATCCTTCAAACTTTTCATTTACCATCAATTAAATCATCAAACACATGCTACACTATATATACCAACTATTTCCAAGTCTTTTTCATCAAAAAGGAAGAACCATAGGTGTTGATGTGGCATCTTCTATAGCCAATAAACCAATTTATTTTTTTCTCATTCATTCTTCTTTTAATCTTTTTTATATTTTCAATAATAATTTTTCATCAACATTGATGGTTATTTATGTTTGCAATTAACACCATCTTTTCATTTTCCCTACATACTCTCTAACTCCAAACTATTTATACTAATAGAACCTATGATAGATCATACATTCACCATATTTTTTCATGATTATCATCTTTATAGTTTTTTTATGTATCTCCTCTCTATTTTTTTCTTTTGTTTATTTCGAGAAAACTAATCCATATATTATATATGCATTTTGTAGAAATTTTGTTGGTGATTTTAGAGTCTGTTTGTCATGTTCAAATAAACTTTGAGAGACAAGGTATGCATCGCTCTTACCTTTTGTTAAAATTCTAAAGTACTTTTTTTGTTTATTTTGTCTCTATTGTTTTTTTCTTTGGATTACTTCGAGAAAAATAATCCATGTACCATATATCATTAATCAGATATGCATTTTATAGGGATTTTAGAATCTCTTTATTTAACCAAGACCTTCTTTATATTTTTTATATATTTTCAATGAACTTAAAGGTAATTTTTTAAGAGTTGTTTTGCAGTTTTGCTTGCAACAACTATTCGTCAATGGAATTTCGAATATATTACAATCATTTATGTGTCGTGAGTAAAGTTCATTCTTTGTTTATATCACATTGTTCATATAGGAAAATCTAAATTTATATTACATTCTTTGCACATATGTTTTCTTTGATTTTTTTTGCTTAACAGTGGTTTTTTCGACGAAACTGCGGGTGCATTATTGATAGCGATTTAAGAAGACAAGATACAATATATAATGTAATTATAATAAGTAATCCTCAATGGTTATTTGTTATTTTATTCAGGTTCTATTTCGAGAAAATTAATCTGGGTTTACATTTTTTAGAGTGTTGTTAGAGCTTTAAAGCTCTTTTCTTATCCCAATCTTTTACATTTTTCAAGTTTTTTACTTGATTAAATATTTTAAAAATATTAGAATAAATATTATTGTTATTTAGATGACACATAAATACAATAATATTTATATTTAGAGTTGGGTTCCGGTGAGACCAAGTCAATTTGGTGAGACCGGTGAGACCAAATTCTGTCCATAGATCATTTTTACAAGGCAATGATCTGATGGTTAAAATTAGCCATTTATTTTAAACGTGAAGGGGTATTTTTGACTACTTTATAATTTTCCTTCTTCTCAAGCCGGAAGTCAAAATACACACAGACAGATTGGTCAAAATACACACAGATAGATTGAGCTTCCATCAACGACTCCTCCTCCATCCATGGCGCCTTCTTCCTCATCAATGACGCTACAGAAATCAACCTTCTTCCTGCATCGTACAACTGAAATTGAAGAAACTTCCAACGATTGTTGATTTATGCTTCCATCAAAATACACAGTGATTAGATCGATTGTTCATTGTTGCTTGTTGATTTCATCTTCCAGCGATTGTTGATTGTTAAAATACACACAACAATTGTTGATTTTCAAAATACAAACATCAATTGTTGATTTCTTCCATTAAAATATCGTTTATTACTCACTATGCATTGTCAAAAACTACCTTCTTCATCTTTATCAGTTTCAATAGAAATTGTCATTGATTTTACCTAATTTCTTAAACTCTCACTGTATACAGGTAAGATTTGAACAAATACCTAATGTGTTAATCTTTAATTTTTCTACTTTGTTTCTACATAGAAGATAAAAATTATGTTTTAAATCTAGGGTTTAAGAAATTTGAATTTCTGAGAAAAACAATGTCCAATGAAGATGATCACCATATGATCTTGATTGATGCTACCAACAAGTACATGGTCGTTGTTTTTTTTTTCTTTTTTTTTTTGGAAGAGGTATCCCAGACCACATTGGGCCCAGACTAATCCTCGGCAATTTTGGGCCGTAGCCCGACTGCTAAAGCATGCAGCCCGGGTCGAAGCCCCCGTACCTCCAGAGTGCGTCCCCTAGGGCTCGAACTCGGGTTCACCACTATGCGGTGCCCAAGCCTTACCACTAGGCTAACATTCCTTTGGTCATGGTCGTTGTTTTTTATGTGAATTCTTTAGTTTTTAATTTGTTAGTTATTTTGAATAATGATTTTGCTATGAAGTTTCATCAACCATATGCAAATATACAAAAATTCTCAATGAAATACTTTTACATGTTTAGATTTTAGGGGGAAATGCCTTATGAAGATAATCTCAAGAGCATGTTTATGACGGTGACAATGTAATGAACGTCATTAGTTCTTTTGGTTAATCATTTTCATTGTGAAGGTTCTTAAACTAGTTATCCTTGAATGCTTTTACATATTTGATTTCTATTAATGTCTTATGGCATTGGCTTCTGATAGTTTATTTGCCCCTATTTCTTGTTTCTTGTTTTTTGGTTCTAGAGATTCTTCACAACATATATGTTGTAAAGGTACCAGGTGCTTTATTGATTTTGGAATTAGGTGGATTATTGCAAACAATGTCATTTTGATAGATAGTCTTACCCGATTAGTTAACCTTCACAATGTTTTTTCTGTGAAGGTTCAAGTTTTTAAATATACATTACAAATTGGTAAACTTATTTCTTTGTATTAAGTTTACTATGAAGGATTGAGCTTACTGGTTTGTCCTGTTTTCTTTATCTGCCTATGACCTTATTTGTATACTTGTCTTGTGTTTTTTTATCAAAGAAAGTATGAAGGTAAACAGAATGTCTGTGGTGGTGTCACCAACATGAAATGAGGCCTTGGTGGTGGGTGTGGCTGGGACAAAGTGGTGGGCATGGATGTGGTCGAGGGCAGAAGTCAGTGGTTGAGAAGTTTATTGATGAACGTGATAAGGAACTAGTAAGCTTGGCAACTAAGTTTACCAATCTATATAAAGTGTTAGGTGTTCTTAGTTTGGCAACTTGATTCTCTGCATGGTGAGTTCTTTTCTTACTGCAGTTAGTTTGGCAACTTGAGGTGTAAAGTGTTAGGTGTTCTTAGTTTACTTGCCATTGATGTTACTTTTTAATATGAAGGAATAATCTATTTAAAATAGAACATTCACGCTAACTCTGTTGTGAACGTTCATAAAACTGGTTTATTAGCTTACATAACCATTTGAAATTGAATTTTAACATTAACTTTGTTGTTAAGGTTCATATGATTGTTGTATTACAAGTTCACATAATCCATTTAAATTTGAATCTTCACATTAATATTGTTGTGAATATTCATATAATTGTCGTATTACTAGTTTACACAATCCTTTTAAAACTAAACATTTCCATTAACTCTGCTATGAAGGTTCATAATTGTTGCATGAACCTTCAAATTAACTTTGGCGCGAAGGTTTATAAAATTTTGGTGTTATTATATTACATAATCCCATTTAAAGTTGAACTTTGATGTTAAAATTGTTGTAAAGGTTCATGCAATTGTTATATTATTAACTTACATAAACTATTTAAAATTGAACCTTCACAATAACTATGTTGTGAATATTCATAAACTTGTGTTATTGACTTATGTAATCCATTTAGAACTTAACATTCACATAACCTTTGTTGTGAAGGTTCATATATTTGTCGTTTTACTAACCCCTGTAATCTATTTAAACTGAACCTTCACATTGACTTTACTGTGAAGTCAAAAGTTGTTGATGGTTCTTTGTAGTTTTTGGTCAGATATATGCACGACATGATGAGCGGTTGGTACAAATCTTTGTTGATTCATCATTATAGCCAAAGTATTTATCAGGGGAAATGGTTTGTTGGTGCTTGTTAACATAATATGGTGTTGTTTGAAGGTGAAACCTCAAAGGATTATAAGACTTAAGTGGCATTAAGATTTGTTCAATGGTTGAATATTCCTTGGGAGTTGAAAACAAATTTGAAGGCGGGAAAACTGAATGAAAAGTTAAAGAAGGGGTTATGGCACTTCAACAATGAACAATGAACGCTAGAAATTGTCAAAATATTTATGTAAACATAGTATTCTAGTTTACTTTACAACATATTATTTTGTAAAATTTCTTGGGTTTTTTTTTTGTATTCTTAGTTGCTTATATTCATGCTGATGATGCTTCAAAAAGAAAAGAAATATATTTTCATGTTTTTGGCTTACATAATCTATATAAAACTAAATCTTCGTATTCATTTAGTTAACCTAAGGTTAACTACATTTTCATATTCCCGACAATTTTGGGGGCTAAACATGGTCCTACTTAAATGTCCCTAGGCATGCACACGAGAAGGCTCGAACTTGGTTAGGGCGCTATGAACTATAACCAATCCACCACAACATTGAAAAGGCACCTTCACAACAAGTTTGTTGTGAATTTTTTTGAAGTTTGTGAAGGAAAAAACAATATCATGCACATAATTTAGGATAACTATCTCAAAATTATTTAGAAAGTATAATGCTACCAAAACTCAAAACAATTAACTAAAGATCCACATAGAATTTTTGTTGTGAATGTTCATCCATTAAATGTGAAGGTAAATAATATTTTCAGACAATGAAGTTGACAAGGATCAAACCAACCTACTAAACCTTACATAAATACATCAAAGCAATGCTAGAACTTCACCTAGTACTTATTTATAAAGTTCATTCAGTTGTAGGTCTATATGAACTTTGACTACAATGTGTGCATTTGAAATCAAAATATAATATGAAGATTTTGTACAAATAACAAAAAATTTATTTGATAATTGGAAAATATCAAAATAATCTTCATCAACGAGATCTTGCATCAATTTCTCAACGCTCTTGTCCAAATCCAATTTCTTTCTTCATTGATAAAGTTCTCTCCATTCTCCGAGTTGTTATGGTACTCTTTCTATCCTCTAATTTGATGATATTTGGACTTTTGAGATTCAAGAACACTAAATAGTAATCATCCCTTCTGAAGATTAAGACAAGAACCTGTTTTACTGCATACCAATACACAAAAAGTTCATAGAAACTTTAGAGCAAACTACAACGACAGGTCAAAATACTTGATAAAGTTGAACCTTCACATCAACTTTTGTTGTGAAGGTTCACTTATTTTAAGTGAAAATATAATTAATTAATATGTGACAATATATCGTAACTTAATTTCAGTATAAAAGGTAACAAGTTGGTCCCGAACGAAATTTAGTGAATCTTCACAATAACTTTATTGTGAAGGTTTGTTTCTTTGATAAGAGGGTAAGAGTTATTTGACACAAGTTTTGGAAATGTCAATGGTTTAATACCTTTTGATCCATCGGAGTCTTGGCTTGCCTCTGAGTCTACTTGATTTCGAGTTTCATGTCAGTTGGTGTGTGTGTTCAATTTCATTTGTTTATCATCATCTAGTTGAATTTTTTGTTCTGCTCAAATCAAAATACAAATAAAAACTGAATTAACAAAAAAAAGTATTTGTACTAAAAAATCCATTAACGAGTCTACTTATAATAACGGCAAAATCAAATTATAAGTTATAACTAAAATCAATTATGATTATTGCTATAAAGAATGCAAAGGCTTGTAATCTTGCTATTATGATATCATTAACACAAAATAATAAACAATTAATGAAGGGTAAGTTGTGCTAAGTAAAATCAAGTTAATCTTTACTGCATGTTTTTTGTGAAGGTTTATGAGCATTTATTGCAAAAAGTGGAAGTCATTAGGAAAAACTATCTAAATGAAAATTCGGCTTATTTGATGCATCTAACTTCTTCATTCTTTGTATACATGCACGTTAATATATCTATCTCTCTCTCTCTCTTGCACACACATACACATATAGATACATACATAAAAATTCATGATGGATCATGTTCTAACGAAAATCTTTTTTATGGTTTGTAATAGTGTAATTACAACACCATATATTAGCACAAATAATAAACATTGTATAGAATGTAAGTTGGTCCCAAGTGAACCTTCACAGTATATTTGTTGTGAAGGTTAGTAAATATGGGAAGAAAAAGTTGGGCATTTATTGCAGACAACCAAAGTAGAACCACTAGGAAAGAAAATCTAAACAAAGCCTTGTTGTACTTCACTGCCCTAATTCATAGTAATTTAGGACAATTATAAGTTGCAATTGTTATCACTATGGAAAAGAATAACAAGATGCTACTAGTGATTAACTAAAACAAAATAATAAGATCAATAAATCAAAAGTAACTTGAACCCATATTGGTAAAATATGGTCGTGTCAAGAGTAAAACAAATACACATTGCAAGGACGATTAAAAGAAAGAACTAGAAAGTAATTGTGAACTTAACCTTTACAACAAGGTTTTTTTGGAAGGGTGTCCAAGCCTATGGCCCGACTAATCCCCGGCAAGATCAGGGCTAGAGCATGCCCCTTTGTAAATGTCCACAGGTTGCGCATGGACGGATTTGAACCTGGGTTAGACACTATGAACCCCCCAAACCTTACCCACTCCACCACAACACGAACCTTCACAACAGAGTTGCTGTGAAGGTTCATATGTTTCAACTAAAAATAAAATTAATTTATATTGCAAACCCTCATTTAGCCTTACACAAGTTATTTATCATCGTTAGTTAATAAAATCGACATAAAACAAGAAAGCCTAACATAATGTACTTGAAGTTTAGTTTAATCAATTAACATATTATCAATCTATATGGCAAAGAAATCCCACTACAAATGTTGATGACCATGCATGAAATAATTAAGATCAAGGAAAGGTGATTTGTGAAATGACTTTATGTTTACACATCATTCAAGTATAGAAATAAAACTGAACCTTCACAACAAATATGATGTGCATGTTTCAAGTGAAAGTAAAACCGAACCTTTATAAAGTGTATTTTTGATCTATTAGGCAAGTGAAGTATTATCAATATGTTTTAATTGGAAGTTCTAACACCATCTTTGCCTCATCATTCTTGCCTACAATATTGAAATACAAATAACTCAAATTATAAACATTGTCTACAAGATAACTTGGTCCCAATTGAATTCAAGTAAACCTTCACAATAGGTTTGTAGTGAAAGTTTGTTCATTCAATATGAGGGTAAGAACTATTTGACTCTAAACAATTGGGAAAGTTTAAAGGTTATTTACTTTCTTCTATTTAACGTTAAAGATAAAGTAGAGAAGCAATTAAAAGAATCTAAACAACAAACCACTTAATCTACAAAGTAACTTGTAGTGAAAGTTCATTAAGTTGTTACCTTGAGTGTTCATCTCATTTTTACACTCAAAAGCGGAAGAAAAGGTGCAAGACAATATACTGTTGACTTTTATGTAAGTAATACCAAACAAATATCTCAAACACCCCCTTAAACACCCTACTAACTTTTATGTCCAATTGTATTGCTCAATCTAGTGTTTTACAGTTCTATGGTCTTTAGTTATTGACCACACCCACATTCAAAAGTTTCTCAAAGTGCCTAAAAAGAGGATGGTAAGGGGATGCAATACTAATACAATCATCATTTTATTAAAATTGAAAAAAATGTGCTTTGATTTTTCTTTAGTAAATAGAGCAAGTGTT
The DNA here is from genome assembly GCA_030169165.1 of Centaurea solstitialis. NCBI lineage: Eukaryota > Viridiplantae > Streptophyta > Magnoliopsida > Asterales > Asteraceae > Centaurea > Centaurea solstitialis. The sequence continues at coordinate 46,718,192 of CM058044.1, forward strand.
TCGGAGCTTCTGTTTTCTGAAACTCCTAATATTAATACCAAAATATTTAAGCTCAAAACCATGTTAGCTATATAGAAATCTTGTAGAATTCGTGATGGTTGCTACACATTCAAAAATCAACATCCAAGACATTCCCTGTTCTCATATAAACGTGTACTTCACAAACTTCCCATAAGCCAAATAAGAGTGTGTGTAACCAACAATAAAAACAAGCCTATTTTGGAGAAATAAAATAGGGGAAATCTGATTCATTTCAGACAACAATCCAAACAAATATGATCCATTTGTATAAGACAATTTAGGGTTTGGGGTTTTCGTTTAGTAACAGATAATAACAATCCATTTGTATCAGACAACAATCCACACGAATATGTTCCATATATGTGCAGATTGAAGAACATTAATAAAAAAATTTGAGAAAAAACGAACAAGAGAAGTGTCGATTTACCACAATAGATGCTCGAATATGCAACGGGATGTAAAATTCGAACCCTAAACTTGATAATCTTGAGTAGAAGTATCGATTTACCACAATAGATGCTCAAATCTGCAACGCAATGTAAAATTCAAACCCTACACTTGATAATTTCGAGAAGAAATCGACGATTTAAGTGTTAATTTCATCTAACAAAAACCCTGGGGTTGATAGCGAGTTGGAATTCGAGAAGAAGGCGAGGAGATGAAGGTGAGAAGATAAACGAGTTGGAATATGATCAATCGCCTGTGTTATTTTGACTTGAAGAAAAGCCACCGAAAATCAAAATATTACACTAATGCCACCGTATAATTTGGGGCCATTGATCATATTGATGATGTGATCCAAGGGTTAATAATTGGTCTTACCGGTCTCACCAAATATACTTGGTCTCACATGATCCCAAGTCTTATATTTATATTTATATTTAGTTGTCAAAATATAATTGCGTTAGACAAAACATATAGAAAACAAAATAAAAAAAAAACTTTAAAACTCAACAAAGGTCAATAAGAAATAATACCCGGATTACTATCCTCAAAATAAACCAAAAATCGGTTTTGTTAAAGAATAAATTTATGTGGACAATCATGATGCATGAACACATGAAAGGTTTGGAGGTTTCCTTTCAAGAATTGAGATGAAATGATTTAGAGGTTTTATCTTGAAGAATGAAGATGAAAATGTTAAGAGGTTAAATAGATGAGTGGTTTAAAAGGGGAATGAAAAGTTAGACAATTATGTCTTAGATAATTGTCAATAAATGAATCACATTATTACATTAAAGGGTTGAAGGTTACACTTTTATTTATAAAATGACCAAAACAACCCTCTCTCAATGAACTTTATGTTTTAAAAATGGTCTTTAACATATGGCATCCTTTAAGAGCTAGATTCCCATTTATCTTTTTTTTTTATGAATTTTGATATTTTTAAATATTAGATATGTAAAGATTTTTCTATCCCTATATTGAAAATACAAAGTTCATTGAAATGAGGGTTGTTTTGGTCGTTGTAAAAAGTGTAACCTTCAAGTTCTTCCCATTTTAATTAATATGAAATAATGTCATTCATTGTTAGAGTCATTATTTCAAACATAAATTGACCACGTTTTCATTCATCCTTCAAACTTTTCATTTACCATCAATTAAATCATAAAACACATGCTACACTATATATACCAACTATTTCCAAGTTTTTTTCATTAAAAGGAAGAACCATCATGTATGATATGGCATCTTCTTAAGCCTTCAAACCTATTTATATTTTTTTGTCAATTTTTTGATTTTTTAAATGTTTGAAAGTTGTATATAAGAAGGCTTCTTTAGTAATTTGTACTACAATTTAAGTAGCTTTTAACTTGCAAACTATTTAACTTCCTATAGACATTCATTATGTTTTCTTCATCTTTCCATTTATTAATTACAAGAAAACCTACTACAAGATCATCTATAAATTACAACCTAATGCTCCATCAGAATGAAATTAACCACTTTTATGTTGTGTATTATGTTTTATGAATGTTTGTATGTTTGTTTTGTTGTTTCTTCTTTGTAGAATTTACTTTTCGTCGAAACCATTGCTCATTCTTCATATAATTTCGAGGTAAGTAAAATTTTTATTTATTTATTTTGTGATTATGTGAGCTATACATTGTTGATGTGTGTATATGTGTATCATTCTCAATTGATATCATTTTTTTTAGAAAAAAATTTCATGTATTTTTGAAGTTTTATGTGTATTTATATTTTGTTGTTAAATAGGTTTTTAGTTTTTTATTCAGAGTTTATTTACAATTATTATCTTTCTACTTTCTTCGCCATACTTAAAAATTGATTATCATTGTTGGTAGTATAATTTTTCTTCTTCCCGTTAAAATTTTCAAATAATGTTTATACTTTGTATTAAAAACTATTAATACAAATATATATTGTTTTTACTTTTAATTTATTCATCGTCGATATATGCATTGATATGTATTACGACAAAACAATCATAGTTATATACTTATAATGATTATTATCAGGGTTAAGTTCTGGTGAGACCAAGCCTTTTTTGTGAGACCGGTGAGACCAACATATTTTACTTGAAACTTCACATCAAAACATTTGTGAAGGTAAAAAAAAATTGAACATTCATCGTTAAAACATACTAAAAAACACTATCGAATTTTTTTTTCCAAAAAAGGTTAAAAAACGAAACCTTCACAGCAGTTTTTTTTTGTGAAGGTTCGCATTATATAATATGTAACCTTCACAAAACTTGAGCAGTGAAGGTTTCCTTTTTTAGCTTGTTTTCGATATTTTTTTGCATCGAAAGTGATTTTTAGGTCTACGTATTCGAGTTTTATGTACATTTACGGTCTTTTTTGTGATGTTTCATACGTTAGGTATTGGTCTCACGCGGTCTCACAGTAACAGCTTGGTCTCACCTGATCCTAAGTCTTATTATCAATAGCCTCACATATTTCTTTTATTATTTTGAGTCAATTACAAAGTTTGATATAATAAATATGGATGTATAAGACTTTGAAATATTCATCATCCCAAATTAATGGTAATATGATATATTGGAAGGAGAGAAATGGTTATAATTAGGCCATCCGCATCCCTCACGGTATGGGGCCGGTACCGCTATGGTACCGGCGGTAACACCAAAGAGGGTGGATGGTATGGCTAACGGTATGCAGGAGATCGGTATGGATTCACCGTTCAACAAAAAATCTCAACACACACACATATATACATACAATGTATATATATATATATAAAGTAATATTTTAGTATTAAATATATATAGGTGGTATGAGTGGTACGGGTGTGGGTGAATGGTATGGTAATGGTAAGGTAGTGGTAAAGCTGATGTGGCGCTGAGGTGGCAGCCTATGCAGGTGGTATGGGTGGTATGGCTGTGGATGGCCTTATGGTTGGAGTTAGAAGAAACCAAATATTAATTCTATAATACAATAATAAAAGAAAAATCAATGATGAAGACTTTGTTTGTTAATGTATATATGTTAATGGGAAATTACGTTTCATTTTAAATCGGTTCAATACTTCTTTACAAAAAAATCTAAATCCATGACCTATTTTGAATTCACTCGGAACCAATTGCTAAATATTATAATGTAAGATAAAAGAGAAGATCCATGATGAAGGCTTGGTTTTTTTTTAGGGAAAAGTACAAAAAAACCCAACGAACTATCCAGTTTTGAATGGTTAAGTCCTTAAACTATTTTTTTGAATGAAAAAACCATTAAACTTTCACATTTTGTTTGATTAAGTCACTAAATTATTTTTTTGAATGAAAAAACCATTAAACCTTTTTATTTCGAATGATTAAACCCCTAAACAATTTCTTTTGAATAAATAAACCATCAAACTTTCAAAATTTGGTTACTTGTACCCTCTTAACAAAAATAAAAAAATTACCAGTAACCAACTAAAAATGTTTTAAAGTAAAAATATAAATATATTAAATTAAGTTAAATGAATATAAGTAGTCAAATTTCTAAAAGTTCGATAATTTATTTTATTAAAAAAATATTCAGGGACTTAATCATTCGAAATGAAAAAGTTTAATGGCTTTTTCATTCAAGAAAATAGTTCAGTGACTTAATCATTCAAAATGAAATAGTTTAATAGTTTTTTCATTCAAAAAAATAGTTTAGGGACTTAATCATTCAAAACCGAATAGTTCGTTGGGTTTTTTTGTACTTTTCCCTTTTTTTTATTAATATAATATTAATAGAGAAATTGCAGTTTATTTTAACACAATTAATACTTTTTACAAAAACCAATCCGTCACCGTGCAACGCACGGGCCTGCCACTAGTGATATGAATTACTATCTACATCCAAAAAAAGTGAATTGCTTCTCTTACACACTTCAACATCAAAGTACAATTTTTATATTCCCAGTGCATTCATATCAATTCCCTATGCATTTGCGAGAATATGTGGAACCCCTAGATTAATCTCCAAAAGAGTCCTTGAGGAGAGAAGGGAGTTCCAACATATATAGTGAAGATTTGGTCCAAGTCTAGCCGATGTGGGACTCTAACACGCCCCCTCCAACTTAGGCTAGATAGAAAGCCTAGAAGGGCCACGAGAGGACCAGGAGAGGTGGGACTCTAACACGCCCCCTCCAACAGAGGCTAGATAGAGAGCCTAGAAGGGTCACGAGAGGACCAGGAGAGGGTCAAGAGAGTGCCGGCATGTGAGTCCGTAGAGTGGTAGACCTTGCTCAACACGCCCCCTTACGTGTGGCGTTCTTTCTGCCTAACACGTGGATACTTTTTGGGTTACGTGGAGTCCGTGCGGCTTTTTGACCAACCACGGGTGAACCTTGCTCTGTTACCATGTAAGTTTGTGGGGTTCCAACTCAAAACCAATTGGCTATGAGTGGAGTAGCCTAGGACCCTTATAAGCACATTACAAGTTCACTCTGTGTCCGATGTGGGACATTGCTCAACACGCCACCTCACGTGTGGCGTTCTTTCTGCCTAACACGTGGATACTTTTTGGGTTACGTGGAGTCCTTGCGGCTTTTTGACCAACCACTGGTGAACCTTGCTCTGATACCATGTGAGGAATATGTGGAAAACCCTTAGATTAATCTCCAAATGAGCCCTTGAGGTAGAAGAGGTTCCAATATAGTGAAGTTGGTCCAATCTAGCCGATAGGTGGGACTCTAACACCCCCCCTCCAAAGAGGCATAGATAGAGACTAAAGGGTTCCGATAGGACCCAGGGAGTTGGGAACTCTAACAAATTCTCACCCTTAACAAATAGTGCAAATAACCCAGTAAAAAAAAGGATTGCTATTTACACCCTTTTGGGTGCATTGGAATAAAAAAATGCATCCGAAAATTGAAAAAAGACTTAATGTTAAATAGAATGTAAGTAAACAATTCACTTTGAGATCATATGATATTCAAAAATACATAAGCATGCCAAAAATAATCATAGCTCATAAACTCCCCCCTAACTCATAAAAGTAAGATCGCATACCCAGTGTGACCACATCCACTCCCACCCCCACCGTTAGAGGATAAAATGGCATCTTTGGGGAGAAGGAAAGGCTTAAAGTAGAATGGATAAGAAAGGAGAATTTGTTTTATGGTGGACCCTTAATTTTGGCTTGCGGATGGAGGTTCTTTAATAATTTAAGAGTGATCAATTTCACATATCTTCCCTATAGTTTTTGCTTATATTTTGGATTTAATTCTTTTTTAAGTTTTTATTTTTATAACACTTGTGGTTCCTTCACTTAAATTATTAGAGTTAAACGCAAATTTGATCTTTATGGTTTACAAAATTTAACGAGAAAGGTCTATCAATAGAGGTTTTAACAACAAACGTCCATCTACTTTTATTTTTATAATAGATATGGTCCTTGCTATTATTACCTTTAAATAAAGTATCTTCTACATTCGTATGGTTTCGAAACTTCCTAGGGATGCAACCAAAAACCAATTTTTTTTTTCTATAAATCAACCGAAAACCAATAAATACTATCGAAATCAATCAAAACCCCCAAAAAAAATCTTAATTAAAATAAATCTCAATCGAAAAAAAAAAAAAAAAAAAATCTCTCAAATCCATTTTAAAAATCGAAAAAACATCTTTCATAACTAATCAAAAACTTAGTTATTTAGTTTGTCGTTTAAAAAAAATAAATGGGATAAAACACTCATGGGACTTGCACAGGACTTCTAAAAGTCATAAATTCTGACATTTTGGGTCCACGGCTGTTGATTGTTGACCGTAATAAAATGCAAGATGACTTTTGAATCCTATCGGGATTTGTTTTGTGGGTTTAATTTAAAATTGGTCATCTCAAACTCCGCACTTGTTATCTTTTCCACCAGATCCATTATCAAACCCTTTACTTTCTTTTAACAAATTAATCTAAATCACAAAAAACCATGGCTGATGATCAAACGGTGTTCTCCACCTTGGTGCCATGGGCTGAATTAAGCGGCAAGGTCGTGATGGTCACCGGGGCTTCGTCGGGTCTTGGCCGAGAGTTTTGTTTGGACCTCGCTAAAGCCGGATGCAAAATCGTTGCGGCCGCGCGCCGAGTAGACCGGCTCGTGTCTCTCTGTGACGAGATCAATGGAGCTGGAGCGGAAAACGTTGGAGCCGCGGCCGTGGAGCTTGATGTGGCTGCTAAGGGTCCGGCCATTGAGGCCTCCGTGAAAAAGGCGTGGGATGGGTTTGGACGGATCGATTGTTTGATTAACAACGCCGGAGTTAGAGGTAAATTATTTTAAATGCTTTGTTTATAAGCATCGTTGAAGTTTAGTTTAATTAATGAACCATGGTAATATGTTTTATTTAATTAACGAGTTTGTTTGGTAAAGTAGGTTTTAACAACCAATTTTAAAATAAAATGAATAGATGTGAGTAATTAAATTACTATAAAACAAATGTTTTTAACATATTTTAATACATCTTTTTATTAAAATCCTATGAAATACTGACATCCAATACATTTTTTTGTGAATGCATGAAATACTTAAGGAGGTCCATATAACAACACTCTTTTTTTTAATTTCAAGCGATGATTTCCAACCCAAATATGATATTAGAATGTAATTGAACTCTAAATCCTATCCAATTCTACAAATCAAACGATATCCATGTTTATGCCAAAGTGGGACTCCTAGAAAAGGAGATCTGTAACAACGAAATATTCACTTAAAACAATGAGGCCATAAATGAACGAAGAATCTGGTTTATGATCTCGATGGCGTTATCCCATGCTTGAATCTATGTCGTCAAGTTTAAAGTTTTGACGATTTGTTTACTTTTAGGTAATGTGTTGAGTCCGTTGGATTTGCCTGAAGAAGAATGGGAAAGTACTATGAGAACAAACTTGACAGGAACATGGTTGGTGTCAAAGTATGTTTGTAAACATATGCGCGATGCAAAGATAGGAGGATCAATCATAAATATCTCATCGACTGCTGGTCTTGATCGTGGGCAACAACCCGGGGCTCTCGCTTACGCCTCTTCAAAGACGGGTGTTGTCACATTGTCGAAGGTTACCTTGAATACATATTTTAGATTCCCATGATGTCATTTATAGTTGTCAATGTCTTCTTGCTGAACTCGTGTGACTCAAACAGGTAATGGCTATGGAATTGGGTATGTACAAGATCAGAGTGAACTCGATTAACCCGGGACTTTTTAACTCTGAGATTACAGAACGTCTAATGAAAAAGCCATGGCTGAGCAATTATGGTCGAAGAACCATTCCGTTAGGAACAAATGGCACAACCGATCCAGCCTTGACTAGCCTAGTCAGATATCTAATTCATGACTCATCTGAATACATTACTGGCAATACATTTATTGTTGATGGAGGTCACACCTTAACCGGTGTCCCGATTTTCTCTTCGCTTTAGAGCCTTAATATTGCAAAATCCATTGCACCTTGTACTACCAGATCAACCATTTGAAGCAAATTTATGTCTGGGTTTCAAAGAGAGCAAGACGGTTTTTTGTTTTTATTCGTATCGATGACATTTACTTTTCCGACATTTGTTTTGTAGTTTTGTATTTGGACTTGAATGTTGTGTTTTAATCATCAAACTTGGACTCATATCGTAAAGTTAAAAATTAATAAATAACCATGTCATTTGAGTGGCTAAACTTTGTGTATTGATACGAATAAATGAGTGGGTATAGAACGTTACACATGTATAAAAAAGTTTGTCATATAAAATTTTTTAAGAACTTGATATAACAAACATGTTTAAAATGACAATGAGAAGAATATAGAAGAATTGAGGATTTATTTTCATAGGTGCTTCTGAAATGGGTAAATTTGATGTCAATGGGCTTCCTTTGGGTTTAAATGTGAATATGAATGTAAAAAGTAGAGCCCATTTTGCTTATTGTAATATGGTTTATACAGGTGGCTAAATTCGGTCCGGAATTGGTTGGGCACATATTTATAAAAGGGATTACTTCTTCAAAATGTATCCAACTATGCCCAATATACTATTGTATGTATCCACCTAAAAAAATACTTTTTGTATGTATCAAACTTTATTTTTTAGTCTATTGTGTGTATTTTTTAGTCTATTATGTGTATCCAACTATGCCCCAATATACTATTGTGTGTATCAAAAATACACATAATAGACTCAAAAATAAAGTTTGATATATACAAAAAGAACTTTTTTAGGTTGATACACACAATAGTATATTGGGGATAGTTGAATACATTTTGAAGAAGTAATCCCATTTATAAATTACTAGATACGTATCCGGTATCCGTGCACGATGCGACGCAAAACATCTCTAATCTAAAGCTGAAACTCAAAAGAGTTATCTTGTTTTATGTGTTTTTAGATCCCATATCAGATGTATAAAATTCAAGATCAATATGGATAATTGGTCAGAAAATTTTGAAAAGATTTGCTAGATAGTAGGTCTTCAAACTCATGATATTTTGTTGTTTCTAGCAGACCAACCTATGCATTAGTGGCTTGTGTGAAGTTTAGAAGATTAGCTAGTCTAGATAGTTTAAGATCAAGACCGGATATATGAGAGAGTACAAGATCGATTGAGAAAGAAACTAACACTGATCGATTAAGTTTCCTGATTGAGGGAGGGAGACAACAACTTTTAAATGATTTCGGTTTGTCAACTAACTAGTGCTGAGTTAGGTTTGTCGACCGATTGATTAAGAGGGGACAACTAAGTGCGGGCGGCATGAAGCATTATTTAAGGAAAAAAACGAATGCTCTTAATTTGCAAACTTCTTTTTCCTAAGTGATAAAAAGATGTTATTGAAGGGCCATTTATGGAACGCGTAAGTGTTTACCAGTAAAATTCAATGGTATCGCTTACCACAAAAATGGCATACGTATGCAACAATTTTACTTGGTAAGCGCGCTAACGATGGTAAGAAACGACTACCTTCACTTACCTTACCGTGTACGACTCTCGGTGCTTGATTTCACTCTTATTGAGTAAGATTCTTGGTCGTTGTCATGTCCATACCCAACAAGTGTGTTGGGTAAACAGGCTCATTCATCAAACACTCGTGGGACTTGCACAGCATTTCTAAAGCCATGTTTTTTCCACACTTTGGGGGCCACGGTTGTTGATTGTTGACTGTAGTTCAAGATCACTTTAGAATCTAATAGGATTTGTTGGTTTTATTTAAGCCCTTACATTCTTCTAAATCACAAACCATGGCCGACGATAAAACGGTGTTCTCCAACTTGGTGCCGTGGGATGAATTAAGCGGGAAGGTTGTGATGGTGACCGGAGCCTCGTCCGGGATCGGTTGGGAATTTTGCATAAATCTGGCTAAAGCCGGCTGCAAAATCGTTGCGGCTGCACGGCGGGTAGACAGGCTGGTGTCACTCTGTGACAAGATCAATGGAGCGGATAATGTCGTAGCCATGGCCGTGGAGCTTGATGTGGCTGCTAAGGGTCCGGCCATAGAGGCGTCCGTGAAAAAGGCGTGGGATGCGTTTGGGCGGATCGATTGTTTGATTAACAATGCCGGAGTTAGAGGTAAATTACTCTAAATGCTTTATTTTATATGATAAATAATAAGAGAAATTAATTATTCTAACCAATGAAACATTCGCTTAAAACAATGAAGCCATGAGTGAAAGAACCATTTGGTTTATGATCTCGATAGCGTGATGCCATCTTGTCCCATGCTTGAATCTATGTCTTCAAGTTTAAAGTTTTGACGATTCTTTCACTTTTTAGGTACTGTTTCAAGTCCATTGGAGTTGTCGGAAAAAGAATGGGACAATACCATGAGAACAAACTTGACAGGAACATGGTTGGTGTCAAAGTATGTTTGTAAACATATGCGGGATGCAAATATAAGAGGATCAGTCATAAATATCTCGTCAACTGTCGCTGTTGATCGTGTGTATCAACCCGGAGCTCTTGCTTATGCATCTTCAAAGGCGGCTGTTGTCACATTGACGAAGGTTACCTCGAATACATATTTTAGATTCCTATGATGTCATTTATAGTTGGTAATGTCTTCTTTCTAAACTCACGTGACTTAAACAGGTAATGGCTATGGAATTGGGTATGTATAATATCAGAGTGAATTCCATTAACCCGGGATGTTTAAGTCTGAGATTACAGAAGGTCTATGGAAAAAGCCAGGGCTTTACAATTATGGTAGAAGAACTGTTCCATTACAAATACCTGGCATACCTGGCACAACCGATCCAGCCTTGACTAGCCTAGTCAGATATCTAATTCATGAATCGTCTCAATACATTAGTGGCAATACGTTCATTGTTGATGCAGGTCACACCTTACCCGGTATCCCGATTTTCTCTTCACTTTAGAGCCTCAATATAGCAAAATCCGTTGCACCTTGTACTACCGGATCAACCACTTGAAGCAAATTTATGTCTTGGTTTCATGGAGAGCAAGGCGGTGTTTTGTTTTTATTTGTTATCGCTGACATTTACTTTTCAAACATTTGCTTCATGGTTTTGTATTTGGACCTCTATGTTAAACATTAAGAAACGACTACTGTCAGTTGGCAATAAAGATTTCTTTCGTTATCGTTGATGAATTTGGTTGTCCATTTGAGCTGCAAAACTTTGTGTTTTGATACGAATACATGAGTGGGTATAGAACGTTGCACATGTACTAAACTATAGATTGTATAGTCGTATTAAAGGAGTAATAAACAAATTAAAATCCATGAAAGTTCATGTCATATTAATATAAGAACTTAAAACAACAAAGATGTTTATCAGCAAAATTTGAAATTAAGTAGCCACTTTTTATATGTATTTATTGAGGTGAATTCATGGATTTATCAAAATCATGTCCAAGTCCATACACAAAAAAAAACTGAGCCACCAAATTTTAAGGGTGACCAAGGTCTCTATTATATATTTATTTATTGTGGATATGGTTTTTGTGGTTTTCATTTTGTTTATGTTATGGTTTCTTTGACTAACTTTTTCGTTAACTCCGTTAAATCAATGACTATTTTAGTAATATTTTACTATTTTGCTTTTTTATATATAATGGTATTAACCTAAATAAAATAAGAAATTATTTTACAATTTGATTTTTCTAAATTTAAAAAATTAATTATATATATACAATTTAATTATTTTTTTAATTATATCATACACAGTTTTATTATATCGTATACAATAACTATAAATGATATTATAGATGGCTAATTTTATATTCCAAATATTCATCAAGCCTATTGCTATCCCAAAGAATCATTGGAGAACATGTTCCAAAAAAATAATATTTTCACATTTGAGACACGTTGGAGGTCTATTAACATTCCAAACAACATTATTTGATCAAACAAACTACCAATTTCAACTATATCAATTAACATATGCCAAATATTCAAATAACACGATGACAATAGACGATCTTATAAAAATAGGAGTGAGATAAGACCATCTCCAATGGGGTCACTAAATCTTACACTAAACATCAATTTTGATGTAAATGTTACTATTCACATCTCCAATGGGGTCACTACTTTTCACACTAAATTTAGTGTGATGAATAGTATAACACCAAATTTGATGTAATACTATTTTTTACACTATTTTCTACACTACTTTTTTGGTGTAAAAAAAGTGTTACCCATTGGAGAAGATTTAGTAGTAACACTAAATCTTACACTACTTTTTACACTATTTTTAACATTTGGTGTAAAAAATAGTGTTACCCATTGGAGATGCTCTAAGAATATAAAAACAAGCAAACATGTACAACTATGAAGTTTAAAGAGTAGCTAGCTAGTTGAGAGAGTTTGAGTTTGAGATTGAGATGGAATAAATGAGACAGTATGAGATTGATCGAGAAAGAACCAACACTAGTCAACCAAGTTTCATGATTGAAAGGGACAAGAATTGAGATCTTGGAGCGATTTAGGTTTCTAGCTAGACAAATATGGTTAGGTTTGTAGATCGATCGACTAAGAGGAAAGAACTAAGGATTTATGCATTAGATAAATGAGTTGGGTTGGAATTTTCGATCTATTTGCAACTTGTTTTCAACACATTTTCAATCCATTTAAAATGTTATATAGTTTTATTTTATTTTAGTTAAATATCATTATTTAATTCTAATATCTATATAAAGTATTATAATATAATTTTATTCTATCCAAAATATGAAATGAAATCCTATAACGCGGTTCCTTCCCATAGTGACCATCAACCTTACTCTAATCATACTTTTCTTCTATACCAAAAAATCTAGTCGGTGTTAAGCAACTGACGTCTAACAACGACGACGGTTCTTTTCAACGGCGACCAAGCTTCGAACAAATTATTTGCAATTGTGGTTAGGTTTTATTCAAAATTCAAAGAATTTCTTTATATTTGTGGTTATGTTTTACTTATAATTAAATGAGTCAACCCATTTTCAACTCATTTATTAAACAAGTTGGGTTAAGAAAATCATAAACGGTCCATCCAGTTTTTAACCCATTTAGGCAACAAGATGGGTAGGGTTAAAATCTCAACCCATATAATTAAGGGTTAATTTCATGTATGCCCTTATTAAATCTCAAAATATCATATTTACCCAACCTAATCTAGAAATATCAAATATGCCCTTCCTAACCTATCAAAATATCATATTTACCCTAATAACAATTTTTAATCATTTTAAATTAAACTTAATAATAAAAAATAATTAAATGACTATTATACCCTTTAATTTTAATTCAAATAGCTTTTATCTATTTTTCCATTTTATATCTTCTTCCTTGCCTCATTCATAATTAAAAACCCCAATCCTCCCATAAATTCAAAACACTTTTGAAGCTTGTCAAGAAAGTTTGTGTTCTTTATTAATTATGACTATATATACGTGTCTTAAACACTAATAATCGAAACTAGCTATCCTAATTTTTTTTTTGTTTGCCAGCCAAAAAAAAAACTTTATTCAACCCACAAAACCAAAGTACAAGGAAGAGCAAGGCTAAAAGCCATCCAACAAACAGAAACCACAAGACCCAACCCAATTCCAAACAAAAACCTGCAGCACTAAAAAATAGCCAAAATTGACCAAACTAAAAACACACGGACTATCCAAATTTTTAAAAAAATAAAGGGGACAACAGCCACGAAGGCTCAAACTAATCTTGACAAAACTGCAGAAACGAACAATTGCCACCTCGTCGAAGAAATAAATATCCCAAATCAGGACTTAAATATTGCCTGTTAATCTAATTAATCATATTATACTTATAGACAAAATATTTTATCCAATTACAAACATTGTATCATATCCTAAAATCTGAATCTGTGTGTATATATAATCACAAACAAGATATATATAATATATATACACACATAATATACGTAATAGATAACACAGAGATGATATGATATATATATATATATATAAAGAGACTCTTCTGGAAAAAGCTTAACCTTCCATTACCGCATACATATATATATATATATATATATACACACAAAAAAAAGAGCATATATGATCTGCCAACCATGTGTGTTACATATGACTGGTTTGTCTACTAGCTCAACCCATAAACACCTGCTTGCCTATGATTTCCCAATCTTTACGCGCCAGCAGAAGGTGAAGTTATCGATGCCATTGGAGATCGAAAACGTCAAAAATTGAACAGAATCGATGGCGAGCTTGGGGTTTTTTGGTTTGGATGCGAAAGTAGACGTTGGGCGACGACTAGATTGGTGTTTTTAATCTATGAATTTCCTTGAAGAGAGCAGCTCAAAAAGAAGAAATGAAGTGAAAAAATAGATAAAACTATTTGAATTAGATGTAAAAGGGTATAATAGTCATTTAGTTGTTTTTTATTATTAAATCTAATTTAAAATGACTAAAAATTGATATTTGGGTAAATATGATATTTTGATAAGTTAAGAAGGGCATATATGATATTTGTAGATTAGATTGGGTATATATGATATTTTGAGTTTTAACAAGGGTATACATGAAATTAACCCTATAATTAAATAGGTTGGGTTGGAATTTTCAACTCACTGAATAAATGGGTTGAACCAGAAACCAACCCAACCTGACTCATTGCTAGTTTGTTCACAAATACCAAGTAACGCAATGACAATGAAAATTTTGATAAAAGCAGGACCGAAAAACAGTATAATAGCAAATAAACATGTACAATCGTAAAGTTTAGAAGATTAGCTAGTTGAGAGAGTTTAAGATCGAGATGGGATATATGAGAGAGTATAAGATCGATTGAGAAAGAAACAACAGTACTGATCGATTAAGTTTCGCGATTGAGAGAGACAAAGACAACGACCAATATCTTGGAACGAATTAGGTTTTCAAATTATTATGGGGTTAGGTTTGTCAACTAATTGTCGAGCGATTGATTAAGAGGGGTCAACTGAGTGAGGGATGAAGCAGATGTCGACAAGAGCAAAATAAGCGGTCACTTTTTCTCTTGTCAAAGTTACGGTAAGAGCTTATAAGCTCTTATTTAAAGAGGAAAACAAACGCTCTTAATTTGCAAACTTCTTTTTCCCAAGTTATAACAAGAGGTTATTAAGGAGCCATTTAAGAAACGCTTAAGTGTTTAGCGGTAAATTTCAACAGTACCACTTACTTAATTATCTGGTACTATTTCAATCCACAAAAACGATATTGTAAGCAATAATTTTACCTGGTAAGTGCTAACGATGGTAAGAAACGACTACCTTCACTTACTCTGTAAGACTAAAATTGACGGTAAGTGTTGGGTAAAGAGGCTCATTCATCAAACACTCGTGGGACTTGCACGGTACTTCTGAAACCATGTTTTTTACCACAATTTGGGACCACAGTTGTTGATTGTAAATCCAAGATAACATTTCAATCTTATCGGATTTGTTGGTTTAAATTTGAAGTTGGTCAGCTCAAACTCTGCATATCTTATCTTCCCTCTGTTCCACGAGATCCATCAAACCGTTACAACGGCCGATTTGCCCTTTTCTTCTAAATCACAAACCATGGCCGATGAAACGGCATTGTCCAAGTTGGTGCCGTGGGATGAATTAAGCGGGAAGGTTGTGTTGGTCACCGGAGCCTCTTCCGGGATTGGTAGGGAGTTTTGTTTAGACCTGGCTAAAGCCGGCTGCAAAATCGTTGCGGCTGCACGCCGGGTAGACAGGCTGCTGTCACTCTGTGATGAGATCAATCGAGCCGAGAATGTTGGAGCCATGGCCGTAGAGCTTGATGTTGCTGCTAAGGGTCCAGCCATAGAGGCTTCCGTGAAAAAGGCGTGGGATGCATTTGGGCGGATTGATTGTTTGATTAACAATGCCGGAGTTAGAGGTAAGTTTTAAATTAGGGGCCGGTGAGCATGAGACTCGTACTGTACCGAAATTTCCCGATACCGAAAATGTGGAAAACTAAATACCGAATACCGAACGGATAAGAAGTGTATGGTACTAGTTCGGTACTAGTACCGGTAACGAAGTTACATTTTACAACTTTCAAACTTTGATTTCTTGAAGTTAGATATTTTACAAGTTGATCAATTGTAAGAAATTAGAATTCTTTTTTTTTTTTTTATGAAGGTTTAGGGTTGTAGCACCGCCCCGTGGCTAGTAATGAAGTGTTTTATTTTGAATGGTTTTGGATTTGTTTTGGGATTTTTGAAAAAAAATTATCTTTCCGACTTTTGGTATTAGTCGGTATTTTCGGTAATTAGAGGGGACCTAGTACCGATATTACCAAATACCGATTGTAGGAAAAATATGGAACCGATTACCGTACTGAAATACATGAATCGGTTCGGGATCAGTACGATACTAGTTCGGTATCGGGACTTGGGACTCCTAGAAAAGGAGATCTACTGATTCATGGGGAAATCGATAGTTTGATTAACAATGCCGGAGTTAGAGGTAAATAAATTTAAATGCTTTATTTATATGATAAATAGTAGGGGATATTGATTATTCTAACTAATAAAATATTCGCTTAAAACAATGAGGCTATGAGTGAAAGAACCATTTGGTTTATGATCTCGATAGCGTGATGCCATCTTGCCCATGCTTGAATCTATGTCTTCAAGTTTGAAGTTTTGACGATTCTTTTACTTTTTAGGTAGTGTTTCGAGTCCATTGGAGTTGTCTGAAGAAGAATGGGAAAGTACCATGAGAACAAACTTGACAGGAACATGGTTGGTGTCAAAGTATGTTTGTAAACATATGCGCGATGCAAAGATAGGAGGCTCAATTATAAATATCTCATCATCTGTTGCTCTTGGTCGTGTGTATCAACCCGGGGCTCTTGCCTACTCATCTTCAAAGACGGGTGTAGTCACATTGACGAAGGTTACCTTGAATACATATTTTAGATATTTATGATGTCATTTATAGTTGTTAATGTCTTCTTTCTGAACTCATGTGACATAAACAGGTAATGGCTATGGAATTGGGTATGTACAACATCAGAGTGAACTCGATTAACCCGGGACTTTTTAAGTCTGAGATTACAGAAGGTCTATTGAAAATTCCCGGGCTGTACACTTATGGTCGAAGAACCATTCCATTAAAAATACCTGGCACACCTGGCACGACGGATCCAGCCTTGACTAGCCTAGTCAGATATCTAATTCATGACTCGTCTGAATATATTAGTGGCAATACATTCATTGTTGATGCAGGTCACACGTTACCCGGTATCCCGATTTTCTCTTCGCTTTAGAGACTCAATATAGCAAAATCCGTTGCACCTTGTACTACCAGATCAACCACTTGAAGCAAATTTATGTCTGGGTTTCATGGAGAGCAAGGCGGTGTTTTGTTTTTATTTGTTATCGCTGACATTTACTTTTCAAACATTTGCTTCATGGTTTGGTATTTGGACCTCTATGTTAAACATTAAGAAACGACTACTGTCAGTTGGCAATAAAGATTTCTTTCGTTATCGTTGATGAATTTGGTTGTCCCATTTGAGTGGCTAAACTTTGTGTTTTGATACAAATACATGAGTGGGTATGGAACGTTGCATGTGTACTAAAACTATAGATCGTATTGTCGTATTAAAGGAGTAAGTGGCGATACCCAGGTTCTGGGCCGGCTTTCGGGCCGATTTGAGACCAACGCGGATTAGTCGGGCGCCCAAATGGATTTCGGATACCGTGGGAACGTGTGTGTGAGTTTATTTGCCATTAAAAAAAATTAATATGTATAAAAAAGTTCATGTCATATTGTAAACTTTAAGAAATTGAAACAAGAAGGACGTTTAAAATGACAATGAGAAGAATATAGAAGAATGTTTGTTTATTGGCAAATCCTAAAATTAATATGATTTCATTAGTGGCAGAGCCTCATCCGAATTCACAAGTGAATAGGTTTGGTTCCCCAATTGAAGTCAAATGTACGTGTGCTTTCAACTTTCAAGAATGTTGTGCTTATAATGGGGGATTCATTTTCATCAGGGGCTTCTAGTTGCCTCCTGAAATGGATAAACTTGATGTCAATGGGCTACCAAATATGGATATAAAAAGTAGAGCCCATTTTGCTTTTTGTAATATGGTTTATATTGGTGGCTAAATCCGTGAACGATGTGAGGCAAAACATCTTTAATCTAAAGCCGAAAACGTAAAAGAGTAATCTTGTTTCATGTGCAAATTTTATAGTTTTATGTGTTTCTAAATCGTATATCGGATGTATAAAGTTCAACATCAATATGGGTAATTGGTCAGAAATTTTTTGAAAAGATTAGCTAGATAGTAGGTTTTCAAAATAAAGTTTCATTTGTTGTTCTAGGAGATCAACCTATGCATAATGGTTTGTGTTTTTTGTAACTCATAAACATTTGCTTATTTAAAGTACTCATCTTCTTATCAAGAGTTTTGAAACAACAAATAAGCAAAAAAGGTGTTTGGACTAGAAAAAAGAAAAAAAGAAGCTTTCCTTTCCTTCGTTAAATGAAACTTGAGAATACAATTTTCTGGTTGAGTAAAGGGCGTAAAGACTAGCTAGTTGAGAGAGTTTAAAATCGAGATGGGATATATGAGAGAATATGAGATCGATTAAAAAAGAAACAACACTGATGGATTAAGTCTTTTGATTGATGGATTATCGGTCCTTATTATATTCATCTTACAGGATATGATTATCAGTGTTATTATGCTTACACGGTAAGATAAAGGACATCTACTAACTGTTAATTTACCTGGTAAGCATTTTGTAATTGGTTGTGATAATGATTCATAATTATGTGTCCCCTCGTAGAAAGAAGCATGTCACTAGACACATCCGTAGCATCAAAGAAAAAGAGAAGAAAGAAAGATTCATAGTTCCTACTTTGTTTCTCACATAGAATATAAACCAAACTAAAAATTCAAACACAAGCTTGGAATACATTTTTTTTTCTGTTACTTTGTCGTACGTAATATTCGAAGTCCAACGGAAAATCTACGTAAAGAGATTAATTATATAAAAGTAAAAGAAAAAAAAGTGAAAGTAAAAGAAGAAGAAGAAGAAGGATGCTTGAACAAAGAATAATACTTTTATTTTACTTCAAGACTGATTTAAGTATATATTTACATTTAGAAAGGACAATATCAATGCTTAAATATTAGACGTTTGTTTACTAATAATGACCAATTAATATATATATATATATATATATATAGGAATAATCAAATAAAAACCATTTTTTTTGTAAAAACCCGTAAAAAACCGACTAAAAAATAATTTTTTTAGGATTTTTTTTATCAAATACTATGATATTAACTATTGTTACACATATATATTTTTTCATAATGTAAGTATAATTCATGAAAAAATAAAATTTTTATTCATATTATGAATCGAAAATATACAACATTTGTATTCATATTATGAAACAAATTCATGGATGATATTCATCTTATGAAAAAAAAAATATATGTGAAACAACATATCAATTCTAACATTTGATGGAAAAAAATCGTAAAAAAAATTATTTTTTGGTCGGTTTTTACGGGTTTTTACAAAAAAATGGTTTTTACATGAAGGCTCCTATATATATATATATATATATATAGTTATAGAGGAAGGTTTAGAAAAAACCTTAAAAATGGGAAAAAAAGTAGAAATATTTTAATAATCATTCGTTAGGACAATATCACTTATGTGGTGTTTTGAACGAAATTTTATAAAAAGTGTTTGGATTACCTTATTACGATATCAAAACGTGATAATTTGATAGGTTGGTTTTTAAAGGTTGTTTGAGATTGCTTATACATGTAAAATAACTAAAAAGGTATACATAGTTTTCAGAAACTTCTTATCTCCTTTTTCTCAAAGCTATAAATAGTTTTTTTTTCCTTTCATCCAAACACTAAAAAATGTTTATTTCATTTTTCATAACGAAATAAGTCAATAAGTACCTTAGATAAGCAATCCCAAACATCCCCCTTAGTTTTCTCAAATTATTTGTTTATTGGTTTATATCGATTATTATTGAATCATTTTTTGATGTTCACTTGCTTCTAATATTTTTTGGGTTATACCTAATTATAGCTAGTTTTTTGCACGGGTGTCAAAAATAACTAAAATCCATCCAAATTGAATGAGATTTGGGATAAAGGGTTTCGGTACACGTTTTAGAGGTAAACGGTTTCGTTAACCGAATAATTAAGTCAATTGATGAGTGAAAATGCATGATACACTATGCATTAGCTGCAATATACACTTGATTTTAAAAAAATTGTTAGAGCATGTGTCTAACGAAAAATTATAAATCGTTATTTGGTTTATCAAATTACCCAAACAAAATACCTCAAAAATAGAATAACTCAAAATGGTTTAACCCAAACCTAAGATTTTAAAACCATTAACTTGACAATCAAGATAAAAAGTTACAAAAGGTGGAAGGAAGAGAGACGCTAAATCTATAAATAGGAACAAATTTTAGTTATTCTCTAACTTTGTTTTTGTTTTTGTTTTCGTTTACCTTCTAGTTCTCATTCTCGTTCTCGTTCTCGTTCTCGTTCGTCTTAAAAGCATTTGCCTCTTGTATCTTGTTCCTCATTTTTTTGGTTTGTTTTTCAAAAAAAAAAAAGTAAATTATAATGTTTGATCATGAACATCCATTGAGTCTCATAGATTTACAATCATATGATCTAACCTATGAAGACGAAGAAGAAGACGATGTGAAACAAGAAATAGCTGCACAACTAGAGTTTCGAAGCCCATGCAATAGGTGTGGCGAAGAAATCAATTGGTTTCATCGGTATTACTACAAGTGTGACGACGAATCGTGTGTCTACTCCATCCACAAATTCTGTGCAGAAATTCCAACAACATTGGAGTATCCTTCCAACATTACTCGTCCTCTTATCCTCGTCCAATGGGGAGTCAATTGGTGGTGTAATATTTGCCGAACGCGTCATGAGCCTGAAGACCTCCGTTATTGTTGTTCTTCTCCTGGATCTGATTTTAGCATTGATGTGAATTGTGCTGTGAAACGGCTTAAAACCAACATCATCCATCACCCTAGCCACATGCACCCGTTGGTTTGCATGACCAAACGAATTACGTGCGAGTGTGATGCTTGTGGGAAGGAACATAAAGGGATCTTCTATCACTGTACCACTTGCGCTACCTTGTTCCTCCACAGAGATTGTGCTTTCCTGCCAAGAAAGTTGTTAATCCAAGATGCTTATACAGATGGTTCTTTCTCTCACACTCATCCACTCACCCTTGCTTATTCCTTTCCATATGACGACCAAAGAGCTAATTATTTTCCTAAGTGTAGGGTATGTGGTAAATCATTTCATGGTAAAGATAATCTGTGGATGTATAAATGTGAGGATTGCAAATACTATACCCATCTAGATTGTGCAACTGCAAGAGAGGAACCATTTATGTCCATCTTCTCCACTCCAGGTAATTCATTATATTTACTTCATTTTATTAATTTTAATTATGATATTGTTGCTAGATTAATTGTGGTTTTTTTAAATGACTGAATATGTTATATGCATGGTTCAAACAGGTTTGGGAAAAAGCATTAAAAACTTTGAAGATGCTGACTATCCAGATCTTCTTCATTTCCCGTTACCTGATCAGACACATAGCCTACTGAAAGAAATATTCTTCAAACAAATGGCCTCATCTCCTACTCCTAGTGCATCCAATAATATACTACAACACAGCAGTCATCAACACCCACTAATTCTAATTGATCATGATGATACAAAGTCTTGTGATCTTCTTCTTCATAACCCAATGAAAAAGATTGAATTGTTATGTAATGGATGTTTGAAACCAATCACAAACATGCCATTTTACAAGTGTAGTACTACTCCCAATCAAGAATGCCATGACTTTGTTCTTCATGAGTGGTGCACCCGCCTACCCGATCAAGTGCTCGATCACCCAGGTCACCCTGAACATTCCCTCCTTCTCCTACCAAATGCCTCTCATCATCATATGCTCTTGGGTGTGTTCAAGTGTCGTGTTTGCCGCTTACCTTGCAATGGGTTTGTCTATAGCTGTGTTGAGTGTGATTACCACATCGATGTTAATTGTGCATTCATACCTGATAAAATACTACACCAAGCTCATCCGAATCATCTCATTAACTGGAGGGTTCAATCAGAACAGCATACAAAAGCATGTCGTTCATGTTCAACAACTATTTGGACATATAATATTTCATTTAGTTGTCCTAGTTGTGAATTTGATCTACATCCCGAATGTGCTTTGTTCTTACCCCAAACAATCAGACACGTGGTTGATAAGCACCCTATGAAGCTCAGCTATCTCCCTATCGAGAACCATAAGAGTCTATACTTTTGTGAAGTTTGTGAGGAGAAATTTTATCCACGGGGTTGGTTTTATCATTGTTATGAATGTGTCCAATCTATACATTCTGCATGTTCTCCATTGATACTTGATTGCAGAAGAGCTGCTCCTCATCCTGCATTTCCTAGAAGAATTTATAAGTTTCTGAATATAAAGTTTGGGGGTGTTCATAACATTGAAGATCACTCACACCCTGTGTCATTTGTTCAAGGGATTGAGAGCGATGGTGATTGCGACAGCTGTTGGTATTCCGTGTGGTACATGAAGATTTTTAAGTGTTTAGAATGTAAGTATGTAATTCACTTTAAATGTTGTAAGAGTTTCAACGGTTGGTGATTTCGTTGGTTTTAATTTGTATTTATAGCTATTTTCTTGTACTTGTGTATCCTTTTTATGTGCAGCAAAACAAAACTGAAGTTAAGACAAAAATGGTCACGTACTCTTATTCTTTGATGCATGCAGTCATATGTCCCCATTATTTGGTTAACTATATAAATGTTGTTACGACATTCATTAGATGCCTTTTATGTTCCATTTTACTCGTAGATTAATAAGATTCAGTTTGTATGATTGTATCACCACCCCCAAGTTCTCAGCAAAGATAAATAATTGACAGGATCGAATATATCAATATATATCAAGAACAGAAAACTCAAATCAAAGAAGTTTGCGGAATAACACTTTGATTGAATTGAAACAATGAATTGCAAAACAAATTTGTGTATTGAATCACAAGATTAATGATTACAACTAAAGCCCCAATCTGCTTGAACAGGCTCAAACAGACGTGCACAACTTCTCTTATGCAGGGATTCAAGAATGATCTTGAGGCTTCTAATTCTAAACAAAAACTTATGAAACTCGTAAAGAACAATGAAAAACCTACCAGCTATTTATACTAGTTACAGATTACAATAAGGAAAGTAAATCTACTCTAGATAATCTCCAAAATACTCGTATCTATCCCATATCTTCTCCAACAGAATCCTTTCCTTATCTCGATCTTCTCAGCAGTGGCAGAACAGAATCAGTAGTAATATTCAACCAGCAGTGGTAATTCTGTTCTAGCAATGGTAATCTGTAACAGCAGTGGTAACTCTTGTACTGGCAGTGGTAAGTTGTTCTTCAATGTTAACACACATACTAGCAGTGGTATCTTCAGTTCAACTCTTCAGCAGTAGTAATCCCAAAGCTAGCAGTGGTAACCTTCCAGCAGTGATAATCAGCAGTGGTAACCTCAGACTCAACAATCTCCCCCTAACTTAACTTCTCAAACATGAGGAGCTAAGTTTGTGAGTCTGATCTTCAAGTAGGTCTCTATCTTCTTCACCAGCAGTCTTGCAGATTTTGTAGGTTCACCATGTGTACTCAACTTTACATTCATCATACACTGCAGTCTTTGTACATCAAGTACATCAGTGTCACATTCCTCCAGATAATACTCTTTGTCACCATCATTGATACTCAGACTGTACACTTTGCACTTTTCATAACATCTCCACTCTTTCACAGATTAACAACTTCTACTTCTTACATCTAAAAGTCTGAATGGTTCAAACAACCAATACAAACATTCTAGTGCAGCTTTCTTCTTTTCAGTCTGTTCAGAGTTATTTCTTTCATCCATAGCTACATCAATTACTTTGCATCTCACTTCATACATTTCCTGCAGATTTTCTCTTGTACAAGCTTCTAATACCTTTACCCAATCAGAATCACAGATTTCAGAATCATCATCCATCCTTATCACATACTTTAAGTCTTTGTTAACACCCCAACCTGTGACTCTCTTAGGCCTTTGCTCAATCATCTTCACATCCAAGTACCTCTCATTCACTTCCAGTAGCTGTTCCTTCAACTTTTCTACCAGCTCTTTATCAAGATCAAATAGCTTTTCTTCTTTCTCCTTCACCTCCAACATGCTGTTGATCATGATGGGTTCAAAATCATATCTCTTATCCACCAGAAAGTAGCTCATCCTACCTTTCTCAAAAGTCACTGAGAACACCCTATTATCATAGGTGCTCCAAGATATCACTGTTCCTTCACCCACACTATCAACCGTGTCTCTTTTGCTGTTCTTCTTCAATTCATCCTTTGTCTTTGAGAAAGCAAACATCATCTTCAGATCTTCAACAAGTAATCTGGCTTCCTCAAAGTCTTCAATTTCCTTAGTACATGCAATCTCATACAACTTTTGTTGGGAATCGTGGGATACAAGAACATGCACAGCGGATAACAAAAACCCGATTCCCAATCGAGGATCCAATCCTAAACCATACAGATACAATTAAGGGTGTTTCAGTGGATTACCTTTTATGCGAATAACAACTCTGAATTGCAAGCAGGGGGTACACCGCTACTGGCACCGATCGAGAGGGTTGCTAGACCACCGTTAAGGATTACCCGAAAAGCAAACGCGAACCTTCCTCCTCACTGGATTTAGGCGCCGGTTTTGGGAGAGGGAGAGAGAGAGATTTTTCTGAGTTTCTCGGTTGTAAAATCATCGATTCATCAAAGCCCCTAAGCCTTTATTTATATTGATGATATCAATTAAATAAGGCAGCGTTTGATTCCAAATCAAATACCTGATAATTATCAAATAGATATTTTCCTTAATTATTTTCTTTGATAATTACCTCATTAATTAATCTAACTGATTAATTAACCTATAAATAATTTAACTAATTATTTATTTCTTTCTCTCTAAATAATTAATTAACCAATTAATTATTTCCCTTAATCCAAACATTCTCATTTTGGTGTGCAGCAGTGTGACCTACTAGTGTCTTATAACATTGGACACGATAATCCCGTTACTGTCTCGCACATAATCCTAACAGACTCCCACTTGTGCTAGACATGTAACTGAACTGTTATCATTCACCTAAGGAGGTCCCTAGCCAGACGCTTAGGTTAACCAGGTTATAAGATCTCTTATATTCAGAGATACAACTCACGCTTGAATTTGTACACAGGTTCATTCCTTTTGCACGCGATATTTCTAAAGTGATTTAAGACATGGAGTGGAGGATTCATTTCTTAAAATCAAGTATTTCTTGACTCTGATTTCGATTGCCTGCAGTAACGGATATTACTAAATAACCCCTGTTATTCTATCCGAGCGTGGCCACGCGTTTTCTGCCAATCTTAATCGTCAAGGGGCCCGGAAATATCTCTCTTTTGAAAGAGGTGCAAATCCCTTCTTGACTACTTGCATTTGGATCCACGGCTTCCGCTGCATCTAGTCACGTCCCGTATAGCCACCCAGTTACGGTGCAGCGTTAGTACGTGCTAAGAGTACAGTGGTCCTCGTGTTCCCAAACCAAGTATCTCAGGTCTGAGGACAACCTATCAAGTCAGTGCCTATGACTGAGGCTCCATGAAGCAGACTTGATTACTGGTCACTTCCAATACTCAAACACTCTGATGAGTATCTATAAATACTTGGTCACATCACTTGTGCTTTTACTCTCTACTTTGAATAAATCATCAAGTATTCATAATAGCGTTAAACTCCCTATTGAAATTCCCATTTCAATAAGTGGCTACGGAATTTTAGATTTCATACAAGACTTTGTAGAATCAAGGATACGTTAAATATGCGAAAAATAGTTAATTTAGAACAATCATGAAATTAAAACCTCCATTTATTTCCAACACACTGTGAAATAAAAACTTTACATGATTACATTGTTACTAAATTAGACTATAGTAATAATTAATAAACTAAGTACTAGCTACTGGCTTCCAGGTACTGCATCCCAATGGAATTCGCATGTGCCTCATGCTTTGCCCTTGCTAGTGGTTTTGTCAGCGGATCTGCGACATTGTCTTCTGTTGGAATCTTGCATATTCTTACATCTCCTCTTCCAATGATCTCTCGGATGAGGTGATACTTTCTGAGCACGTGTCTCGACTTGTGATGCTCTCTAGGTTCCTTTGCTTGCGCCACGGCTCCTGAGTTATCACAGAATATATCTATCGGTCTCGAGATACTGGCAACCACTCTGAGATCCGATAGAAAATTCCTCAGCCAGACAGCTTCCTTTGCCGCATCACATGCTGCAATGTACTCTGCCTCTGTAGTTGAGTCTGCAATCGTGTCCTGCTTCGAGCTCTTCCACGAGATCGCACCTCCGTTTAGGGTAAAGACGTACCCTGACTGTGACCTGAAGTCATCTCTGTCGGTCTGGAAACTAGCGTCAGAGTATCCTGTGACACTAATTTCATCCTCAGAACCTCCAAAGACCAAGAACATTTCTTTCGTTCTTCTCAGATATTTGAAAATGTTCTTGACAGCCACCCAATGGGGCTCACCTGGATTCTGTTGGTATCTGCTCGTAACACTTACTGAGTAAGCAACATCGGGCCTAGTACATAGCATGGCATACATAATTGATCCAATTGCAGAAGCATATGGGACCGATTTCATCCTGTCCTGATCTTCACTAGAAACAGGACACTGTGTTTTGCTTAACACTATGCCATGTTGCATTGGAATGAATCCTTTCTTGGATTCATCCATCCTGAATCTCTTCAGTACTTTGTCAATGTATGTACTCTGACTAAGTCCGATAAGCCGCTTAGATCTATTTCTGTAGATCTTTATACCTAGTATATAAGCGGCTTCTCCAAGGTCTTTCATCTGGAAACATTTACTTAACCATTCTTTAACACTCTGTAAAGTTGGTACATTGTTTCCTATGAGTAGTATGTCATCTACATACAAGACCAGGAAGGTTACTATGCTCCCACTGAACTTAGTGTAAACACATGGCTCGAACTCACTTTTAGCGAAGCCAAACTCTTTGATTCGCTCATCAAAGTGTAAGTTCCAGCTTCGAGATGCTTGCTTTAATCCATAAATAGATTTTAGCAATTTACACACCTTATTAGGATTCTTAGGATCTTCAAACCCCTCTGGTTGTTCCATATAGACGTCTTCTGTTAACTTTCCATTCAGAAAGGCTGTCTTGACGTCCATTTGCCAAATCTCGTAGTTAAAGTACGCTGAGATGGCCATCAGAATCCTAATTGACTTTAACATGGCCACTGGTGAAAAGGTTTCATCATAGTCGATACCATGAGTTTGTGTGAATCCTTTTGCGACCAGTCTGGCCTTGAAGGTGTGTACATTTCCATCCATGTCGGTTTTCTTCTTGAAAACCCATTTGCGTCCAACAGCCTTACAGTGTTGTGGCAAATCAGTCAACTCCCAGACTTGGTTGTCATACATGGATTGCATCTCGGCCTTCATGGCTTCCTGCCATTGTTCAGACTCACTGCCTGACACAGCTTCTCCATAGGATGTTGGTTCATTTAAGTCTCCACTGTCTTGAGAGACTAGGAACCCAAGATACCTATCTGGTTCTTGTCTTACCCTACTGGATCTGCGAAGGTCTTGTGTTCGCACTTCCTCAATCGGCTCTGATTGAGGTTCAACATTGTCATGTTGAATTTCTGGCTCAACAACTGGTGTAGTGTTTTCTTCGTCTACTATCTGTAGATCTACATCCTTTCTGGTGTTCTCTAAACTGAGAAACTTTTCTTCCAGAAATTTTCCATTTCGAGCAACAAACACTTTGTTCTCTTCAGGGTTGTAGAAATAATATCCCACGGTGGTCTTGGGATATCCAACGAAGAAACACTTGTCGGATTTGGGTTTGAGTTTTTCTGAGGTAGGTCGTTTGACGTAAACCTCACAACCCCAAATTTTCAGAAAAGATATGTTGGGTTTCTTACCCTTCCATAACTCGTATGGAGTCTTTTCTACCGACTTTGTTGGCGCTCTGTTCAGTATGTGTGCTGCTGTTTCGAGCGCGTGTCCCCAGAATGATACTGGCAGCGAAGAATGACACATCATCGTTCGTACCATGTCAAGTAAGGTACGATTTCTCCTTTCTGATACACCGTTCATCTGAGGTGTATACGGAGGTGTAAGTTGGGATACAATCCCACACTCCATCAGATGATTGTCAAACTCATCACTGAGATATTCGCCACCACGATCTGACCGTAAGAACTTGATCCTCTTGTCAAGTAGATTCTGTACTTCATTCTGATATTCCTTGAATTTCTCAAAGGTTTCAGATTTATGTCTCATCAAGTAGACATATCCATACCTACTGAAGTCGTCAGTGAAGGTAATGAAGTACCGGTATCCTCCTCTTGCTACATGACTGAAAGGTCCACATACATCTGTGTGGATTATTTCAAGCAAGTCAGTAGCCCTTTCATTCTCACTGTTGAAAGGTTGCTTTGTCATTTTACCAGATAAACAAGATTCGCAATTATCAAAAGGTTTGTAGTCGAAATTTCCAAGAAAACCTCCTTTTAGGAGTAGTTCAACACGTTTCTTGTTTATATGGCCTAAACGACAATGCCAGAGGTAAGTCTGATCCTCAATATCCTTGGATCGCTTACTTATATGATAGATTTCACTATTGTTGTCTTTAAGATTTACAGTGTATAGACCATCTACAGGTGTAGCTTTAAAATAGAAAATATTATCTTTAAAAACTGAAATCATCTTATAAGAATATTTATAGTAAAAGCCTTGGTCTACCAACAAATCAAAAGACAATACATTCTTAATCATATTTGGAATATAATAACAATTATTCAGTTCCAAAACTAGACCCGAGGGTAAACTAAGACTATAAGATCCCACGGCTTCAGCAATCAACGGAGTGCCTTCGCCTACTCGTAGGTTCGAACGGTCCTTCCTCAGAGTCTTTCTTCTAGTGAATCCCTGTAAATGATTACAAATGTGGTTACCACTGCCTGTATCAATTACCCATGATTCATAAGAAGTGATTAAGCAATCTATCATAAAGATACCTGGAGTATCGGGTAAACCGATATCCATCTGGTCGATGTTCATCGAGTGCTCGCAAATATCCTCGCTGCCGCACTCTGGGCAACTCAGATCTCCCAGCTCATCTATTATGTCAGTGTCCATGAGATTCGCAGGTTCGGGTACTGGCTCTAGACTGGCCAGGATATCTTCATGAACTTTATCCACGTCGCTCTTTGGTTCCTTCATGTAGGCACTAGCTGTGTCCTGAACTTCCTTTGTGAGGGAGAACCACATGAGATACACTAACTCTTCCTGAGTCATCTTGTACCCCAGACGCGATAAACATTTAAAAAGCCTTCTCATATCAACAAGATGGTTTTTAACTGACTGACCCTTCTGTAGCTTCAGGGAGAGAATCTCTTGCATGATCAATAACTTCCCCGTGTGCTTGTAGAGACCTAGCTGGTTCTCCACATCTCTCACAACCTCGTGACATGATTTAACTCTTAAATCTCCCGTGAACTCGGGTGACATAGAGAAAATCAGAATGGACATCACATCCGATTCATCTGTCAAGTATCTAAAATACTCAGCAAATTCCTCTTCAGGGGCATTGCTTTTAGGTCGTGATACGGGTTTGTTGATCACATAAAGCTTATCCTGGGCACATAAAACGTTCCTCAAGTGTAACTTCCAAACTGGAAAGTTATGGCCCGTAAGCTTCCACTTGCCCATAATAAGGCGAAGTGACTCTTCAGGTGAATAAAACGGAATACTAATTTGAGACATCTACAGAAGAATATAAAATTCCAGTTTTAGTTTATAATTATATAATTCTAATAAATTATTACCCTTAAAATAAATTTATTAGACTAGAATCCATATTTCACATGTGTCGGGAAGCATGTGATCATGTCATACCGACTCATGCTATCTATGGTAGGTAACACTATACCAATCGTATTCCCTATCTGAAAATACGACTTCTAGATCGTCGGGACATCGGATATCAATAATCCGTGCATATTTAGTCCCTCTAGTGCATTTTGGCCTGGTACCACCCAGTGAATAAATAATTACCAAAATAGATTGCACCACCCGGGACCTGGACAAACTCTGGCCGGTACCACCCGGAGATAATTCGCAGAGTTTTATCTCCTTCCAGTTTCGGTTTGAACACGGGCGTTCATAGTGTGAGCACTTACAACGCCCTATGTACCTTACACCGGAAGTGCCCCTAAAGTGGGTTGCACTTACTAATCTATGATTTTTAACAAGGGTCTAAATTGCCAGTTTTCTATTTCCAAAAACTTTGAAAAATTGGATCCAAATACTAACTGTATTTGTATCCTTTTGATTTTTAAACAATCCGTTCAAAAAGGGCAATTTATATTTAATGACAATTACGTAAATTAAACAACCACGCAATTTAAATATAAAGAGCACAGTCATAGCTTAAACCCTTAAACTAATGTTGTTTTGTGAGCCAACACAAAAACAACGGTCTCAATCCCTAAGTGACAAAAGTCTTCAACTTCTGGCACTCCCACTGGCTCCGAGATCCATGGTCGTCGTCTTGTCTCCGTCTTGATGCAATTAAAGTAGTTATTACAAATGGGTTCAAATGGCACGCAGGCCTCCCAACTATTCTAATAAAACTTTAAAATTACAAATAGGGTTGTAAATGGCTCGCAGGCCTCCCAACTATTCTAAAACGGATAAAATAAACACAACCACGGGTCTAAAGGGTTCAGCTATGACTTATAATTAAACAAATTAAAATACAACTGAATTTTAACCGGATAATTATAAAACATTAATTTAAAACAAATTAATTAAACCTGAATCGTTTTAAAGCTTATCTGATAAAAAACGATCCTATTATATCAAAAATTATCCAGAAACGAATCCTTATCTGGATCCGTTAACAATAAACGATTGGGACAATTAATGAATTCGATTACCACCGATTCGTCAAAACGTGATCGTTGATCGGTGGTTTATCAACGCCGGCGACGATGATGACACTATTGCCACCACCGCCGCCCGAACTACCACCGCAGCCCACCCTGATCGATCGGCGGCAGCCGATGCCACCACATGGCAGCAATCGACCACCGCTGTGGTCATTGAGTGGATTGCGATGACAACAGTAGCCACCGCCACCATTGCCACCGCGTTTCCGGCGAATTCGAAAAACAACAACCACCATCGCACGCCGGCGATAGTAGCGGCTCGAGGGCCACCACCACCGTCTGTCGGTTTTTTAACCGTGGCCGACACCACGATCACCGCAACGAGCAACCACCGGTCAACAGCAGTGGTTCGCACCACCACTGCCACCGCGGTTAGAACACGCAATCGCCGCCACCACCGTGACTGGTGGTGCGGCAGTACAAAGATTCGACGGCGAAAACGGCAATTGCCGCTGCCGCCTCTGATGTTCGAGTGATCGCCACCATCGTGGTGGTTGACTACCACGAATCGCCGCCTACCGGCGGCTGTGTTTCTCGATCGACACCACCATCGTCACAATCGGTGGCGTGGTGGTGGTTTTCGTCCGTGATCGATGCCGTCACCACTTACGGTGGTGCGGCTGTGGGTTTGCAATGGCAGCCGGCGATCACCACAATCTGTGGTGTAGCCGGTTGGTGGTTTGGTTTCCCGGCGATCGGCCTGGAGGTCCGGCCGGCTAACTGCCGCCGTTCCACCGCCGATATTAGGTTTACGGAAAAATCGAAATAAAAACGAATAAAGCAACGATTTTTATAAAACCTAATCAACAAACAAACAACTTAAACCTGATCTGTTAGGTTTAGAAAGTGGCTCTGATACCACTGTTGGGAATCGTGGGATACAAGAACATGCACAGCGGATAACAAAAACCCGATTCCCAATCGAGGATCCAATCCTAAACCATACAGATACAATTAAGGGTGTTTCAGTGGATTACCTTTTATGCGAATAACAACTCTGAATTGCAAGCAGGGGGTACACCGCTACTGGCACCGATCGAGAGGGTTGCTAGACCACCGTTAAGGATTACCCGAAAAGCAAACGCGAACCTTCCTCCTCACTGGATTTAGGCGCCGGTTTTGGGAGAGGGAGAGAGAGAGATTTTTCTGAGTTTCTCGGTTGTAAAATCATTGATTCATCAAAGCCCCTAAGCCTTTATTTATATTGATGATATCAATTAAATAAGGCAGCGTTTGATTCCAAATCAAATACCTGATAATTATCAAATAGATATTTTCCTTAATTATTTTCTTTGATAATTACCTCATTAATTAATCTAACTGATTAATTAACCTATAAATAATTTAACTAATTATTTATTTCTTTCTCTCTAAATAATTAATTAACCAATTAATTATTTCCCTTAATCCAAACATTCTCATTTTGGTGTGCAGCAGTGTGACCTACTAGTGTCTTATAACATTGGACACGATAATCCCGTTACTGTCTCGCACATAATCCTAACAACTTTTTCAGATCTGCTCTTGACAATTTTCTGAAAATTCCAAGAATGCTAGCAAAAACCTCATTAGTTCCATCACTTCTGAATACCTTGAAATAATCAACCTGATTGTTCTCAAAGAATGTCCACATAGAAACATTTGAAGTTTCTTCAATCTCCTTGGTCTTCTTCCCCTTCTTTGCAATTGACTTCTTTCTTTTTGGCTTGGGTGATTCAGCAACTTCAACCTCCTTAACTATCTGTTCAACAGGAGTAGTTATATTTTCAACTTTCTCAGCCTCTTTCTCCTCTTTCTTTTCAACCATCTGTTCTTGTTCCTCATTCTTCTCAATCATTTGGACAACTTGCTGATCAGAATCAGCCACAGCTTCCTTAGTCTTTTCCACATCATGTTCAGGATTACCTTCAGTAGTAACCTGTTCTTCAATCTGATCCCTCTTTCTCTTTTTTTGAACCAATGCCACCTCCTCAGTTTCAACTTGTTGCTCCTCCATAGCTTCCAGGTGCATAGCCTCCCTTGTGACATTGTACTTGTTTTCAATCTTTTCCAGATCCCACTTGGCAAAATACTGAACTGGCTTTCCAAGAGCACCAGACAGATATCTTACCATACTCCTTCTCCTTTCTTTGACATCTTTTGGAGTTGCTTTCTTTGTAGTCTTTTTGACAGGCTTCTTCTTTTCAACTTCAAGTTCCTCCTTATTCCACTCTTCTTGCATTCTTTCAGCCTCAACTCCGTCTTTCTCATCAATCCTTGCCAACTCTTCTTTTCTTTTCTTCTCTTCTTCTTCTTCAATCTGTTGAATCAGTTCATCAGAAAGAATGCCTTCAGTTACAGGATCCATCATTGGCTTGAATCCCATCTCTTCATCATCATCAGATTCATCCACAGTCTCTTCAACTATCTTCTTCTTGCCTTTGTCTTTTGGATCAACAAGGACTTCAGTTTTCTTCTTTGTTACTTCAGGTTCTTTGATAACTACACCCTTGGTTGGTGGAGTAACCTTAGGCAGTTTCAAGAGTAGCTCAGCAATTGTAACTTCATCCTCATTTACTTCCAATGCAGTTTCAGCCCCTGTTCCAGCTTCTTTCTGTTCCTTCCCCTTAGCTTCAGTCTCCATCTCAACTGCAGGTTCATTCACAACCTCAGTTTCTTCAACAGGCTTTGTTGTCTGGTCAGGCTCCCCCTCAACATTTGATTTCCTCTCCCCCTTTGTGAATGCAACCAAAGTGGAGTACTTATTCTTTAGGGCTGAAATAGTTCTTTTCATTGAAGCCATGGCAGCACCTTGAGCATGAATAATCCTTGCTTGCTTGATAATTCTGGCATCATGCACTTTAATCAGATCATGTTGTGCAGTAACCAACTCCTCCAAAGAATCCAACCTTGATGAATGAGAACCATGCTTCTTGTCATGCCTTTGAAAGTTTACATCATGAGCATGCAAGTCATCAGCAATGAGTTTGAACTTGTCCATCAATTCCTGAGAGTGAAAGCTGCCCTCACCAGATTTAGGAGTGTTTACCTCCATTACTGGATCTTTGAGCTTTTTGACATTAGTCTTCAGCCTTGCTGAAGCACTAGATGTCCCCTTGGTTTCTTGGCACCTGAGACCTCCTTTTGATTTCTCAATTGAAGTTGCCATGGTGGGGGTCTTAGCTATGTTCAAACTGTCCTGATGCACACCTTGTGCAACATCAGTAGTTTGAGCCTCACCAACCACATGCCCTTCCATCTCCTTAGAGGGCACCTTCTTTATACTTAAGTGGGGCATCACTCCAGGGGTGTCCCTTTGGATATTTTCAGAAGGAGAGTGCTCCAACTGATGGCTTAAAGGCTGATTGGGCTTAGAACCAGAGGAGGAAGGAGCTCCCCTGTTCTTTCTGTTATACTTTTTGAGTGTGGGGGTGGGGGTTGAATCAAGGGACTGAGGAATGATATCAGTGATAGGTGTGGGTAGGTCATCAGTGGGTATGCTTGATTGTGAGGGCTGCAAGCCTGATGCCTCACCTTGTGGGTGGTTCACCCTCATCATTGTAGAGAACAATGGGGTGAATGTGTCATTAGAGCCTGGAGCAGGTCTCTGCATGTTTGAAAACACTTTATTACCAAGAGCAGAGCTCTGATAAGTGTCTCCATCCATAGGTACATTCGTCAATTCTTGGGTTATCACTTCTTGTACAAATCTTGGAAACATGAAGAAATATTTTACTTTTGAATTATTGATGTTTTCAAGATTGTAAACAAGATCATCAAAGATCATTTGTGAAAAATTAAACACCTGATTAGTGGCCAAGCAGACCAAAGCATAAGCAATGGTACTACTAAACTCACCAAACTGGTAGTTTTCTTGGAAAAACAGTGTAAAAGGGTATGCACAAAGAACCTCCACTGAGGGCAAAATTTACCCTTAAGGTATTTTAAAGAAGTGCGAGAGCCTGTATACCCCATTCTTATAAAAGCATCCATGATGGTGGAAGTAGAAATCATAGTGGTACCTGATGCATCCTGTAGATGTAGGTGTTGTCTGATTTTTGCCGGAGTAACAATCAGAGACTGACCACAAATAGTGGTTTGGATTTGTTTGACCCCGTCAAGTTCTTCCACCACCGCATTTGTCCAAAAGTCGTTCATATGCCGAATGTAGATAGTGG
This sequence comes from Centaurea solstitialis, assembly GCA_030169165.1. Taxonomy (NCBI): domain Eukaryota; kingdom Viridiplantae; phylum Streptophyta; class Magnoliopsida; order Asterales; family Asteraceae; genus Centaurea; species Centaurea solstitialis. The sequence continues at coordinate 46,753,396 of CM058044.1, forward strand.
GATTGATGGTTGCGGCATACGCGATGTTGGATGAGGCCAAGAAATCAAGAATGTCTTCAAACCCTTCGGAATTGTTATCTTTGGTGAGATAACCAACTTTGTTGTGATCCTTGACAAAGTAGAGAGAATCCATGATCGATTACGCAAGAGAAACCCTAGAACAGATGCAGAATCAGTAATCGAATGAAATTTCAAGAACACAGAGGGAGAATGGATGCAGAATCGCAAACGTTTTTAGAGCAAGAGTTCAGAATAGCCGTTTGTGAAAAAGGCGGTCAAGTTAGGGCTTGATGCGGTAATTATCGTATATAAAAAGCGTAACAAGTTTTAACCTCTAATGCCTAGCCACCGTCTTACCACATATACAGGCAAGCGTACTGATCGTCAGTAATATAGTGTAGGAAAGTCCAGGTATCGTATCTACCACTGGGAACGGTCAAGTTATCGTAGACTAAAGCCTGAATCGGTTTAATTAATCTAAAAGGGGGGTTTTGTAAGAAAAAGGTTTGAATACTGAAAAAGATAATTAACTATGAAAAACTAAGAAAGCGGTTAAAATAATAATTTAAGTTTATGATAAGGGAAAAACAGCAGTACTTATCATGATAACATGAATCCCTTATATGGATGACATGAAAAGGTCGAAGGTTTGGTTGTTTTGACTATTGTAGGAATTTAAGTCTGGGACACCCCTAACATGTGCAATTTATGGCTATGAACTAGGATATGGTCCTCCTAATTCCAATCCTAAATCGTTTGGTCCACAATTCAGAATCGGTAGACCCTTCCCAATCAGTATTGCAATGGCTCTTTTACTATCGGTCACTTATTGGTCAAAGTAACCCTTTAACATAACTCTATGGTCCAAGTCAGGCTAAGGTAGGTTGATTATCCTTTCGGAGTCTATCTATTTTTGGTCTAACAAATACACCCAACCAAGTGATTTCAAATCGCCACAACAACAATAATCAAGAAAGAACCATAAACGACATTCAATTAATCAAAAACAAACCAATAAACATTAATTGTAAAGTATCATCCACAAAGGTTCATCTATTATGACAAGCACTACTAATAGACTACTCACTCATAATGAAAACAAAAAACATAAACAAGAGTAGACATCGACATGATACCGACAGTACAACGATAGATGATCAGAGATCGACTTCCACAGCGTATCGGCACCTCTCGTACTCTCACTCTCGTTCCTCTGTATTCCCCTCGTGTATCGCACTTCAAAACTCATGTCCGGAACTGAAGGAGGAGGCTGATATTTAAAGAAAAACGACCAGGCACCATCTGGCGATCGCCAGACTGCCATCTTGGCGACGCCAAACACTTAGAATCAACCCTAATCTGCACTTCAGTCGAACTTGGCGGCACCAAATATAGGACTTCGCGATCGCCAAGTGTCTTCTGTGTTGACTCTGTGCATTTTTCACGTTTTCTCGCCTTTTTCCGTACTTATCCGTTCCACAGCCTCCAAATCCTTCACAATCAATAAAAAGCTCATTTAGTGCATGAAATGATCATAAACGGGTGAGAAATGGGGTAAAGTCATACGATTACGCGCAACCAAAACATGTATAATTTTGGTGTTATCAAAATCCCCACACTTAAGCTTTGATTGTCCTCAATCAAAAGACTGAAAAATAAGAAAGATAACTCCAAAATTATCTCCACCCAAGATCATCAAAGAGAACAAAGTATACTCACACAATCGAACACACAAACAAGACTCATCAAGTAATCGGATACCAAGATCAACCTTTTACCCTCACATAATATGCATAAAGTGTATCTCTCGGGGGTAAAAGTGTATATATAAGTGATCACACCAATACTCGACTAATTCCCGCATGCATAAGCTTGTCACCAAATCTAATCTCCACCACTGAGAAGTTGTCAACCGTCAAGAGGACTTTAGGGTTGTAATGTTAGGCTAAGGGTTAAGGGTAGGATAAAGGATATATAAAAGTGACTAAGGGTTTTGCAACAAAAACTTGAAAACTTAATCAGTAATGATCCAAACAGTGAAACAATCTGACTTTCAACAATGAGACTTTTGGGATGAGTTCTCTCTTTTAGAATTGGCCTAAGCCTATGGCTTATGTGGGGCACAAATTCTTTTTTCTCTCTTTTTTTTCAGCTCTCATTTCTTTTCTTTTTTGTATTCTCGACTCTTTTGATACTTCTTTTCTTTTCTGAGTCTCAAATATTTTCTTTTTTCTTCTCTTTTTTTTTCAGAGCAGCAACTATGTTGCTTTTGGGCTCTTTATAAATCTCAATCCCATACAAACTGTCAGATACGAAAAACTGGATCAAAACATCTCAAGATTCAAATTTAAGTTACGGCCAAGAGATAGATAAACAATTAGGCTCAAGGATAAAGTGTATAGTGGGTAATGAAATGAAAAGGCTAAGGCTCAAAATGGTTTCAAGGGGTAAAGTGTTAAAAGGTGAACACTTTTCAATTAAAGGCTAGGCAAATCAAATAACCTTATGATGAGGTTATCTGACGAAGGCTAAAGGGTTAGAAACGAAGGCCTCTATCAGTGCAATGGTGATAAATACTTCTCTTATGTGGTCTCGACAAGCATTCAAATGACAAGTTCTACCTTGGGTCAAAGTCGGTATTCCTCACAGAAATGAATAGGTATAACAGTTAAGGCTCAATCTCTCAACGGAATTGGGTGAGGTACTCATGGTAATCAGTATTCCAAGGTATCCTTTTACTCAACTAATCCTATTCAGTGTTCTCCTATGCAAGCAACTCAGTCTCAAAAACAATCTCAGATTTCGAAAAAAATTGGGGTCAAATCTCAAAGCTTTCAAAAGTTTGAAAAACGACAATCCACAAGCAAAAAGTGAACCCATTTAAACAGATAAGTCTACATAACCCCCTCCCCACACTTAAAATTTGCAGTGTCCTCAATGCAACAATCAAAACAATTAAGGAGTAATTGGGAAAAAGAGAAACTTCCCGGGTTATGTGACGAAATCTGTTCTGATCTGAGAGTGGTGCATAAAATTCGTGCTCGATCATAAATCGCCATATCTACCAACCAAAAAAAAAAAGAAAAAGTAAAAACGAACAAATGAAAAATAACCAACTCAAATTACTAAAAATCCTAAGCAAACCAACAGAAAAATAAAATTGTTCAAACACAACCACGCAGTTCAAAGAAAAAATAAAATTGTTTAGGACAACCAAATCGAATAATGGAGATAAAAGATAGAGATCAATAAGGGCCACGAGGTTGGTTTTGCCAATCCTCGTAAGTCGGGTAACCGGGCGGAGCATCCTCGGAGTATGGCCAATAAGGAGATGGAGCATAGGCGGTATTCGGTTGAATACCGAAGTGGGAGGCCATCTGGTTCATAACTCCACTCTGCCAGTTGGCTTGGTGAAGAGCCTCCACGGTGTTGTACTCCATGTGTTGTTGATGCCGGCCATAAGAAAGTGACATCTCCGAGAGTTGGTTACTCAAGTCTTGGTAACCCGAACAAGCAGTCCAATCCGCCGGTTGTTGACTTGTACTCGCCCCACTTGTTCCACCGGTCTCTTGCGTACTCCTCGGTGCTCGGCTAGGTTGACTTCTTGGTTGACCTCCATAGGCTTGAGGATTACGGATCCATGCATTGTAGTCCCTTCCGGTCGCATGTTCAACTCTCGCCACGCCCATACCTCGGAGTTGGTCCATGTCAATCAACCCCATCTCCCCGAGGTTCGTCATCGAAGCAATCGCGGCGTCGGTTAGGATACCGAAATGTTTGGCCAAGAGCGTCACGTACTGGCCACCAACGATGCGACTACCCTCGCGATAACCGCTCGCCTTAGCGAGTTGAGCGGCGATGAGATACGGAGCATTCGGATATTTATCATCCGTAGAGAGTTGCTCAAGAAGCCATAGATCCTACACGGTCACTTTCTCATCCCTCGAAGAACGAGCGTTCACCGCCTGAATGAGCATGCGGTGTAGAAGTCTATCCGTCGCAGCAATAAAGCCTTTCACCTTGAGGTTGCCATGATAATCACCATCACCCAAAATCGCCCATGCCAAACGCGGATCAAAATCATCGGGTCTCTTTGCGGTCGCCCACATGTACTCCTCAAATCCGGGAGTATCAACATCCAATTGGGTATATATCCCCAAAGCAAGAGCAAAATCAACCAAAGAAAGAGATCTCCAAACACCACCAAGTCGAAAAGTCATACACGATTGATGAAATTCCCCAAGAGCCTTGATCGCATCGAAACGAAACGTGGCCACAAACTCCACGATAAGCTCTCGGTATAGGGTCTCGGCGATATCGAAAACTCGCTCCCATGCATGGCATATGTAGTACTCATTGCCATCCTCTTCGTATGCATGCTTTTCAAGAATCGCTTTGATGTCGTTCTCAACATGCATTGATCGAAGAAGATCCCAATCGACTCTTTTCGGCATGAGAATTTGGCGGGGGAGAAGTCGGTTAACAATGTCCCGATATTCCTCCTTCTTTCGAGCGTTCAACGTTGGGTCGTTTGTGAACGAAGTGAAAACATGACTTCCGTCCGGTGCATGAAAGTTAATTATGGCGGCGGTCTTAGATGCGCGGGTCTTTTGTCTCTACACAATCAAAATACCATTGTCTTAGAAAGGTTTCAATCCAATAAGCGCAAGACAAGGTTTATTCACATTCAAAGTTCCAACGAGACAAAAACCTATACGACTAACAAGTTCAAGCGTCACAATCATATATGCATAACAAAACAAGAACAATGGGGATGTGGAACATCCCCACACTTGAACTTTTAGTTTAATCACAATTACAAACCAATCTAGCTATCAAGAAAGAATGGGGGATTTTGGTTTTCTCAATATCCCCACACTTATCATTTAAACACAATCACTAGATTAATCAATCAAGTAGCATGCTAGAAACAAGATTTCAATCACAATATAGGGCATGCATTCATCTATAAGCTCTAAATCATCAATGGTGTATCAAGAACCATGTCAATTTCATTCAAACAAAGAAACACCATTGCTACCCAAAACAAGATCTTCAATTACCAAATCAAGCAACCCTCACGAAATCAAAGTTAGGAAACGTACCTTATACATGTTGGAAGATGAAATTGAAGCTCAAGAAAGTCGAATTTCGCAAGAATGTGAGAGGGTTTGGCGGCGCCTAAGAGGAATTAGGTTTGTGTGTTTGTGAAAAGTGGGAAAAAGAAGGTTTAAAAACCCCTCTGTCCCGACTTCGCGTCGCGAAACCCTGGGTTTCGCGTCGCCAAACAGGGCAAAATCAGCAAACCTTGATTTTCAAAAGTTTTGCGTCGCGAAACGGCCCTCTTCGCGTTGCCAAGTTCGAAAAATTTTACCTGACCCGTGGCTTACTCACTTGGCGTCGCCAGAATTGGAATCTGGCGATCGCCAAATGGCTACTGTTTCCAACTTGTGAATTTTTGTACCGCGTTCCGATTTCGCTCGAATCTGGTTTCTATCCCCTCCGTATGGTTACCTAAGCAATATCAAATGAAAACATTAATAAAAACACACACGAAAAGCACTAAAAACGAAAGAAAATCAAAAAGCTCGGGTTGCCTCCGAGAAGCACTTCATTTTTGGACGGGTATAGAGCTCGACCCCACTTTCGGCTCATTTCTTGGCACGTCGGGATGACGAGCCCTTCTTCCTTCTGTGATCTTTCTTGGAGGATCCCGATTCCTTGGATGATTGCTCCTTTTTGTGTATCGGGTTAGAATAGTCCTCCGTTTCCTTTCCAAGCTCATGCGGGGGTAGCGGGCGGTTCATGCTTTTGGTGTAGGCCAGAGAAGGATCATCATAAGGTTCATCGAGGTGTCTAACCGGCTCTCCGTTAGGATCAAAGTAAATCCGATTGTCTCCATAGCCTAAGCTTGTGACTTGATTGCGCATATCGGTATTTACTTGAGCGGTATGCAAGAAAGATCTCCCGAGGATTATCGGGATCTCCGTGTTTTGTGGAAGGTTAGCTATGACGAAGTCCGTATAGTACACAAATTTTCCAATACGAATTGGGACTCCCTCCGCTATTCCTAACGGTGTTGTCATATAACCGTTCACTCCCCGGTATTGATAGTTCGTTGGCACGATCCTCTTGACTCCCATTTTCCTACAACAGCAAACAGGCATCATATTAAGAGCGGCACCTGAGTCAACCAAAGCAAGACCACTAAATTTATGACAGCAAACAGGCATCATATTAAGTTGTAACTCCCTGGATCATGCTTGATTGGTGCGATGTAAATGAGATCATCTTCCGGTGCTTTCTCCTTTTCTTTCTCCTTTTCTTTGCCTTTATCTTCTTTCTTCGGGATCACGAATTCCGCATATCCGCCTTGCTTTCCATCTTCCTCATCTTCATCCTCACTTGAAGCTTCGGGAACCTTGAGTCGTGGGTGTTCGAAAGACACGGTGAACCCCTCCGAATCGTAATCCGTGGCATAATCGGGCTCACTTTCACTCTCGGTTTCCACGTACTTTTTTGTGTAGATATCCGTCCACTTCTTTTTTGATGGCTCTCCGGTTATCATGAGCATTGGCTTTGCATTCTCCACTTTCGGGTTGACTTGTGTTTGCGTTGGCAATTCTCCTTGCGTTCTTTCACTCAACATTTGCGAAACACGTCCAACCTGCAATTCCAAATTCTGGATGGTACTTTGGTGATTACGTAGGTATGAACCCACTTCATCGTTCAGTTTCTTTTGCGCATCCATGAATTGGTTAATCCGATCTTCGATAGTCATACGTGGCTCTCCATCCGGCCTTTGGTTTTGTTGAGTTGGTGCAAAGAAACCGGGAGGTCTAGGGATGAAATTACGGTTGTTGTTCCACCTCCCTTGGTAATCACCTCGGTTGATATAGTTCAACTCCTCGGGTGTCATCATCGGTTTGTTCGGGCAATCCTTCGTCAAATGCGGTCCATTGCACTCCTCACATCCAACCTGCAAAGCATGAACAGATTTAATTAGTTCCTCGATTTTGCGTTCAAACTTTACCTGTTGGTTTTACATAGCGGCTAGTTCATCGGATGGATCGAAGTCGGTAGAGATCTTTCCGGCCATCCTCGGGATTTGTAATCTCTTGTCCGTCCTCCAATCTATGTTATGTATGAGCATGTCCTCGAGGAGCTTGTAACCTTCCGTGGGCGTTTTGTACATGAAGATACCACCTGCAGATGAATCCAAAGTAGCTCGTGAGGAGTAAGCAAGTCCACTATAGAAAGTTTGAACCTGTTCACTCTTATTCAACTCATGACTCGGGCACGAGTTTAGGAGGTGCTTAAAACGTTCCCATGCTTCGGATATGGTTTCCCCGTCTTGTTGTTGGAAGGATCGGATTTCGGCTCTCAGTTTGTCGATCTTGGATGGTGGAAAGAATCGGGAAAGGAATTTTGAACGAAGTCCTTCCCATGTAGTGATTGAACTTGGCTCTAAGGATCTTAACCAATCCCTAGCTTCTCCGGTGAGTGTGAGAGGAAAGACTCGGAGACGAATCGCATCATCTCGGCCTTTCTCTGTTTTGAACAGATCACAGATATCCACGAAGTTTTCCATATGTACGATAGGATTGCTATCGCTTTTCCCGTCGAAGGTAAGGTCCTTGATCATGTGTAGGAGCTTCCCCGGGATTTCTTTGTTCAGATTCGGCTTCGTGATCGGATTGGTGGGTACAGTTGGAGCGGCTCTCCTGGCGGTCCACATCGGTGCCTCGTCTCCCATCTCAAAAATCAAAGCTCTCGGACGAACTTTGTTTGCTTTTGATTTCTTTTTGTTTCTTTTTCTGAATTCTCTCTCCGGCTCCTCAAATGGCTCTAACAAGTCTGCCGTGACTGAAATCACAACAAACGGTTACGGGCAACTTGCGGGAAACAAAGAGATAAATTTAAAGATAAAAATAAAGACAAAATTAATTAAACTAGAAAGCGAAAAACTTGCAAGGGAAAGAATCCCTCACAAGGATCGATTAACAAAACTAATTAGACTAAAATCTAACAACTACCGTTCCCCGGCAACGGCGCCAAAAACTTGATGCGGTAATTATCGTATATAAAAAGCGTAACAAGTTTTAACCTCTAATGCCTAGCCACCGTCTTACCACATATACAGGCAAGCGTACTGATCGTCAGTAATATAGTGTAGGAAAGTCCAGGTATCGTATCTACCACTGGGAACGGTCAAGTTATCGTAGACTAAAGCCTGAATCGGTTTAATTAATCTAAAAGGGGGTTTTGTAAGAAAAAGGTTTGAATACTGAAAAAGATAATTAACTATGAAAAACTAAGAAAGCGGTTAAAATAATAATTTAAGTTTATAATAAGGGGAAAACAGCAGTACTTATCATGATAACATGAATCCCCTATATGGATGACATGAAAAGGTCGAAGGTTTGGTTGTTTTGACTATTGTAGGAATTTAAGTCTGGGACACCCTAACATGTGCAATTTATGGCTATGAACTAGGATATGATCCTCCTAATTCCAATCCTAAATCGTTTGGTCCACAATTCAGAATCGGTAAACCCTTCCCAATCAGTATTGCAATGGCTCTTTTACTATCGGTCACTTATTGGTCAAAGTAACCCCTTAACATAACTCTATGGTCCAAGTCAGGCTAAGGTAGGTTGATTATCCTTTCGAAGTCTATCTATTTTTGGTCTAACAAATACACCCAACCAAGTGATTTCAAATCGCCACAACAACAATAATCAAGAAAGAACCATAAACGACATTCAATTAATCAAAAACAAACCAATAAACATTAATTGTAAAGTATCATCCACAAAGGTTCATCTATCATGACAAGCACTACTAATAGACTACTCACTCATAATGAAAACAAAAACATAAACAAGAGTAGACATCGACATGATACCGACAGTACAACGATAGATGATCAGAGATCGACTTCCGCAGCGTATCGGCACCTCTCGTACTCTCACTCTCGTTCCTCTGTATTCCCCTCGTGTATCGCACTTCAAAACTCATGTACGGGACTGAAGGAGGAGGCTGATATTTAAAGAAAAACGACCAGGCACCATCTGGCGATCGCCAGACTGCCATCTTGGCGACGCCAAACACTTAGAATCAACCCTAATCTGCACTTCAGTCGAACTTGGCGGCACCAAATATAGGACTTCGCGATCGCCAAGTGTCTTCTGTGTTGACTCTGTGCATTTTTCACGTTTTCTCGCCTTTTTCCGTACTTTTCCGTTCCACAGCTCCAAATCCTTCACAATCAATAAAAAGCTCATTTAGTGCATGAAATGATCATAAACGGGTGAGAAATGGGGTAAAGTCATATGATTACGCGCAACCAAAACATGTATAGTTTTGGTGTTATTAGGGCTTTTATACTGAACTCATGAGCAGGGGTAACTACCACAAGCAGTGGTAACAAACACACGCAGTGGTATAAGTCAAAAGCAGTGTTAAATAACACTAGCAATGGTATTTGTTAAAAGCGGTGGTAATGTACCATAGCAGTGGTACCATACGCGTGTGAACTTAAAAGCAGTGGTAAAACAGACAAGCAGTAGTAAGTACGCGTGCCAGGTTAAAAGCAGTGGTAATGTACCATAGCAGTGGTAAAGAGCAAAGCAGTGTTAAATATGCTAGCGGTGGTAATGTGCGAATGTGCGAGCGATGGTAATGTGCAAAACAAGCAGTGGTAAAGACTTAGTGATGAAAACTATGTTTTGCGATAGTGACACTGCTAGAAGAAGTAACTCCAACTAAGCAGTGGTAACATCACCCTGCGTCTTTTGATCAAATCAAGGACTTCACCATGTATCTACAACATTCACAAACTCATTAAAATACTCATGAATGAAAAGAGAGAATAACTAATAACTAGGAAAGAAAGAAAATATACAGAGACAGTACAAAGAAAAGTGTAACAAGAAGAAGGTTTATTCAGAGTTCATCATTCCAACACCTGTAACCAAAAATGTAAACCTGCCTACATCAAATGCTTTTGTGAACAGGTCTGCATATTGATCATCAGTGTGGACTTTCAGGACTTGAATTAACTTCTTTTCATTACAATCTCTGATAAAATGGTACTTGATCTCTATATGTTTGGTCTTGGAGTGCTTGACTGGATTGTTAACAATGCTAATAGCACTGTTATTGTCAATGTAGATTGGTGTCTGCAAGAAAGAAAGACCATAGTCCTGCATTTGATTCTGAATCCATAGAACTTGGGAACAACACTGAGATGCAGCTATGTATTCAGCCTCTGTTGTTGATTGTGAAACAGTGGTTTGTTTCTTGCATTGCCATGAGACCAATCTTCCTCCCAAAAATTGACATCCTCCTGATGTAGACTTCCTATCCAGGTTTGCTCCTCCATAATCACTATCTATGTAGGCCACTAGGTCAAAGGAAGAATCATTAGGATACCACAGCCCCAATCTTGGTTCGCCCTTAAGATATTTGAATATCCTTTTGACTACATGTAGATGAGACTCCTTGGGCCTAACCTGATACCTAGCACAAACACAAACAGCAAACATAATATCAGGTCTAGAAGCTGTAAGATACATTAATGATCCAATCATGGATCTGTAATGATGAACATCAACTTCCTCCCCCTCAACATCAGCAGTGAGATGTTTGTGTGTTTCCATTGGAGTGCTTGTTGGCTTTGCATCATTCATTCCAAACTTTTGAAGCATGGATGCAACATATTTGGACTGATTGATGAATATCCCATCAGTCTTCTGCTTGACCTGTAAACCAAGAAAGAAAGTTAGCTCTCCCATAGAACTCATCTTGAATTTCATATGCATCAGTTCCTCAAACTCCTTGCACATATCATCCTTTGTAGATCCAAAGATGATATCATCTACATAGATCTGCACTAGAAGCATATCAGTCTTTGTTCTCCTGATGAACAAGGTCTTATCAATGACACCTCTTTCAAACTTTTTTTCCAACAAGTATGAAGACAAGGTATCATACCAAGCCCTAGGTGCTTGATGAAGACCATACAGTGCTTTCCTCAACTTGTCAACTTTATCAGGGTATTTTGGATCTTCAAACCCTGGTGGTTGACTGACATACACCTCTTCATCTATAGTGCCATAGAGAAAGGCACTTTTGACATCCATCTGATAGACTTTGAATCCTTTGTAAGATGCAAAGGCCAAGAATAGCCTGATGGCTTCAATTCTGGCTACAGGTGCAAATACATCATCATAGTCTATTCCTTCCTCTTGAGTATACCCCTGTGCTACTAATCTGGCTTTATTCTTGATCACAATTCATCTCTCATCAGTCTTGTTTCTGAAAATCCACTTAGTGCCAATCACCCTATGTCCTTTTGGGAGATCCACCAGATCCCACACATGCTGAAGGACAAACTGCAACAGTTCTTCTTGCATAGCCTCTATCCAACTTGGGTCCTTCATTGCATCATGGGCTTTCTTGGGTTCTGTTTGTGAGAGGAAAACAGAAATCATGCTCAAGTGTGGATTGGGAAGGGATTTGCTTTGCTTCCTTGTAATCATAGGAGACTGAATGTCTCCTATTACCAGAGTAGGTGGATGATTTTTCTGAGTTCTTGTAAGATGCAGGGGTTCTTCAGGCAGATGTACCCCTAGATTTGAATCATTCACCTCTGGTTCTTGATCCCATTGAGGTCCCTCTTCTAAGACAGGAATGTCATCAGTGGTCTCAGAGGATTCCACAATTGGTTGCTCATCACTCTTCTCAGTTTCAGATTCATGTTGATCATCTGAAGTTGACTCAACAGTGGTACAAGTATCATTTGAGTCCACAAAAGGCATGGGAAACATAACAGATGTAGGACTTGCTTCCTGGATCTGATCTGTACCTGACCCTGTATTCACTGTATAGCTCATATTCAAAGAGTTAGTTAGTGAATCAATGTCAAATAACCAATTGGGACCACTTCTAGGTATGTTAGGAGTGTTCTCATTGCATTTGACATTGTCACTTTCTTCTATGATTCTTGTAGAGCTATTGAAGACTCTAAGTGCTTTGCTCTGAGAAGAGTATCCTACAAAAAATCCATCATCAGATTTGCTTTCAAATTTGCCTAAGTGAGTTTTGGTATCAAGAATTGTGCAAGGACACCCAAATGGTTGTAAAAATCCTATATAGGGTTTCTTTTTCTCAAAAAGTTCATAGGGTGTCTTGCCTTTTGATTTGACTATAAGAACTCTGTTTTGGACATAACAAGCAGTGTTAACTGCTTCTGCCCAGAAAGTGATTGGAAGTTTAGAGTCAGTCAACATAGTTCTTGCAGCCTCAATTAGTGTCCTATTTCTCCTCTCAGCAACACCATTCTGTTGAGGAGTTCTAGGAGCACTGTATTGTCTCTCAATACCTTTTTCCTCACAAAAGCTATTCAAATCAGCATTCTTGAACTCAGTTCCATGTCAGATCTAATGACTTTTACTCTAAGATTTGTCTTGTTTTCCACTCTAGTCACAAAGGGTTTGATCAGTCCACTTGTCTCATCCTTTGTTCTTAGAAAGTAAACCCAAGTAAACCTAGAGTAATCATCAACTATCACAAGACAATAGGATTTCTTGCCTATACTCATCACATTGGTAGGACCAAACAGATCCATGTGCAATAATTGTAAAGGTGATGAGATAGTGTTTACTTCTTTGGACTTGTGTGAGTTTTTGTGTTGCTTACCTTTGAGGCATGCTACACAGTGATCATCACATGAAAATTCCTTTGCAGGCAAACCTCTTACAAGGTTGTTTTTGACAAGTAAATTCATGTTTTTGAAATTCATATGGCACATCCTCCTATGCCACAGTGATGATTCACTCACAAATGCTTTTGAAAATAAACAGTTTAAGGATGATAAAGAGGAAGCATCTTCAATGTCCAAACAGTAAACATTATCTTTCCTGGGAGTCCTAAGCATTACTTGACTCTCATCTATCTTAAAACCAGGAGCAAGTATAAGACACTCAGTATCAGTAAAGAATACTCCAAACTTTTTGCCACTAATCTTACCTCCACTAATCTTCAAGTAGGGACATGATACCTGTCATGTGCCTAGAGCAACCACTATCCACATGCCAAAGACTGCTCCTTCTTCCTTGGTTGCTCTGCACATTAAATAAAACAGTTAGTGTCTTGAGGGAACCCAAGCCAATATGGTCTTGGGTTCTCCTTTATCATTAACATAATTGACCTCTGTCAATCTGTTGAGTTTCAAAAGATAATCTTTGTTTGGGATCTCATGACTGGAATATTTGGTTATAATGGGTTTTCTCAATGAAAACACTTCAGTGGTAACAGTGTTTGAGTTTCCACTGCTGTTATTGCTAGCAGCAGTGTTAACTTCCACACTATTAAAGCTGTTACCACTGCATTCAGAAGCAACACTGTTATTACCACTGCTTGTAGAAGCAGTAGTATTACTGAGTGAAGCTTTTGGTACCCATTTAGTAACCATCTTAACAGACTTCTTTTCAACCCTTTTCTTTTGAACTTTTCTTTTAGGTTAACTAGATCTGTTTTGTTTAGGAACAACCTTTTGTGTGTAGGTACAAATCTTCTAGCTTGAAAATTGTTTCTTTGATTAAATGGATTGAAATAACAGTCTCTTGCTAGATGATTTGTCTTACAACAGATAAAGCATGGTTTTGGTCTGTTTATCTTGCTCAGATCAACACCATGACATTGTGCCCAATGGTTATTCCAGTTCCTTTTGTTCCCTCTTGGATGATTTTTGTTTTGAGACTGTGAGGAAGTACCAGAATCAACTACAGTCCTCTGAGTATAGTGGTCCTTCCTACTCTCTTTTCTAGTTGTCTCAGTCTTTTTCTCCTTACTCTTTTCTGATGACATGACAGATTTCCCCTTATCTTTCCTAGTGGTCTCTATCTTTTTGCTAGGAACAAATGGCATACCACCTTTCTCATTGGTGAGAATGTGGTGTTCATCAGGGATGGTCTCAGAAGTGATTTTCTTGTCAGATTCCTCCTCTAAGTCAACTGGATCTATTCTATCCAAACCTTCTTTTATCTCTCTTCTGTCTATACTCTCAAGAAGGTCAGTTGTGGGAGGAATGTAATTCTGATTGTAAGGAGGAGGGGTGCTATTGTATCCTATTCCCCTTTTTAAGTCATCAGTCACTTGTGCTCTGATAATTGACTCCAAAGCCTTAGAGGACTTTGAAAATTTATCTAGGTCTTCTTTGGCTTTGGACAACTCTTTCCTAGCACTCTCCAATTCCTCCTTTTCTTTTGACAATTTTCTCTCAAGTTCTTTCTTTTCCCACTTCCAGTAGTTATGGTCATATTCAAACTGAAGTTCATTGGCTTTGTAGGCCTTTATTTGATCCTCCAGATTGTCAATGATCTTAACATACTCTCTTCTTTCTCTCTCCATCTTCTTAATACTATCACTCATGGTCTGATTATGATCCCTATACTTTTTCACAGTTTCTAAACAAGAATCAGAACACAGTTTAGAAGTTACCTCAGTGGGGATTTCAGACTCCTTGATTTCAGCCATGAGTGCTTGATTTTGGACTGCTTCTTCAGCATGGTCACTCCAATCAAATCCTTGTCCTTCTTGTGAAACAAGTGCTTGTGATGAACTAGGGTTTGAGTTGCTTCCCCTGTTGTTGAATCTAGGGGCTTGGGAAGAACCACTTCCAGTGTTCCGATGGTTTGTGGTTCCTCCTTTGCATCTCTAGCAAAGTGCCCTAGCTCATTGCACTTGTAGCATCTGACCTTTGACTTATCAAAACCAGCCTTATCTCCTCTTTTGACATCAAAGTTGTTTCTCCCAGTTCTTCTGATAAACCTTTTCATCCTCAGAGTCAGCATAGCCATCTGCCACTTGATGTCCATCTCTTCAAGATCATCTGCATTGATTTGATCCAAATCATCATTGATCAATGATGATTTGACATGACTTGCTAAGAAAGCTTCCAGAATGATGTCTTCATTGGTTTCCTAAGATGTATTAGAAACAGTTTCATTAGCAGCAGTATTATAAGTAGCAGTGGTATTATTAAAAGCAGTGGTATTATTAAAAGCAGTGGTATTAAGGGTGCGTTTGGTATACTGGACAGGGTGGGACAGGACAGGACAGGACAGGACAGGACAGGACAGGACAGTCCTGTCCTGCGTTTGGCGCGCCCTAACCTTGGACTAAGTAGAACACAGTAGCACAAGATATGGGACAAGTGTGTCCACCCCCTTACCCATGGAACTAAGTGGAACAAGGAACTTAATGACCAAAATACCCCTAAAATAAGAAACCTAATTAAATATCCCTTATTTTTTCTTCAACCGCTTTCTCCCAAACTCCATCTCCTCTTCGAGTTCACGACCTCGGATCTACATCCCTCTCCGGCGATGTCCGGCGACCCGCGACTGTTACCTCCGGCGACCTCCGCCTCCCTCTACGGCGATGTTCGGCGACCTGCGGCTGCTACCTCCGGCGACGTCCGACGTCCAGCGACCTCCGCCTCCCTCTCCGACGATGTCCGGCGACCTGCGGCTGCTACCTCCGGCGACGTCCAACGTCCGGCGGCCTCCGCCTCCCTCTCCGGCGATGTCCGGCGACTTGCGGCTACTACCTCCGGCGACGTCCGACGTCCGGCGACCTGTGACTGCTACCTCCGGCGATGTCCGACGATCTGTGACTGCTACTTCCGGCGACATTCGACGTCTGGCGGCCTCCGCCTCCATCTCCGGGGATGTCCGACGATCTGTGACTGCTACCTCAGGCGACAACTTATAGAATTTATCAATAAAACAACATTATAAGGTTTTAAATTCTTTGTTATTATGCATTAAATTGATTATTTATTAATAAAACAGTACACAGCTCATGAGGGGTAAACTGGTCATTTTAACATGTTCTGGCTTGTCCTGTCCTATGTTGTTTTAGCTTACCAAACGTTGGACACCTGTCCTGTCCTGTTCTGTCCTGTCCTGTTCTGTCCTGTCCTGTCCTGTTATGTCCTGTCCCGTCCCGTCTGCGTACCAAACGCACCCTAAAAGAACTAGGGTTTTCAGAGGAAAGTAGTGCAGCATTGTGAGAGTATCCAATGGGTCTCTTCTTCTTCTCCACTTCTGCTTCAAAGATCCTTAGATCATTGTATAGATCTTCCAGTTCTTTATCTTCAAGATCATCTCCTTGTCTGAAAGAAACAGTGTACATAGTCCATTCCTCTCCAAGAGATCTGAGGAACTTTCTATTCACATCATCTTTGTCCATCTTCACATCTACAGTTGCAAGTTCACCAATAAGCTTGTTGAATCTATCAAAGGTTTGAGTCATAGATTCATTCTTTAGAGATGTGAAGTTCTCATATTGCTGCTTTAGAATGGCCTTCTGGTTCCTCTTTGTACTTTTGGTTCCTGAGAACCTCTTTTCAAGTGCAGTCTAGAGAGATTTGGCATCTGTGTATGTACTGAATTGATGTTGGTATTCATTGGGAATAGCCAACAGCAAAGTACTTAATGCTTTCATCTCAGTTTGCCTTCTTTTCTGTCAGCATCAGATCTGGGTGGGGGTCTTGCACCTCCTTCAGCAACTACTTCATCAGTGCCAGGTCCGTTTTCAACAACCTCCCACATACCATAGTCTGTGAGAAGCATGTATTGACGAATCCTGATTTTCCACATGTCAAACTCATTAGGTTTGAGCACGGGGACCTTTGAGACCAAGACAGTTTCTTGAGTATCCATTGTTTGATTGTTTTCTATATCTAACAAGCTCTGATACCACTTGACAGGATCGAATATATCAATATATATCAAGAACAGAAAATCAAATCAAAGAAGTTTGCGGAATAACACTTTGATTGAATTGAAACAATGAATTGCAAAACAAATTTGTGTATTGAATCACAAGATTAATGATTACAACTAAAGCCCCAATCTGCTTGAACAGGCTCAAACAGACGTGCACAACTTCTCTTATGCAGGGATTCAAGAATGATCTTGAGGCTTCTAATTCTAAACAAAAACTTATGAAACTCGTAAAGAACAATGAAAAACCTACCAGCTATTTATACTAGTTACATATTACAATAAGGAAAGTAAATCTACTCTAGATAATCTCCAAAATACTCGTATCTATCCCATATCTTCTCCAACAGAATCCTTTCCTTATCTCGATCTTCTCAGCAGTGGCAGAACAGAATCAGTAGTAATATTCAACCAGTAGTGGTAATTCTGTTCTAGCAGTGGTAATCTGTAACAGCAGTGGTAACTCTTGTACTGGCAGTGGTAAGTTGTTCTTCAGTGTTAACACACATACTAGCAGTGGTATCTTCAGTTCAACTCTTCAGCAGTAGTAATCCCAAAGCTAGCAGTGGTAACCTTCCAGCAGTGATAATCAGCAGTGGTAACCTCAGACTCAACAATAATTTATACGCAAGCCAGACTTTGGTAACATGAAGATGTAACGATCATTTTGTTATTATTTGATGCGGGCCGGTGTCACAATGAAGGACCGGGTCTTAATATTTATGGAAGCTCATGACCACGTCAACATATAAAGGGATGTTGTCTTAATATTAGTCGAAGAAGAATGAACTTTCACTATGGGGAATTGTCTTGGGAACGTGGGGTTAGGTTAGGTTTGTCAACTAATTGGTGCTGAGTTAGGTTTGTCGATCGATTTGATTAAGAGGGGCATCTAAGTGAGGGATGAAGCAGAGGTCGAGAAGATTGGTCACTTTTTCTCTTGTCAAGGTTACGTTATGAGCTTATAAGCTCGTATTTAAGGAAAAGAAAAAACAAACGCTCTTAATTGCAAACTTCTTTTCCTAAGTGATAAAAAGAGGTTTTTAAGGGGCCGTTTACAAAACGCTTAAGTGTTAACGGGTAAAATCCACCGGGTACTGTTAAATATTGTATAGTTCAGGGACCTCTTTGTAATCTTTGTATCTATATATTGTTATCAATACACGCAACCCTAATCACGGGTTTCCACATATTCTCACATCTTCAACCTTTCGGTCACTAGTGACATCTCTCCCATTCCTCGGTCTACTGCTCAGGCCATGTGTGACCCTCATTGGCAGGCCGCCATGGATGCTGAAATGGCGGCCATTCTTTCTAACTACACGTGGGATCTTGTTCCTAAACCCTCTGATGCTAACATTGTTGGCAATCGTTGGCTGTTTCGCCATAAGTTTGACAGCAATGGACGTCTTGAGCGTTACAATGCCCGTCTCGTTGCTCAGGGTTTCTCTCAGCAACCCGGCCTGGACTTTGATGACACTTTCAGTCCCGTTGTCAAACCTGCCACTATTCGCACGGTTCTTAGCATCTCCATCTCTCGCAACTGGCCCATTCATCAGCTTGATGTTAAGAATGCCTTTCTTCATGGTGATCTCACTGAGACTGTTTACATGCGTCAGCCCCCTGGCTATGTAAACAATTCTTTTCCCGATCATGTCTGTCGCCTACGCAAGGCTCTTTATGGCCTTAAGCAGGCGCCCCGTGCGTGGTACCATCGTTTTGCTGTCTATCTCTCCTCTTTAGGTTTTCTTAGCAGTAAGACCGACACCTCTCTTTTCACGTATCATCGCGGCTCTGATACTATCTACCTCCTTCTTTATGTCGATGACATTATTCTTACTGCCTCCTCTCCTACTCTTATTTCCATGGTTATCTCTAAGTTATCCTCTGAGTTTCCCATGTCTGATTTGGGTCCGTTATCCTTCTTCTTAGGAATAGTTACGTCTCGTAGCAAGTCCGGACTCTTTCTTTCTCAATATGCCTTTGCTCAGGAGATTCTAGCATGAGCTGATATGGTCTCGTGCAATCCCTATAGCAACCCAGCTGACACCCGAACAAAGCTCACTGTTGATGGTGAGCCTGTTCCGGATCCCACCTTATATCGAAGCCTTGCTGGTGCCCTGCAGTATCTAACCTTTACTCGTCCTGATATTGCCTATGTCGTCCAACAGGTCTGTCTCTTTATGCATGACCCACGTCTCCCGCATCTCAATGCGCTTAAACGCATCTTACGGTATTTAAAGGGTACTTTATCTCATGGTCTTCATATTAAGGCGTCAGTTGTTGATCGCTTGGTTGCCTATTCGGATGCCGACTGGGCCGGCTGTCCTAATACACGTCGGTCCACCTCAGGGTTTTGTGTCTATCTGGGTGACAATCTCGTATCTTGGTCCTCCAAACGACAGCATGTTGTTTCCCGCTCTAGTGCCGAGGCCGAGTACCGGGGGATAGCCAATGTAGTTGCTGAAACTGCTTGGTTGCGAAATCTCCTCCTCGAGTTATGTTGTCCTCTCTCTCGTGCCACTGTTGTCTTCTGCGATAATGTCAGTGCCATGTATCTAGCATCTAACCCTGTTCAGCACCAAAGAACCAAGCATGTGGAAATAGATTTACATTTTGTTAGGGAGCGTGTTGCGATTGGTCATGTGCGTGTTTTGCATGTTCCATCCGCTTATCAGTATGCTGATATTTTTACAAAGGGTCTACCTACTAGTTTGTTTCTAGATTTTAGAAATAGTTTGAACATTTGTTTACCTCCCGATCAAACTACGGGGGTGTGTTAAATATTGTATAGTTCAGGAACCTCTTTGTAATCTTTGTATCTGTTTGTGTAAAAATTTACTCAAGTTATTATCGTAATATGTCGTGAGGCAAAATCGTCAAAAGAAAGAACTCTTGTTCGATAAAACGTGCGATAAATAAAAGTAAATAGACAAAAAAGATTGATGACGCAGGAAAAACCTCAGAATCGAGGAAAAAACCTGCGGCCGACTAAATAGGATAGTCGACGTTGCACTATTGATCACCAATAAGGGGTGATATCCTTGATGTTACAGTTGTATCGTACGATTACAATAAGGAAATGAACGTTATTGAATGTAAATACTAAGATTAATATTAGTATTGTTCTTTTTCTCTCAGAATCAGTTGTCTTGAGTGTGTAATCTTGAGTCTCTTTTATAGCTGTTGAGCTTGTAACCGTTCGTTCTTTATTGAGCCATAAATGCAACGGCTATAACTGACGCTGGTTTCACGATCATAACGTTCAGGTTCTTTAATGAAGAGCATATTTTGTTCAAACGGTTGGATCTAAGCTCGATGGACGATGGTTGTGCTTCGTGGTTATCTTGGGTAAGCTTTCCTGCAATAAGAGCAAACTTGAACATGTATATCGTTAGTTTAATCGTACGATCATACGATGATATCGCACGATTTACTTCTTTTTATCTTCGATGATCACTTGTCTTTATTTGATGGTAGTTATACCTTTATTCCAGGACCTTATCTTAATACAGGAATATCATCCTGGAAGATATCTTACGATTCTAATCGTTCGTTCGTGCGATGATGAAATTTCTCCTAAACAGTTTGCCCCCAAGATTTAGAAAATAATATATTAGATATTTTCTGAATCTTACATCTGCAAAATCAATTCGTTAATATCTCAATTTCATCAAGTGTCAACTATCGAATATGAATCGGTTTTCACGTTAATGGCGTTGTAATTTTGGTTAAGTGATAGCTGTCATTACAACGGTTATCTGGGACAGGTGTCGATGCTCGATTCGACCTCAATTACTTGGAGAGGAGGTTTAATTTGTATAAAAGACCGAATTCCATCCATAATTATCTCAAAATCTTTTCCAATTTCGAATTCAAATTCCATTCCAACCGAATCCTTCTAATCTTTAAGAAGATTTAGTTCCAATTCGCCTATAAGGTATCTTTCTTTTCCTTGTTTCAATTCAGTTCATGCGTTTGAAAGTTAGGGCTGAGAAGAATCCTAGGAATTTTGATTTGTTGTGCTTCGATAGGTTATATAGAAGTTTAGATCGTCTAAGTTTTAGAGAAATCATGGAGGTTAAGAGTACAATCCAAGGAGAAATCGACTTAATCCACCTTAGGAAACTTGCTAGGATGCCTAAGGATGCTGTAATCAAATCGCCTGGTGAGGTTAGACCCGCCGATGCTCGGCAGGCTTCTTTGCCTTGTTCGAATACCCCTTTAAGATTGGGTTCACCTGGCCCTATAGTCCTCTATCTCGTGCGTTCATGACACGATTTAGTCTCTCTCCTGGACAGCTCATGCCCCAATTCTGGAGGGTCGTGAGCGTTATCGAGCGAGTGACTGAAAACTGGGGTAGAGCTCCTTTCACCGTCGATGACCTTCTTACGGCGTACACCGTGAAGGTTTCTGATTACGATAGATATGGGATTTATCCCAAGGGTAGGGGTGATGCCATGTTAGTACATGGTACTCAAGCGTTCGATCGAGGGTGGAAAGCTCGATATGCGTTCGTGCGATCCTCGTCGGTTTTGGAGGAAGGTGGATGGGTAGCTCCAGAATGGAACCCACTAGGTATAGGTTGTTTTATGTATTTTGCTTCGTTCGACCTTTCTGTATATTTTCTCATCGTGTGTTCCTTCTGCAGAGATCGAGTTTATTTTCGAGGAATCTACTGAGGCTGTCAATCGTTTTCTGGAATACGGCGTTCAGGAGAGATCGTACGGAAAATCGAAGGGGAAAAGTCCAAGAGAGGACAGCGACGAAGAGCTTGAAGTTCAGGTGTTGAGCGAAGAAGAGGAAGAAGAGATGGAAGGTAAATCGTACGATGCCTTTTTATTTTATGTTATCTTAAGTCTATCGTACGATAACTAACATGCGTTCTTCGTTTATTTCAGGTCAAAAGAAACCTTCGAAGAGAATGACCAACCTTGCATCTCTAAAAGGGCTTTGGAGAAGAAGAAGGGAACTGGTGGTGTGGAACCACAACTCAAGAAGACAACGTCTTCAACGGGTGCTTCGATCCCATCGAAGGATGCCGCAAAACAGGCGGACGATGTGATCGAGGCCACTCCAATCCATGTTGTTCCTCCTCCCATGATGCCTAAGGAGAAGAAAACTCCTTCGAAGCCTGTGAAGGGAAAGGCTGGGGAAGCTTCGATCAACATTTCCCTTCCCACAGGCTTTTTGGAAGGTGACACGATCAACCAAGATGACTTGTTTCCGGCCATCGAGCAATACCTGCTCCCATCGCAGAAGGCTCAGATGGATATGCGACGGATCGGCGAACTGGACGCTGGTGCGGTTGGGTACTCCTTCATGGTAAGTAATCGTACGTTTGCTTTTCCTTCAATTTTACGATGTTTCACTCTTATTCCTGTTGGGAACCGGAAGCATAAACATGCGCAGCGGATAACAAAAACTGATTCCCAAACAAGGATCCAATCCTAAACCATTCAGATACTATTAAGGATGTTTAGAGGATTACCTTTTGAATAATGACTCTGAAACGCAAGTAGGGGATACACCGCTACTGACACCGGTTGAGATAGTTGCTAGACCACCACCGAGGATTACCCGAAAAACGAATGCGAACCTTTCCTTTACTTGGATTCGGCGCCGGTTTTTAGGGGAGAGAGAGAGAGAGAGTTTTTCTGGGTTTTTGGGACTGAATGAATCAAATAAACTGACACCCTTAACCCCTTATTTATATGGATAAAACTTAATAAGAGTTTTATTCCATATAAACTCTTTGGTAATTATCTCCATAATAATTTCCATAATTATCTATTAATTAATCTATCTGATTAATTAATTATAAATAATCTAACTAATTATTTATTTATTTCTCTCTTAAATAATTAATAATCAATTAATTATTTTTCTCACGTAATCCAAACGTTCTCATTTTGGCGTGCAGCGGTGTGACCTACTAGTGTCTTATAACATTGGACACGGTAACCCTGTTACTGTCTCGCACATAATCCTAACAGACTCCCACTTGTGCTAGACATGTAACTGTACTGTCACCATTCGCCTAAGGAGGTCCCTAGCTAGACGCTTAGGTTAACCAGGTCATAAGATCTCTTACATCCAGAGATACAATTCACGCTTGAATTTGTACACAGGTTCATTCCTTTTGCACACGATATTTCTAAAGTGATTTAAGACATGGAGTGGAGGATTCATTTCTTAAAATCAAGTATTTCTTGACTCTGATTTCGATTGCCTGCAGTAACGGATATTACTAAATAACCCCTGTTATTCTATCCGAGCGTGGCCACGCGTTTTCTGCCAATCTTAATCGTCAAGGGGCCCGGAAATATCTCTCTTTTGAAAGAGGTGCAAATCCCTTCTTGACTACTTGCATTTGGATCCACGGCTTCCGCTGCATCTAGTCACGTCCCGTATGGCCACCCAGTTACGGTGCAGCGTTAGTACGTGCTAAGAGTACAGTAGTCCTCGTGTTCCCAAACCAAGTATCTCAGGTCTAAGGACAACCTATCAAGTCTGTGCTTATGACTAAGACTCCATGAAGCAGACTTGATTACTGGTCACTTCCAATACCCAAACTCTCTGATGAGTATCTATAAATACTTGGTCACATCACTTGTGCTTTTATTCCCTACTTTGAATAAATCATCAAGTATTCATAATAGCGTTAAACTCCTTATTGAAATTCCCATTTCAATAAGTGGCTACGGAAACTTTAGATTTCATACAAAACTTTGTAAAATCATGGATACGTTAAATATGCAAAAAATAGTTAATTTAGAACAATCATGAAATTAAAACCTCCATTTATTTCCAACACACTGTGAAATAAAACCTTTACATGATTACATTGTTTCTAAATTAGACTATAGTCATAATTAATAAACTAAGAACTAGCTACTGGCTTCCAGGTACTGCATCCCAATGGAATTCGCATGTGCCTCATGCTTTACCCTTGCTAGTGGCTTTGTCAGCGGATCTGCGACATTGTCTTCAGTTGGAATCTTGCATATTCTCACATCTCCTCTTCCAATGATCTCTCGGATGAGGTGATACTTCCTGAGCACGTGTCTTGACTTGTGATGTTCTCTAGGTTCCTTTGCTTGCGCCACGGCTCCTGAGTTATCACAGAATATATCGATCGGTCTCGAGATACTGGCAACCACTCTGAGATCCGATAGAAAATTCCTTAGCCAGACAGCTTCCTTTGCCGCATCAGATGCTGCAATGTACTCTGCTTCTGTAGTTGAGTCAGCAATCGTGTCCTGCTTCGAGCTCTTCCATGAGATCGCACCTCCGTTTAGGGTAAAGACGTACCCTGACTGTGACCTGAAGTCATCTCTGTCGGTCTGGAAACTAGCGTCAGAGTATCCGGTGACACTAATTTCATCCTCAGCACCTTCAAAGACCAAGAACATTTCCTTCGTTCTTCTCAGATATTTAAGGATGTTCTTGACAGCTACCCAATGGGGTTCACCCGGATTCTGTTGATATCTGCTCGTGACACTAACTGAGTAAGCAACATCGGGCCTAGTACACAGCATGGAATACATAATCGATCCAATTGCAGAAGCATATGGGACCGATTTCATCTTGTCCTGATCTTGACTAGAAACAGGACACTGTGTCTTGCTCAACACTATGCCATGTTGCATCGGGATAAATCCTTTCTTGGATTCATCCATCCTGAATTTCTTCAAGATTTTATCGATATACGTACTTTGGCTAAGCCCGATAAGCCGCCTAGATCTATTTCTGTAGATCTTTATACCGAGTATATAAGCGGCTTCTCCAAGGTCTTTCATCTGGAAACATTTGCTTAACCAACTTTTAACACTCTGTAAAGTTGGTACATCGTTCCCTATGAGTAGAATGTCGTCTACGTATAAGACCAAGAAGGTTACTATGCTCCCACTGAACTTAGTGTAGACACACGGCTCAAACTCACTTTTGGTAAAACCAAACTCTTTGATTTGTTCATCAAAGTGTAAGTTCCAGCTTCGAGATGCTTGCTTCAATCCATAAATGGATTTTAGCAGCTTACACACCTTATTAGGATTCTTAGGATCTTCAAACCCCTCTGGTTGTTCCATATAGACGTCTTCTGTTAACTTTCCATTCAGAAAGGCTGTCTTAACGTCCATTTGCCAAATCTCGTAATTAAAGTACGCTGAGATGGCCATAAGAATCCTAATTGACTTTAACATTGCCACTGGTGAAAAGGTTTCATCATAGTCAATGCCATGAGTTTGCGTGAATCCTTTTGCAACCAGTCTGGCTTTGAAGGTGTGTACGTTCCCATCCATGTCGGTTTTCTTCTTGAAAACCCATTTGCGTCCAACAGCCTTACAGTGTTGTGGCAAATCAGTCAACTCCCAAACTTGGTTGTCGTACATGGATTGCATCTCGGCCTTCATGGCTTCCTGCCATTGTTCAGACTCACTACCTGACACAGCTTCTCCATAGGATGTTGGTTCATTTAAGTCTCCGCTATCTTGAGAGACTAGGAACCCAAGATACCTATCTGGTTCTTGTCTTACCCTGCTGGATCTGCGAAGGTCCTGTGTTTGCACTTCCTCAATCGGCTCTGATTGAGGTTCAACATTGTTATGTTGAATTTCTGGCTCAACAACTGGTGTAGTGCTTTCTTCGTCTACTACCTGTAGATCTACATCCTTTCTGGTGTTCTCTAAACTGAGAAACTTTTCTTCCAGAAATTTTCCATTTCGAGCAACAAACACTTTGTTCTCTTCAGGGTTGTAGAAATAATATCCCACGGTGGTCTTGGGATATCCAACGAAGAAACACTTGTCGGATTTGGGTTTGAGTTTTTCTGAGGTAGGTCGTTTGACGTAAACCTCACTACCCCAAATTTTCAGAAAAGATATGTTGGGTTTCTTACCCTTCCATAACTCGTATGGAGTCTTTTCTACCGACTTTGTTGGCGCTCTGTTCAGTATGTGTGCTGTTGTTTCGAGCGCATGTCCCCAGAATGATATTGGCAGCGAAGAATGACACATCATCGTTCGTACCATGTCAAGCAAAGTACGATTTCTCCTTTCTGATACACCGTTCATCTGAGGTGTATACGGAGGTGTAAGTTGGGATACAATCCCACACTTCATCAGATGATTGTCAAACTCATCACTGAGATATTCGCCACCACGATCTGACCGTAAGAACTTGATCCTCTTGTCAAGTAGGTTCTGTACTTCATTCTGATATTCCTTGAATTTCTCAAAGGTTTCAGATTTATGTCTCATTAAGTAGACATAACCATACCTACTGAAGTCGTCAGTGAAGGTAATGAAGTACCGGTATCCTCCTCTTGCTACATGACTGAAAGGTCCACATACATCTGTGTGGATTATTTCAAGCAAGTCAGTAGCCCTTTCATTCTCACTGTTGAAAGGTTGCTTTGTCATTTTGCCGGTTAAACAAGATTCGCAATTATCAAAAGGTTTATAGTCGAAATTGCCAAGAAAACCTCCTTTTAGGAGTAGTTCAACGCGTTTCTTGTTTATATGGCCCAAACGACAATGCCAGAGGTAAGTCTGATCCTCAATATCCTTGGATCGCTTACTTATATGATAGATTTCACTATTGTTGTCTTTAAGATTTACAGTGTATAGACCATCTATGGGTGTAGCTTTAAAATAGAAAATATTATCTTTAAAGACTGAAATCATTTTATAAGAATATTTATAATAAAAGCCTTGGTCTACCAATAAATCAAAAGACAATACATTCTTAATCATATTTGGAATATAATAACAATTATCCAGTTCCAAAACTAGACCCGAGGGTAAACTAAGACTATAAGATCCCACGGCTTCAGCAATCAACGGAGTGCCTTCGCCAACTCGTAGGTTCGAACGGTCCTTCCTCAGAGTCTTTCTTCTAGTGAATCCCTGTAAATGATTACAAATGTGGTTACCACTGCCTGTATCAATTACCCATGATTCATAAGAAGTGATTAAGCAATCTATCATAAAGATACCTGGAGCATCGGGTAAACCGATCTCTATCTGGTCGATATTCATCGAGTGCTCGCAAATATCCTCGCTACCGCACTCTGGGCAACTCAGATCTCCCAGCTCATCAATTATATCAGTGTCCATGAGATTCGCAGGTTTGGGTACTGGCTCTAGACTGGCTAGGATATCTTCATGAACTTTATCCACGTCGTTCTTTGGTTCCTTCATGTAGGCACTAGCTGTGTCCTGAACTCCCTTTGTGAGGGAGAACCACATGAGGTACACTAACTCTTCCTGAGTCATCTTGTACCCCAGACGTGATAAACACTTAAAAAGCCTTCTCATCTCAATAAGATGGTTTTTAACTGACTGACCCTTTTGTAGCTTCAGGGAGAGAATCTCTTGCATGATCAAAAGCTTGCCCGTGTGCTTGTAGAAACCTAACTGGTTATCTACATTCTTTACGACCTCGTGACAGAATTTCACTCTTAAGTCTCTCGTGAACTCGGGTGACATAGAGAAAACTAGAACGGACATTACATCCGATTCATCTGCCATGAATCTGAAATATTCAGCAAATTCCTCTTCTGGGGCATTGCTTTTGGGTCGTGACATGGGCTTATTGATCACATAAAGCTTACCCTGGGCACTCAAAACATTCTGTAAGTGTAACTTCCAAACTGGAAAGTTCTGGCCCGTAAGCTTCCACTTGCCCGTAATAAGGCGAAGTGATTCCTCAGGTGAATAAAACGGAATGCTAATTGGAGACATCTACAGAAGAATATAAATTCCAATTTAGTTTATAATTATATAATTCTAATAAATTATTACCCTTAAAATAAATTTATTAGACTAGAATCCATATTCACATGTGTCGGGAAGCATGTGATCATGTCAAACCGACTCATGCGATCTACGGTAGGTAAAACTATACCAATCGTATTCCTATCTGAAAATACGACTTCTAGATCGTCGGGACATCGGATATTAATAGTCCGTGCATATTTAGTCCCTCTAGTGCATTTTGGCCTAGTACCACCCAGTGAATAAATAATTACCAAAATAGATTGCACCACCCGGGACCTGGACAAACTCTGGCCGGTACCACCCGGAGATAATTCGCAGAGTTTTATCACCTTCCAGCTTCGGTTTGAACACGGGCGCTCATAGTGTGTGCACTTACAACGCCCTATGTACCTTACACCGGAAGTGCCCCTAAAGTGGGTTGCACTTACTAATCTATGATTTTATCAAGGGTCGAAATAGCCAGTTTTCTTTTTCAAAAAATTTTGAAAAACTGGATCCAAACACTAACTGTATTTGTATCCCTTTTTGTCCTTTTAAAACATTCGGTTTATATTTAATTTTTTTTTTTAAAAAAAAGGTCATTTAACAATTATACAATTAAATATAAACAACCACGCAGTTTTAAAAGACATGTCATAGCAAAAACCCTTAAAACTATTGTCGTTTTGTGAGCCAACACAAAATGACGGTCTTGACCCTAAGTGACAGCAACACACAAGGCATGAACTTCTCGGCGCTCCCACTGGCTCCAAGATCCATCTTTGACTCCGTGCTCCGTCTTCGGTTTCTTTGGTTATTTTATTTATTGATATTACATCACAAAAGCGGGTTGCAAATGGCACGCAGGCCTCCCGTAACCAACGATTAAATAAATAAATAAACAAGCAAATAAAATTACAACCACGGGTCTAGGGCTTAGCTATGACAACCACGATAAGCAGTTAAATAACACTGAAAAACGTAAAACCCAAACTGGTTTTGCAATTACCAAAAAATAATTTTAATGAGAAAACACAAAATTAATTTTATCCGGAGTTTCAGCCTATCTGGCTAAAACGAAACTTATCAACACGAAACCTTATCCAATATCCTTTCTGATAGCCACAATCAATTGAGATAGTTACTATCGGTTATTGGGAAAAATACCAGTTACCGGCGATGATGGTAACAATCAAAATCGTCACCACCACCACCGGTTCCATTGATCGCCGCCACCTACCACCGCAACAACAGCAGCCGCGAAGACCGCCATCGCTGCCGATGACAACAGCCGGCGGCAAGGCTTTCGCCACCACCGCCTATCGTGACCACCACCGATTGGTGGCTTGGTCCGGCGATCAACAACAAATGCCATCACCACCGTTCGGTGGTGTGGCCTGCGCTTGCGGGAAACAACAAACAGCCACCGCCACCGCCTGGCGAGGCCGTAAGGCAGCCGGTGGTTGGCTCGGTGGTTCGTGGTTCAACCGGTGACAACGGCCAAGGCCGCCGCCACCTCCACGCTACTGCCGCCACCACTGGGCAACAACAGCGCCACCACCATCGTTGCACCACCGCTGCCCAATCGGGGTTTGCGGTGGTTGTTCGATCGACGCAAATCAATCGCCGCCGCCGCCCTGGCGTGGCCGTGAGGCAGCCGGCGGCTAGGCGGGCGATCCGCGGTGTTCTCCGGCGGCGACAACAGCCATAAGCCGCTGCCACCACCACTTTGTTGCTGCCTTCGATCATCATCACCACCGACGCCACCGTGGGGCGCGGTGGTTGTCCGTACCGACGCCGTCGCTACCATTCGTGGTGGCCGGCGATCGGTTGGTGGTTTTTCGATCGGCAAACGGCCGTGATCCCACCACCGATGATCGTGATTTCGTGTGATAACGATAAAAATCCAATTTTAAAACAAACAGATAAAATCGAATTTTTAACAAAGCATAATCCAAAAACGATAAACAGTTTATCACAAGTAAACAATCCTGATCTAAACGTTTAGGAAGTGGCTCTGATACCACTGTTGGGAACCGGAAGCATAAACATGCGCAGCGGATAACAAAAACTGATTCCCAAACAAGGATCCAATCCTAAACCATTCAGATACTATTAAGGATGTTTAGAGGATTACCTTTTGAATAATGACTCTGAAACGCAAGTAGGGGATACACCGCTACTGACACCGGTTGAGATAGTTGCTAGACCACCACCGAGGATTACCCGAAAAACGAATGCGAACCTTTCCTTTACTTGGATTCGTCGCCGGTTTTTAGGGGAGAGAGAGAGAGTTTTTCTGGGTTTTTGGGACTGAATGAATCAAATAAACTGACACCCTTAACCCCTTATTTATATGGATAAAACTTCATAAGAGTTTTATTCCATATAAACTCTTTGGTAATTATCTCCATGATAATTTCCATAATTATCTATTAATTAATCTATCTGATTAATTAATTATAAATAATCTAACTAATTATTTATTTATTTCTCTCTTAAATAATTAATAATCAATTAATTATTTTTCTCACGTAATCCAAACGTTCTCATTTTGGCGTGCAGCGGTGTGACCTACTAGTGTCTTATAACATTGGACACGGTAACCCTGTTACTGTCTCGCACATAATCCTAACAATTCCAACCATCTTACGTTATGCAGGCTTTCCAGGCGTGTCTCGGTCTTCATTCTAGGATGGAGACTGTTCAAAGGGACATGAAACAAAGGATGTCCAGCGAACGAGCCGCTGTGAAGGAGGCGGAGAAGGCTAGAGAGAAGGTGGCAAAAATGGTGGCTGAGCTCGATGCCAAACAGGTCAAGTTGGATGACCTGGAGGCTAAGTTGGAGGAGGCTGAGCACGTGCGATCTGAGCAACGTGCGAAGTTAACGGCCTCCAACAATCGTGCGATGAAGCTAGAAGAAGAGCTCGAGGCGCTTCGAGATGAGTATGTTGACCGCGAGAAGGCCTCTTCCTCTGAGATCCAGGATATCAAGGATGAGATGGCTCTATCGAGGGTGGTGGCCCGTGCATCCCTTATACGCCAACTTGTTGGTGGCACGCAGACCATCGAGTCGATCAAGGGGGAGCTGGAGGCCTATCGTGAGTTGATGGGATCGGACGAACTCCTGGATGCTGATGATGCCAAGGATGCCGATGAAGAGGAGGAGGGTGCTGAAAAGAGCAAGGAGGCTGAAGTCACGATGATCGAGGAGGAGGATAAAAATGAAGATGCCTCTGGATCCGGCATCGTAGACAAGGCTGCTGAAGACGTTCCTCCTATCGTAGAAACTAGTGTAGGAGAGGGTATTGGCGTAGAGGCCACCCCTGAAGTTTAAATTATCATTCAATGTAATCGCAGTACTTTTAAGTACTTTTTTAATGAAATTATCTATTTTTGCAATCGTGTGATGTTGATTTAGTACTTTATTTTTGTCTTGAGTACTTTTAGCAAATAGATAATCGTGCGTTTTAGCTTGTTATGTTCGTTGTATGCTTAAGGCTTTAATGATTGTGCGTTTTTTACTTGCGATTTCTGTCTAATCGTGCGTTCGGCGTTTTGACTTGCGCTCTTGCGAATATGTTAAATTTGATGCATCTTTTAAGTTTCATGCGTTTTGAGCATTATCTTTTATCGGGCGTTGTTTGCCATGGATCGTGCGATGTCTGCGATAGTCGTGCGATGTCTTGCGATAATCGTGCGATGTCTTGCGAGAATCATGTGTTACCTGCGGATAAAATTGGCTAAGGGGTGGCCGTTGGATTGACCAACGGCGCTCCGATGCCTAAGTCAGTAATCGTTCGATAGAATAATAGTTAAGAAAAAAGGGTTTTAGAAGTAATACCTCTTTAGATGAGTTGCATTCCAACTACGTGGGATTTCATTACCTTCGATGGTTGAAATCTTATAGGCACCCTTTCCAACGATCTTAGTAATGATGTAAGGTCCTTCCCATTTGATGGAAAGTTTTCCGGCGTTCGATTCTTGTGTATTTGGAAAGACACGTCGCAGGACATGATCTCCAACTTGGAATACTTTGATCTTCACCTTTTTATTGAAGTAACGTTCGACCATGGCTTTCTGTGATGCCATTTTTTGAAAGGCTTTCTCTCTTAGTTCTTCCAAAGCATCGATATCGTAACATAAGTCTATCGAGTTTTGTTCAATCGTACGATGTCGAGCAACAGGAACTTGTGATTCGATTGGAAGGACTGCTTCACATCCGTATACCAGGGAAAAGGGAGTTTGTCCAGTTGAGGTTCTAGGTGTCGTGCGATTTGCCCACAAAACAGATGGTAACTCTTCGACCCATCGACCCTTTGCAGCTTTCAACCTCTTTCGAATGGAATTAATAATGGTCTTGTTGCTAGATTCAGCCAAGCCGTTGGATTGTGGATATCTTGGAGTTGATGTGATGAGCTTTATCCCACGTTCATTGCAGAACTTTCGAGTTCTCTCACTTATATATTCTCGTAATATATCGAACGATTGCTTTAGATGCTGGATGTGATCTTGCGATCGTTCCGATTTCACGAGCATATCGTCGATATATACTTCCATCGTACGTCCGAGGTGATCTTTGAACATCCTGTTTACGAGCCTTTGGTACGTTGATCCAGCATTCTTGAGACCAAATGGCATTACTTTGTAACAGTATATGCCCTTATCGGTCATAAATGCAGTCTTCTCTTGATCGTCTTTATGCATTAGAATCTGGTTATATCCGGAATAAGCATCCATGAACGTTAGTAACTCGTGCCCTGCTGTTGCATCGACCATCGTATCGATGTGTGGCAAAGGAAAGGGATCCTTCGGACAAGCTTTGTTTAGGTCTGTGAAGTCGATGCATACTCGCCACTTTCCATTCTTCTTTTGTACTACCACCACGTTGGCGAGCCAATCTGGATACTTTACTTCTCGAATTTTTCCCGTTTTGAGTAGGTTTTCCACTTCCTCGTTGATCACCTTGTTACGTTCTGGTGCAAACTTGCGTCTTTTTTGCTTAACGGGTTTAAACGTAGGATCCACGTTCAACTTGTGCGATATGATGTTAGGATCTATCCCCACCATATCCTCGTGTGACCACGCAAAACAATCCGAGTGTTCCTGCAAAAAAGAAATTATACTATTCTTTATATTGGGGGTTAGAGTTGCACCTACGAAGACCTTACGATCAGGATGTTTGTGATCCAACACGACTTCTTCTAATTGAAGATCATCGTACGATCGTACTCCATCCTGGCTCTGTAATTGCTAGATATCATGCGGTTTGGCCTTCATCGTGATCTTGTAACACTCCCGTGCGATTTTCTTTTCGCTGACTATCTCTTGCACGCCCCACGGAGATGGGAATTTGATCTTCTGGTGGTACGTCGATGGTACAGCCTTCATATCGTGGATCCAAGGTCTTCCGAGTATAGCGTTATAGGCGGAAGGGCAATCGATGACGTTGAACTTGGTTTGTTTGTTTATGCCTTTAGCGAAGACTGGTAGTACAATCTCTCCAAGCGTGTTGGTTGCATCTCCATTGAATCCGATTAACGTTGTTGTTCGTCGTACAATGCTGGATCGGTCGATACCCATGATCTTGAGTGTTTCTGCGAATATCACGTTTGCTGAGCTGCCCCCATCGATCAACACCCTTTTGGTTAAACAATTACCGATGGTTAATTGAATGACCAAAGCATCGTGGTGTTTTTGATGAGCGTCTGACATATCTTCGATATCGAACGATATCTTCGTTGCATCGAGTTCTTTATCATCTGTAGATCTGGATTCACTTGGGATTGGATGTCCTTCAGGCCCTTCACGTGCATGCCTTTTTGCTGCGGAGTAGGTAAGACCGCACACATCTGATCCTCCTGTGATACAATTTACCACCTTCGCTGGAACGGGTGATGTTGGTCTTTTCGAGCTATCTTCGAGAAGATTTTTAAGATGTCCATTCGATTTGAGGTACGCGATCTCCTTCTTCAAGCTAATACAATCATCTGTATTGTGTCCGTGGTCGTTGTGGAAGTCGCACCATTTTGTTTGGTCTTTGTCCTTGCTAGGATTCTCTGGTTTTTTGGGCCATCGTACGTTAACTTCCAAGTTCCGTAGAGAATCCACCAAGTCTTTCGTTGTACCTGCAAAATGGTAAGTTGACAAATCTGGATATCTTATTTTACCTGTACCAACACCTCTCTTTTCACGTATCATCGCGGCTCTGATACTATCTACCTTCTTCTTTATGTCGATGACATTATTCTTACTGCCTCCTCTCCTACTCTTATTTCCATGGTTATCTCTAAGTTATCCTCTGAGTTTCCCATGTCTGATTTGGGTCCGTTATCCTTCTTCTTAGGAATAGTTACGTCTCGTAGCAAGTCCGGACTCTTTCTTTCTCAATATGCCTTTGCTCAGGAGATTCTAGCACGAGCTGATATGGTCTCGTGCAATCCCTATAGCAAACCAGCTGACACCCGAACAAAGCTCACTGTTGATGGTGAGCCTGTTCCGGATCCCACCTTATATCGAAGCCTTGTTGGTGCCCTGCAGTATCTAACCTTTACTCGTCCTGATATTGCCTATGCCGTCCAACAGGTCTGTCTCTTTATGCATGACCCACGTCTCCCGCATCTCAATGCGCTTAAACGCATCTTACGGTATTTAAAGGGTACTTTATCTCATGGTCTTCATATTAAGGCGTCAGTTGTTGATCGCTTGGTTGCCTATTCGGATGCCGACTGGGCCGGCTGTCCTAATACACGTCGGTCCACCTCAGGGTTTTGTGTCTATCTGGGTGACAATCTCGTATCTTGGTCCTCCAAACGACAGCATGTTGTTTCCCGCTCTAGTGCCGAGGCCGAGTACCGGGGGATAGCCAATGTAGTTGCTGAAACTGCTTGGTTGCGAAATCTCCTCCTCGAGTTATGTTGTCCTCTCTCTCGTGCCACTGTTGTCTTCTGCGATAATGTCAGTGCCATGTATCTAGCATCTAACCCTGTTCAGCACCAAAGAACCAAGCATGTGGAAATAGATTTACATTTTGTTAGGGAGCGTGTTGCGATTGGTCATGTGCGTGTTTTGCATGTTCCATCCGCTTATCAGTATGCTGATATTTTTACAAAGGGTCTACCTACTAGTTTGTTTCTAGATTTTAGAAATAGTTTGAACATTTGTTTACCTCCCGATCAAACTACGGGGGTGTGTTAAATATTGTATAGTTCAGGAACCTCTTTGTAATCTTTGTATCTGTTTGTGTAAAAATTTACTCAAGTTATTATCGTAATATGTCGTGAGGCAAAATCGTCAAAAGAAAGAACTCTTGTTCGATAAAACGTGCGATAAATAAAAGTAAATAGACAAAAAAGATTGATGACGCAGGAAAAACCTCAGAATCGAGGAAAAAACCTGCGGGCCGACTAAATAGGATAGTCGACGTTGCACTATTGATCACCAATAAGGGGTGATATCCTCGATGTTACAGTTGTATCGTACGATTACAATAAGGAAATGAACGTTATTGAATGTAAATACTAAGATTAATATTAGTATTGCTCTTTTTCTCTCAGAATCAGTTGTCTTGAGTGTGTAATCTTGAGTCTCTTTTATAGCTGTTGAGCTTGTAACCGTTCGTTCTTTATTGAGCCATAAATGCAACGGCTATAACTGACGCTGGTTTCACGATCATAACGTTCAGGTTCTTTAATGAAGAGCATATTTTGTTCAAACGGTTGGATCTAAGCTCGATGGACGATGGTTGTGCTTCGTGGTTATCTTGGATAAGCTTTCCTGCAATAAGAGCAAACTTGAACATGTATATCGTTAGTTTAGTCGTACGATCATACGATGATATCGCACGATCTACTTCTTTTTATCTTCGATGATCACTTGTCTTTATTTGATGGTAGTTATACCTTTATTCCAGGACCTTATCTTAATACAGGAATATCATCCTGGAAGATATCTTACGATTCTAATCGTTCGTTCGTGCGATGATGAAATTTCTCCTAAACAGTATCTATATATTGTTATCAATACATGCAACCCTAATCACGGGTTTCCACATATTCTCACAGGTACTATTTCAATCCACAAAACGTATGCAGCAATTTCACCTGGTAAGCGCTAACGATGGGAAGAGCCCGACCACCTTCACTTACCGTGTAAGACTCTTGGTGCTTGATTTCGCTCATTCATCAATCACTCGTCAACTTGCACAGCACTTCTAAAACCATGTTTTCAAACACTTTAGGGCCACGGTTGTTGATTGTTGACTGTAAATGCAAGATGATTTTTGAATCTTATTGGATTTTTTGGTTTAAATTTGAAGTTCATTAGCTCAAACTCTGCACTTGTTATCTTTCCTCTTTTCCACCAGATTCATCTAAATCGCAATCCATTGGCGATCTAACGGTCTCCAACTTGGTGCCATGGAATGAATTAAGCGGGAAGGTTGTGATGGTGACCGGAGCTTCATCCGGGATCGGTCGGGAATTTTGTTTAGACCTGGCTAAAGCCGACTGCAAAATCGTTGCGGCTGCAAGACGGGTAGACAGGCTGGTGTCACTCTGTGATGAGATCAATGGAGCTAATAATGTTGTAGCCACGGCCGTGGAGCTTGATGTCGCTAAGGGTCCGGCCATAGAGACTTCCATGAAAAAGGCGTGGGATGCATTTGGGCGGATCGATTGTTTGATTAACAACGCCGGAGTTAGAGGTAAACTAATTTAAATGCTTTATTTATATGATAGATAATAAGAGAAATTAATTATTCTAACAAACGAAATATTCGCTTAAAACAATAAGGCCGTGATTGAAAAACGTGCTTGAATCTGTCTTAAAGTCTAAAGTTTTGACCGATTATTTTACTTTTTAGGTAATGTGATGAATCCATTAGAGTTGTCTGAAAAAGAATGGGACAATACCATGGGAACAAACTTGACAGGAACATGGTTGGTTTCAAAGTAT
Organism: Centaurea solstitialis; assembly: GCA_030169165.1. Lineage (NCBI taxonomy): Eukaryota > Viridiplantae > Streptophyta > Magnoliopsida > Asterales > Asteraceae > Centaurea > Centaurea solstitialis. Next base: position 46,789,910 of record CM058044.1, read on the forward strand.
GTTTGTAAACGTATGCATGATGCAAATATAAGAGGATCAGTCATAAATATCTCATCAAGTGTCGCTGTTGGTCGTGTGTATCAACCCGGGGTTCTTGCTTATGCATCTTCAAAGTCGGGTGTTATCACATTGACGAAGGTTACCTTGAATACATATTTTAGAGTCCTCCTATGATGTCATTTATAGTTGTTAATGTCTTCTTTCTGAAATTTTGTTACTTAAACAGGTAATGGCTATGGAATTGGGTATGTACAACATCAGAGTGAACTCGATTAACCCGGGACTTTTTAAGTCTGAGATCACAGAAGGTCTATTGAAAAATCCCGGGCTGTACACTTATGGTCGAAAAACCATTCCATTAAAAATACCCGACACACCTGGCACGACGGATCCAGCCTTGACTAGCCTAGTCAGATATCTAATTGATGACTCGTCTGAATACATTAATGGCAATACGTTCATTGTTGATGCGGGTCACACCTTACCCGGTGTCCCGATTTTCTCTTCGATTTAGAGCCTGAATATAGCAAAATCTGTTGCACCTTGTACTACCAGATCAACCACTTGAAGCAAATTTATGTCTGGGTTTCATTGAGAGCAAGGTGGTATTTTCTCTTTATTCGTTATCGGTGACATTTACTTTTCAAACATTTGCTTCATGGTTTTGTATTTGGACCTCTATGTTGTCTTTTAATCATAACTTGGATTCATATTTCAAGGTTAAACATTAAAAAACGACTATTGTCATTTGGCAATAAAGATCTCTTTCATTATTGTTGTTGAATTTGTTTGTCCCGTTTGAGTGGGTAAATTTGTGTTTTGACACGAATTCGTGAGTGGGCATTAGGGTATAGAACGTTGCACATGTACTAAAACTATAGATCATATAATCGTATTAAAGGAGTAATAAACAAATTAAAATGCATCAAAAGTTCATGTCATATATAAATATAAGAACTTAAAACAACAAAAGGAGAGAATAAGAAAGAGTGTTTTTCTATCAGCAAATTTTGAAATTAAGTAAGCCATTTTTTATGTCTTTATTAAGGTGAACTCATGGATTCATTTTCATCATGGGCTTCTTGGTGCCTCCTGAAATGGAAAACTTTGATGTCAATGGGCCTCCTTTGGATTTAAATGTGAATATGGATATAAAAAGTAGGGTCCATTTTTGTTTTTGTTAATATGGAGGATTTAATTAAGATTGATATAGGGGATCCGTAGTTATGGTCCAATGATTCAAGATGAGTTACATATTTTATCGGGTTTTAGGGTCGAACATGACTCCGCACGATTTGTTCAAAAACTATTGAAGTTCTTATAAATCACTAGCTACATATTCAAGTACGATGTGGCGTAAAACATCTCTAATCTAGAGTCGAGAACTCGAAAAAGTAATCTTGTATCATGTTCAATTTTGTTTTCCATCACATTTCATGGCTTTGTGCGTTTTTAAATCGCATTCGAGATATCGAATGTATAAAATTCAAAATAAATACGATTAATTAGTTAAAAAGATTGAAAAGATTCGCTCGATAGTGAAATTTTTAATCGTATAACAGTTTTTGTCCATGTCTCATGTTGCACTAAAAGTGAAATAGTGATTCTCATCTTGTCCCATGTCACGATGAACGTGGCATAGTAAGTTTTATTCCATCTCGTCTCATCTTATCGTATCTCATATACCAAACACAACCTAATGATAAAAGATCTTGTTGGGGGTAAAAACAGAAAAGGCACCCCCATCACATTTCACGAGTTGTTACTATTATTTATTATGAAAAATTAAATATTAAAAACCCATTAAAAAAATGATAATTATGATTGAAACAATACCCATTTGAATGACATCTATTTGGTCAAAAATTCGTGAATGAGAATTGCTAAAAAAATACAAAGCGGATAAGTGATCTCAACTTTTGATATGGTTGAGATATAGCTGACTAGTCAAATATGACCGGTCACAATCTTTGACTAGTCAGCTATGATCTCAATCGTTGATGGACGTGATTTACGGATGGTGATTGGTCAAAGTCTTTTTTATTGATCGGATGAGTGATGAAGATCACTTCTGTACTTTGTATTTTTTTTTAGCACTTCTCATTTGAACCTAATACCTATATAATACAAATAAAATAATAATTATCATGCACTAGTTTTTTTATTTTTATTTTTGGAGGAAATCCGGCAAAGGTTGAGATCATTTATCCGTCTTCGTATTTTCTTAACACTTCTCATTTAAACCTTTCTCTGTTACATATTAAATTTTAAATACATAATTGGGATTTGCACGTCACCTCTAAAACCAATGACTTCTTTAATCTCATCGGATTTGTTGGTTTAATTCAAATCTACCCACAGTTTTAAACTAACTAATTGGCATAAAATTAGCCATAGGTTACCTTATGCTTGTGGACTTTGGTATATAACTTTTTTTTTAAATTAAAACCATGTTTTTTCAACACTTTTGGGTTGTTGTTGATTGTTGACTGTAAATGCAAGATGATGGCTTCAGAATCTCACATTGGTGGTTTAATTTAAAGTTGGTCAGCTCAAACTCTGCACATAATAATATATTATCTTATCTATCTTCCCTCTTTTCCAATCAGATCCATCAACTTACCAAACCCTTAATAACTTGCCAATTTCCACTTAATTTCTTCTAAAAAAAAGTTCGAAATCTGAAAAAAACCATGGCCGATGATCAAAAAATGGTGTTCTCCACCTTGGTGCCGTGGGATGAATTAACCGGCAAGGTTGTGATGGTCACCGGAGCTTCTTCCGGCCTCGGCCGTGAATTTTGCTTGGACCTGGGTAAAGCCGGCTGCAAAATCGTGGCGGCTGCGCGCCGGATAGATCGGCTCGTGTCTCTGTGTGATGAGATTAATGGAAAGGAAGCTGAGAATGTTGGAGCCGTGGCTGTGGAGCTTGATGTGGCGGCTAAAGGTCCGGCAATTGAGGCCGCCGTGAAGAAGGCGTGGGATGCGTTTGGGCGGATTGATTGTTTGATTAACAATGCCGGAATTAGAGGTAGTTATCTATAAACCATCATTTCTTTGATAATTTACTTGTTATTTGTCCAAAAGAAGCTAGTAGGACTAAATTCAATCTCAGATTCCAGAAATTTGATGGTTTGGTTTAGCCTTTTGGGGAATTATTAAGCTGTGCGTTTGGCAAACTAGCTGATAAGCTAGCTGTTGGCTAATAGGCTGGTTAGTAGCTGATAAGCTAGCGTATGAATAAGTTATATTAGGTCAAAGCTAGCTTATGAGTATGTAAAAGGACCATATTGGGTACCTTGGGATATAATAGTTAATATTAATAAGAGTATAATTGGAAAATGCTATGGGATGCATGTGATGATTTCACCCCGTGATGATGCCGTGGGACCGGTGCAGTGGGGGCGCCCCAGAGGGTGTGGCGTATACCCCTAATTGGAAAAAGCTACAAAAAGCTCCTAGAAGGCTACTCCAACTAGCGTTTCAATAAGCTAGCTTATGGCTCATCCAACCATGTACTAGCTTATAAGCTAACTTATTTTTGCCAAACACAGCCTTAGAACTCTATATCAGATGTTAGAATGGGGTTTATAGCAGAAAGAAAGTTCATCTAGGAATCAAGAAAAGGATATTAGCACACAGATTCACATGAGCAGCCCTGTTTAACTAAGTTGCATCCGTTGATAAAGCTTCGGAATCGTTTTTGGACCCCCAAATGATGGATATAAGAACCTCATAACTTACATGTTCGACGAATTTGTGGACTCTCTCATTATCTATGTTTTGGAACTAAAAATATGGTTTATAAGTTTCAAATTAGAAGCAGATATATGTCAATTTGGTTGGTATCAACTAGATATACTTTCATTGGTGATCAAATAGGAGGATGAAGCATCAAGAATCTATAGTTTTTGGCGTTTTCGTGATCCCTTCAACTTCAATCACAAACTCAAGATTGCAGTTTTGATAACAAAGGGTCCAACAAATGATAATATGATTGAATTTATGTGTTCAAGTTTCAAGCTTTGATGAGTATGTTTGTTTTTAGGTAATGTGTGGGGTCCATTGGAGTTGCCAGAAGATGAATGGGATAGTAACTTGAGAACAAACCTCACCGGAACATGGCTGGTGTCAAAGTACGTTGGTAGATATATGCGTGATGCAAAACAAGGAGGATCAATCATCAATATCTCATCCATTTCCGGTCTTAATCGTGGAGAACTACCAGGAGGTCTCCATTATTCCTCTTCAAAGGCCGCCGTTGTCACATTGTCCAAGGTAATTTTCAATTCGTCTTTCAAGATTTCATATCGCGTGTTGCTAAATTAGCCCCTTTTGGGTATAATCTAGGTCAGTCATGCACTGGAAATGGAAAAAAAATAAACGGGGTTCAAAAATGCCTATTATACCTTTTTTTGGACTAATGTGGTTTAAACAGGTAATGGCGATGGAATTGGGTATGTACAAGATCAGGGTGAACTCGATTAATCCGGGGCTATTTAAGTCTGAGATCACAGGAAGTCTACTGGAAAAGGATTGGCTCAAAAATGTGATTGAGAAAAGCATTCCTTTAAAAACATTTGGCACTATCGATCCAGCCTTGACCAGACTAATAAGGTATCTAATCCATGACTCATCTGAGTATGTTAGTGGCAATACGTTCATCGTTGATGCTGGTACTACCATACCGGGTGTCCCCATATTCCCTAGGCTTTAGATCCCGGCGGTCATATATCCCCATTATTTGGTTAACTATATAAATAAGTTGTAGCGTCATTCATTAGACGCATTTTAGGTTTCATTTTACTGGTAGATTAATAAGATTCAGTTTGTATGATTGTATCACCACCCCCAAGTAACAGGAAGATGTAATGATCATTTTATTACCATTTGATGCGAGTGTCGGCAACTCGGCATGAAGGACCGGGTCTTAATATTTTCGAAAGCTTATGACCATGTCAACAAGGGATGTCGTGCTTAAATGCGTATAACTTTAGTATTACGAAGACTTAATGATCATTTTAAATGTCAAAAACTTGAAAGAAAAAAAAAATAGGATACCACTTGTTTCATGAATAAAATATCTTATTTTTTTCCCAAAACAAACACAAAATTAAGATACTTTATAGTTTATTCATGAAATAACTTTTTATGTTATTTTTAATGTTTTTGGCATTTCAAATAATCATTATGTCTTCATGTTACCAGAACTATCTTAATTTTGTTTGAAGCTATAAATCTTAGTCATGAAATATAAAGAATAAAATTGAAATTTCATTCATTTTAGGCTACTTTTTAATATTAAAACCTATATGTAATCATTCAGAAATTTATTCCATTTTGTGCTACTTTTTAATATTAAATATATTTAATCGTTCATGATCTGGTTCTCCTTGGTTGATTTTTGACAATTTAAGAAATTCCAATTTGAAGTGGTTAAATTTTTTAAATAATATCTTTAAGTAAATAACTATTGATTATTTGATTATATTATTTATAATTTTATCTAGTTATGTAAATTTTATATAGCTTTAATTAAATTATCCACAGGAGAAGATGTACGAGTAAAAACCATTTGATGCGAAAAAATGCTGACAATCACAATGTTAAGTACGAATGTCAATTTTTTTTAAATAAATAATTCAATTAAATTAAAAAAAAATTGTCGTTGGTAGATTTAAGTGAGTATAAATACGTTAGTAAATATTTTTGCTTACTAAAAAATGAAACCACATAAATAAAAAGAAAAACTATTTATGTCTTTTTTGTTTAATGTATCAAAAAATCAGTTTTCGGTTTGTTTGAAAAAGGGAATGGTTGAATAATGATGAATTGATGATCATGCGGACACTAATGTGGACTGGTTCTTTGCTTTTCTTTTTCTATTATTTGGTGTAGTCAAATACCAGATAACATATTATATTATATTTCTTTATCTTTAATAGTAGTATTTTAGTTCGCTATGCAAATCCGGCGGATATAAAAGTTATTTATGAATCAAGAATATAAAATTTCTATTCATTCTAGACTACAAAAATTTTACAATTAATTTAAAATTGTACTTACAAAAGTCAAAGAACAAAAATTTCTACTCTTGCTATACCCATTTGCTTCCTTCTAAATTTTATATCATCTAACTAAAAAATATTATATAAACCCACATCCATATTGGTCATCTTCATTAAAACAGAATGGATCATTTGAATGTCAAAATGAGTTAATGACTTGCATTTGATATATAGGGATTTTAGAAGACCTGAATCACTAGGTCAGATGGTCAACTAATCCGCTTTAAAATAAAAAGATAAGTTGTACAAAAATTGGCTACTTTGAGAGAAGTGGAAACAAGATGCGAATTACATCAAAAGAGATAGAAAGGTTTTCAATGAGTTTAAATCTACATAGCCTGAAAAAGTAATTGAAAAAAGATGTGTTAGGACAACTTTGGGAAGGGAAGGTCGTTTTACATATAAAAAGTTGTTTTTAAAATATTTTTAAGAAAGATGGACTCTTTACTTAAGATTTTAATATAGCCAAACAACAAACAAAAACTAAAAAGATAAGAAAGATGCAAACGTTTTGATAGGCATGGTGATTTGTCCCGCTTCGGTAGGGGTGGAGATTTCCCGTAAAACAAGTATTGGGATCAAAATAATGTATTCCTCAATCCTCCTTATCGCTGTATGTACATATATTAACTAAACTATATGTTTTTAATATGTATTATATAATATACTATATATATAATTAATTTTAACCATTTTTGAAATATTTATTGTTAAATTGTTGGGGATAAAACCGGGATGGACCTATGATAGGCCCATCAAAAACCAGGAGGCGATCCCATTCCTTGTACCCACCAAGGACCGGGGCCATGAATTACATTCCCTCCCCATCCCGAGTATCCCAACCAATAAAAGAAACAATTTTTCTCTCATGATACTCGTTTTTTTTAAATAGTTTAGATGAATCTACATTGTCTTTCACTCACTTTCCTATGATTTTTTTTAATCTATTAAAGCAAAAAGCATCCAAAATTCTTATTTTCCGCTTTAAAGAAGTCTCCGGAGGAATTTTAAATCAAACATCATATTTTAGATAATATGCAAATTGTGAGTCCGATAATCGACAAGAATGCAATGTAATGGATCAAGCAATCAGATATGCAAGTAATATGAAGAACACGACAATACGACAAAGCATATGACTAAAGTTGTTAGTTGCAAGAACATTTAATAACGTTAACTATCGACCCCTATATATAGAGCCGAAGTTACAAAACAACCCCTAGAGTCTATGACTCTTTTAAGAGGCGCACAAAAGTATTGTTTTAGAACTAACTATTACATAATATCAAAAGACGCCCCTGACTTCTTTACAAACAGACAAGTCAGGATCTAACAATCTCCCCCTTTGGGAAGAAGTCAGAAGGGCGGCGGATACTTCAAAGCTGGTTCCCACTGCGAGAGCTGCAGGTACTCGTCCCATTCGCGGATCGATCTCGTACGGAGCTCCATCGCAGTTTCCACTCTTCTCAGCATCAGTCTTTCTTTAAGCTTCACCTCGATCAGATTCAGGGCCTCCTTCAGTTTTCTCTTCCACTGAGTCCCCTTGTACATCGGCATGTTCTCCTCCATCAGACGACGCTTCATTCCGTTGTAAACATACAGCAGAGTGCCGTCACAGAAGCTAGACAGCTCACTGAAGCGCATGAATCTCCGCTGGTTCTTCCTGAAGGTGATGTACACAACACCATGCTCTGGGAGTTCCGTTGGGAAGTAGGGCAGGTATTGGTCCAGTAGATTTGCCTCCAGGTTGGGACGGAGAAGATTTACCTTCTGTTGCTTGCTCTCGATCGCCATCTGATAGTCGGTGAGATGCGCGAGGTTGATCGAGTGGCGTACATATCTCTTGAGGACTTCCAGACCGTCTCTGAAGTAGCCTGGTTTCAGAATCGGGCCCTCAAGGTGTCTGATCAAAGTGAGAAGATCATCGAGATCTATGCTGTCCAGATCGGCTTCTGTGAACATGAAGTCTCGGAGGTCTCCGTCGGGCTTGCCTGGGTTGTACATCCGCACGTGGAACTCAAGGAATAGCTGGTGTCCGAATTTGTAAGGTCGGACGTCAGTTACCTTGGTGAACCGGTGCTTCTTCCTGATCTGCCCATGCTCGCTCCAGCTGAGCTTCCTCTGGTAGATGTACGCGGTACGGCGGCGACGCTTCTTGACATGAGACAGGCCGAAGAAGACCTTCTTGGACCACGAGAAGAGGCGTTCCTGTTGGAAGATCCGTATGAAGGATTCCTCCAGGAAGGGCCTGAATATGACCGTGTGGTTCCAACCCAGTCTGATCGGTTGTTGACCTGTGAAAGCTTCTGGCGTCTGTACCGTGGGGAGAAAGGCGTCGTACTCCGCAGCAGAGACAACGTTATCTGATCTCTTCCAAAACCGGTGGCTCTGGGCATGCTGGTTCAGGATCTTCCTTCCCTCGTCAGAGATACGAAGGTCGGAAGGATCCAACGGCGCGGTGTTTGGATCGATCAGGTCTATCGCGGGAGTCACCTTCTCGTGAGGAAACTGGACGGTCGTACCCACGGGTATAGCCTCGTACCTCCAGTTTGCTGCCTCTGCCGGGATCTCTTCATCAGAATCCGAGTCCCGACGATCTACCGGATCTGCAATATCGGCAGGCTGATCTGCTGGTGGAGCGGTGTCAACTGGTGTGTCATCGGCGGTGGTTCCGGAGCCGAAGGGAAGGTCTAGGCGAGCCCTCTTGGACGGACCCTCCCCCTCATGAGGATTGGCGGCATCGTCCGGATCATCATGCCCGCGCTTGGAGGGTTGAGCCTGAGACCTGCAAGTTGCCTCAAGCTCGCGGATCCTCCGCAAGGCAATCTCTAGCTGCATATCCCTTGTTGCGACCAGCTGCTTGTACTGATCCACCTGTCTCTGAAGGGCATCGTTCTGAGTGGTGAGCTGAGCGATGACAATCTGGTGCTCGGCTTCAGAGACAAAGCCGGGAATCTCCTCAGCTATAGGTGGTGGTTGGAAACGGAGGACGGGAGTAGGAGAGCGGCTCGAATCGCCAAAAGACGGGCGCTCCCCTTCCTGGAACTTGCCTTTGATAAGGCGTCTGGCTTCATCCAGTTCCTTCTGACGGTCCTCGTCGGCTTTCCGCAGTGCCTCGATCTCGGCACGGCGAGCTTTGTCAGCTTTCTCAAGAGCTTCCAGCCGTTTTGTCTTTGCCTGATCAGTCTTCTCGAGTGCCTCAAACCTGCTTTGGATTTTGCATGAGTTCTGACACAGGTGATCAGAAGTCGTAAAATTGATCATCGGGTCCTGAACTGAAGTATTCAGAAGCCGTACTTCGGTTCTACAACCTGCAAGAAAAAGTAGGAATGGTATCCATAGCAGATTGGATCCGATAGAGTTAGTAACACAACACTTATACAATAGCTCCCCCTAGGTGTATGCAACACCGAGGCTCCCCCTAGGTGTATGCAACACCGAGGCTCCCCCTATGCACATGCATATAAGGAGACTGGCTGTTTAGGAACCCATTGCCACATGGGTTTCCTAGCATTAGACACAGTTAAAACTTCCGATGAAGTGTCCTTTTCGGATTTCTCCTTAGGCTTAGGAGACTTCACAGGAGGCAAAGCACTTTGCTTTGCCATTTTGTTACTTCTTTTCCTGGGAGGACCACTTGACTTGCGATAAGTATTGGCATTACTAGGCAAATCGACACGCATGTAATTATCAAACATTGAACAAATTTGATTTCTAAAAGCTGTAAAGTTTTCAGAATTCGCAGAGCGATTAGAGTTTACAGACTTTGAGTTCAAGTTTAAATTACAACTAGGTGGGTTGTAGCCAAGACCAGTATGATCATGACCACCCCATTTAGGGAAAGCATTAAAAGAGTTCTTCTTCTTGCGATTTCTCCTCCTCCTCCTCCGTGGTTTCACATTTGCTGCCCCATCACCAGTTCTCCCACATGCATGAGTAGCAAATTGTGAGTTGGGTGATGGTTTAGCAAGAGTGGATTGACCACCTTTGATTTGTGGGGCCTTTTGAAAAATAGGTTTTGAAGTATTCAAAGGCTGTTTGGGTTTGGAGTTCTCACCCACATCAAATGAACTAGAATGAAAGTTTAGTCCCTTAATGGGTTTCACCAAGCTACTAGCATCCTTAGTATTTGAATGCTGTGTTTGTGTTACTGTAGGTGTGTGAGGCTTAACTGACTTCCCTTTGTCAGTACCGTCACAAGTTTCACCTTTAGTGTTTATCACAGACACTGATGCGAGTGGCTTGGGAGAACTGATTTGCTTTACAGCAGGTGCCTTTGGCAAAACAGGTTTTCGTGGAATATAACCTGAAGAAGGATCATCAGCATTTAAAAATACCTTCACATCATACACGACATTTGGATCTAATATGAGTTTAGGCTTGGTTGTCCTAAGTTTGGTGTGAAGGGTGTTCTACTGGTACCTGAGGACCAAGGATCAGATTCTTCTAACAGAGACAATCGATCGTTCAATCGATTGATTTGACAATCCTGATTAGTAAAGTATTGGGCATACATCATTTCCTTTTCGTAAAAGAATTCTTTTTCAATTCTATTTGAAACAGTTAGGACAATGAGTTGCATCTGGAGATCCGCATATTCAATTTCAAAAGTTGTACCAGTAAAATTTGCGGTCTCACATTGGCTTGACATACCTATCCTTTCAGCATTCGCCTCAAGATAGTTATGTTCCAATGAATTAATCAGGCAGTCTTTTTCAGAAAGAATTGATTCAAGGTTCTTGATCTTATGGTGACAGGCTTTCAGTTCTACAACTTTGGATCTAAGAAGGAACACTTCTCTCTCTAGACATACTGGGGCTGGAGGCTGAGTTGCGGAAGAATCCAAAGATTGGATAACATCAGCATCCAAAGATGTATCTATCTCCCTAGTGTCATAGCTAAAGTTTAAGTCCTCATAGTTGATGGGTGGCATTGCTACCTTAGGTGTCCTAGCTTTGATGCCTTCCCAGCTAGTGAAAGTATTCTCTGGATTACTAGCAGGGGTAAAGATGGGACCCCTAGCAACAGGACTGGAAGGTGGACTACTGGTTGAACTATTTGCAGGACTGGTGGTATAAGACACGACTTTTCCATCTATTATCTCAGTAAAGGTCACAGTCTGCATCACATAGTTGTCATTGTCTTGTCCTTTGACTGACCTAGGTTCAGGTTTGGAGGCACTCATACTGTCAAAGTTGTATAGATGTGCAGGTGCTTTCTCAAGAATGCTTTTCTCTGAATGTCCCAACCCAGGTTTGGCGTGATAAAAGGGATGTTGAGTGGTTTGCTTGGTAAGCAGACTCAAGGTATGTTCAGATTGTCCTCTCTTTAAATTATTTTCCTCAAGCTCTTCGATTTTTACAAATAACTTTGTTCTTTCCAAGGAAAGAAGGTGAAACTTGAGCTTGAGTTCTTCACGACTACTTTCAATTTCGTCGTGAGATCTTTGAAGATCAAGGAGCTTGTTTTCGAGGATAGATTCTCTAATCCCAGACTCAAGTTCCATTCTGTTAAAGTTCTCGGCGAGGTCCTCTAAACTGCTTTTATACACAGCACTCTCTATTCTGAATCTCGCGACGAGAGCTCTTTCCATTTGGAGTTGGCTCTCAAGTCTTAGAGTTTCAGACATAGACAGTTCATTAGGTATTGACAATAACGAACAAGAATGTACCTCAGATTCTTCATCAGTAGAGTCGTTTGGGGAACCAGATATACATGGTTCCTCAAAGTCAGCCATGAGGCAGTGTCCTTGTACGGCTGATGGGCCTTCATCATCTGAATCTTCCGGTTCCATGATCCAGTCTTCTTCATCAGCTAACAGCACCTTGCCTTGCTCTTTCTTCTTCATCACGGCAGCCTTTTTCTCAAAGTAAGCCGAATCTTTGAGCTTCTTCTTGCATTCCGATGCATAGTGACCCGGGTCACCACAGTTGTAGCAGGTGGGAACCCGAGCAGGGTTTCTGTTCTGATTGGCTGCAGGCGGAGCTTCTAGAGCTGGCAGTTTGTTCTGTTGTGGAGGTTCAATTTCACCGGTATTGTTATGCTGACGACCATTATCACTTGTTCTCTGGTTTTGGTTGTTGTAGTTAGAACCAGATTGGTCGTTCCAACTTTGATTATAGCCACCTCCCTGATAACCTCTGTTACCGTGGTAGTTGTTGGAGTTGTAATCCCGATCCCTTTGCTGTTGCTGGTTGTTGTTGTTGTAGCTTTGTCTTCGATTTTGATAAGATCCTTGATTGTTGTATCCAGAACCATCACGATGTTGATAGTTGCTTGTTCTTCCTTGATCGTCTCTTTGGAAGCTTTCTCTTGACTGGTACCCGTCTTGGCTAGACTGACCTCCCACAAACTGAGGTCCTTGTCTAAATCTGTTAAAGCGTTGGGGATTTCCCCGGAATTTAGCCATCAAGGCGAATGAGTTTTCCAGCTGAAACATCTCCTCTTCGGTAAGTCCATCATCAAGAACTACCGGTTCTTCAACGGTGTAGTTTTCATGAGAGGACGATCCTCTATTTGACAGTAAGGCCAAGGTAGGAGGATCGATTTTCTTTTCAGATTTACCGAAAAGGGTTTCTTCATGAGGTAGCATCATGCTATAACAGATCATGAAGTCCAAGCTGGCCAAGATTCTGGCTCACTTGGATGCTGATTGTGACAGATTGCCAGAGTTTGTTCAGTCTTTTGAGGAATTTTACATTCACCTCATACTTGTTCTTCTCTAAGCCAAGTCTCCGAAGATCGTTTACACAGATGTTTAAACGATTGTAGGTTTCAGTCAGCGTCTCTCCCTCGCGAGCACAGAAGCTTTCGTATGCGTTCATAGCGTTCTCCTTTTGGCCTTCTAGTGCCTTATCACCACCCTGCATTTGCTGTTCAATGCCCAGCCACATTGCTCTGGCATCTTTACAGCTGTCCACCCTCGCGAACATGTCATTAGGTAGAGCCATAGTGAGTAACGTGAGTGCACGTTTGTCAATGGCTGCACGAGTACGTTGTTCATGAGAGAACATGTCATAAGGTTTTTCAACCTCATATGCAGGTAGATAGGGAGTGACTTCGGTTCTGGCTACTTCAGCTACAGTAACCGTTGGTCTGATTGGTCCCTCAGTGATAGAGACCATCAGTTTGTCATCCAGTAAGTCGAGGAAGTTAATCATTCGGCGTTTCCATTGCTGGTATTCGCCGACGACTAATACTGGAGGTCGTGTTTCAGAACCAATACTGATTATTTCTTTTGACATTGCGTCCTCGGAAATAGGATCTGTTTTGAGTAGTTTGTGATTTTTGATTGGACAGAGCTTCCACGCTTAAAGCGTTCCTTTTATAGAAATTCGAGAATTTCAAAAAGAAAGGCTAAGGCGGGAAAAACTGCAAGTCCCGATTCGGGAGTTGCAAGTCCCGATACGGGAGTGAGAATGAGTCCCGATTCGGGAGATTAAGCCAAGTCCCGATTCGGGAAATGAGAGTCCCGATTCGGGAGTTCAAATTTCCAATTCGGGAGTGGCAAAAGATCCGATTCGGGAGATATAAGATCCGATTCGGGAGTCTGAGATTTCCAAATCGGGAAATCAGATGTTCCGAATCGGGACACTTGTGTCCAATTCGGGAACTGATGTTCCGATTCGGGAAATCAAAAATAACGTCAGATTTCTGTCCAAAACTACCAAAACACGCGCTCTGATACCAATTGTGAGTCCGATAATCGACAAGAATGCAATGTAATGGATCAAGCAATCAGATATGCAAGTAATATGAAGAACACGACAATACGACAAAGCATATGACTAAAGTTGTTAGTTGCAAGAACATTTAATAACGTTAACTATCGACCCCTATATATAGAGCCGAAGTTACAAAACAACCCCTAGAGTCTATGACTCTTTTAAGAGGCGCACAAAAGTATTGTTTTAGAACTAACTATTACATAATATCAAAAGACGCCCCTGACTTCTTTACAAACAGACAAGTCAGGATCTAACACAAATCTCTAATCATGTCAACGAATTACCGGAATATATGGAAGTTTCATTATTTTACTTTAAATGATTATCGTTTCTAGATATTAATTGAAATAAGGGTATGGATTTAGACACCCTAGTCTATGGATCAAGATACCCAACCCTATGATAATTATTACCTAATATTTCAAAAATTTACCTAAAAGTTTGATTCATCATTTAATATTATTCTCTCTCTCTCTCTCTCTCTCTCTCTCTCTCTCTCTCTCTCTCTTATTATTCTTTTTTTGTTTCTTTTCCTTTTTATTAATAAATACTAATAAAAATTTATGTATTATAATTATTATAAAATAAAATTAAAATAAATAAAGTAGAATAACTTTATTAATTTCGATAATGTGTATATTAGCATATAATTTGCTTGTATATAATAGAATAAAAAAATTAACTTGTAAATATTGAATTATAGGTTTTATATATATTTATGTAGGAAAATTAAATAATAAGCTCATAAGCCCGAAATAAAAGTACCACTACTACCCAGAAAATCGAATATCCAATATATATAGATTGTTGGATAGGAATACATATTTATATTTAATTAAAAAATCATCATTACTTGTTACTTATAGGAAATAATATATTGCTTGTGGTTGGAATAAATTTGCCTTTTGCCTTTCAAAAAAATATATACACTTTTTTATAAGGTTCACTTCGGTTTGCCCAGACTACATCCTTGGTAATTCTTACCGAGAGCTGAAGCATGCTCCCCTGGATTAATACTCAGTGGCCCCTGGTTGCTCACCCTCGGATTCGAACATGGGTGGGTTTTTCCCCAACACCAAGCCTTAACCGGTAGGTTGCCCCATTGGAGTTAAATATATATATATATATATATATATAATTAGCTTGTATATAATAGAATAAAAAAACTAACTTGTAGATTGTGAATCATAGGTTATGTATGTAGGAAATTAAAATAATAAGCTCATAAGCCCGAAATAAAAGTAATACTAGTATACTACCCAGAAAACTAAATATCTAATATATATAAATTGTTGGATAGGAATATATATATATATATATATAATTTAAAAATCATCCTTATAAAGGTATCACATTTCTATAAAAACAAATTTGTAAAACTAATTTATTATTAGATTTTACTTTTATATGTTTTTAATGTAATGTTTAATTTATTAAAAAATAAATAAATAAATGACTTTTGAATGTAATTCAAATTAATTTTACAATGTAATCTATATATATATATATAAAAGTAGGATGTTGGAAGAATGATGTGGCATCCTATATATTGAGTATTGGCTTAGAGGAATTTTCTCCTTTTTTTGAATTTTTTAAATATAAAATAAACTAAAGACTATTTTACCCCTAAATGAAAATTGCATGTTTTAACATAATAAGGACTCTTTGGTAATTTGACTTAACAATTTAATTAGCTTTAACTTTCATATTATTTAACTTATAAAAAGATTTATTCTACCCTTTTCACCTTCTCATTCATTAATTAAAAGAAAGCCTACAACATAATCATCAATAAATTAAACCAAATATTCCACCAAAAAACATTTATTCTACCCTTTTCACCTTCTCATTCATTAATTAAAAGAAAACCTACAACATAATCATCAATAAATTAAACCAAATATTCCACCAAAAAACATTTATTCTACCCTTTTCACCTTCTCATTCATTAATTAAAAGAAAACCTACAACATAATCATCTATAAATTAAACCAAATATTCCACCAAAAATGTAGTTCAACAACTTTTAGTTCTTTGTTTTGCTATTGGGTTTCTTTGTTTGTAAGATTGTTGTTCATTCTTCGTAAAATTTTTAGGTAAGCTAACACCTTTTATGAGTTTCGTAATTATATATTGTTTATGTGTGTCAATCAATATTATTGTTTTTTTTTCTATAAAAAAACACCATATTATTTTTATATGTTTTTGTGTATATTCCTTATTGTTATTATAAAAGTTTTTTGTTTTTTTATTTTGATATATATGTATATATATATATATATGTATAAGCAAGATGTTGGAAGGATGATGTGGGTATCCTATCTATCGAGTATTAGCTTATACGATTTTTTTCATTGTTTTGAGTTTTTTATATATTAAATAAGTTAAATACTATTCTACCCCTTAATTAAAATTTTGTAATTTACTACAAAAAGGTTTCTTTGGTTATTTTGCTTACAATTTAATTAGCTTTAATTTCCAATTTTTTAACTTCTTATAGACATTCAATTTGGTCTCCTCAAATTCCCATTTATTAATTAATAAAAAAACCTACAACAAAACCATATATAAATACAACCTAATGCTCCCTTAACCTACAACTTTTATGTTCTATGTTATATTCTATTACGTTTGTATGTATTTTTGTTGTTTCTCTTTTATAGAATTTTTTTTCTTCGTTACTATTGCTCAACCTTCGTAAAAGTTTCCGGTAACGTTTTACTTTTTATTATAAATTTTATGATTATAAGATTTATATGTTGTTTTTGGGATGAGTATCATTAGTTTTTTATATATAAAAAGATTTTCATAGTTTTGTATGCAACGATAGAATAATGTTCTTTTTTCTTACTATTACTATTACTTTACATTTGATATTTATGTTGTATTGGTGTTTTAAGTGATGTCATTTTTCTTAATTCGTTTTGCTTATATTTTGTATTTTCTTATAAAAGTTATTTTTGTTGACAACAACCAAACTACAAAGTACGATCTATGTATTTTTTATTTATTTTTTTGTTTTTTGTTTTGTTGTGGATTCACTTTTGATATTTTAATGTACTTATAATTTCTTAATTTGCAATTTAAAAAAAATCCAACAATGAGATACCATTTTCTTAAGCAATTCAATCCTAAATTTATTCTTTAACTTTTCTCTAAAATTTTCCTTTTTAATGTAGTTAATAACAAAATTTTTATTAAATAAAATTATTCATACTCTTTGTTTGCATCTAAATTTTTTTTATTTCATATTATTATAATATTTTTATACATATAACATTTAAGGATCAATGGAGTGCATTGGTTCAAATTGTTTGTATATTATTTTTTTGGTTCACAAAAGATTTTCCCTCCTCCTCTCTCTCTCTCTCTCTCTATATATATATATACATATATATAATCAACATATTTAAGAACTCATTAGGGATGAAAAATTACAACAATCAACATGTATACTTTTATTTACATGACACTTAAATATAATAATATGTGTAATTTAAATAAATAAAAATATTATAATTAATATAAATAAATTTTTGAAGATGACGATGGATCACGTCAATATAATACATTTATAATTATTATTAGTTATACTATTTACATAACTCTTTATATATATATATTATTTAGAAAACAATATATTTTTAAATGACCAACCATGCAAGTTGTAGTCATTTTCTTTAGTACTACATATATATTAATATGTAT
The DNA here is from genome assembly GCA_030169165.1 of Centaurea solstitialis. Lineage (NCBI taxonomy): Eukaryota > Viridiplantae > Streptophyta > Magnoliopsida > Asterales > Asteraceae > Centaurea > Centaurea solstitialis. Next base: position 46,807,412 of record CM058044.1, read on the forward strand.
TATTCACAAAGAAAACTAAGTATCTAAAATTTCTATTAATATATAAAGTTTGAATGAACATATAAAGTTTGAATTAAAACCACAAGGCTTGTGGCGTAGCGGTAAGGCCTGTGGGGAATGTGGATGGTATCCCATTCACCCCAGGTTCGAATCCCCTCGTGCGCATCTTGTGGCCAGGCTTAGTCTCAGACGGCCGAATTTTCAGTTTCTGTTCTATATTGCCAAGGATGTAGTTTAGGCAAAGCCTAGATGAACCTTATCCCAAAAAAAAAAAAAAAAAAAAAAAAAAAAAAAAAAAAAAACATATAAAATTAAAATCACCATTATTATTTAAAATCTTATTGGTACCAATATATAAATATAAATAACATTAGAGTCAATATATAAGTAAAATAAGAATGAACATTTAGTTAAACAATAAAATTAATATATAAATATAGAGACAATATATATACATATACATGGAATGATAATATAATTAAATTTTATATTAGTCAATTCTTGAACAAATGACATACTTACTACTAAATAAAATAATATATATTTAAAATATATTAAGAATAAATATTTATTAGATTTGTTAATTCAATTTAATAGTAATTAACATTTGTGAAAATATATATAGATTAAATAGAATAAATAAGTATATAAAATTCGAAAATAACTTACTATAGTAATTATTTCAATTTCATTTTTATGTTAAATTTAAATTGAAATCAAAATATGTAAATAAAATTGATGTAATATTTTTTATTTTGCATAATATTATTAAAACCTCTTTTCAATATTCTTTAACGAGAAACTAAGCTATAAATAAATAGCCTTAAGTAGATCGAAAAAAACTTGAACGTGGATACATTAACAATTAAATCAGATTCACATATGATCGAAGTGAATATAAATATTTTATAGGAATATTATGTCGTGGATAAATCTATATATTACGAGTTATGAAAAAAATACCCATCATACACATCATTATTATAATAAGTAGCCTCACACATTTCTTTTATCATTCGAGTCTATTACAAAGTTTGATAATGTTGAACTTATAGGATGTTATTTAATTATACATATCAAAAGAAACAACTAAGAATAATGAGGCAACTTCGTCTCAAATGTACATCAATTCTTATTATCTTATTATATGATATGATTCTCCGCCCGATTTAACTTCAAAATTGTCTAAATAATCTATCACCATCGCGCAACGTGCGATGCCGTTCAATGGTACATTAAGTATAAAAAAAGTCCAATAATAAAATATGCTCAAACAGAATAGTTCATTACCCTTATAAGTCATTAACCCAAAAACTAAAGTATATTATCAATGTATTTAGGGTTTTAACCAACAAGCTATATAAGGAACTGAGGGTCTCACACCAGGTAAGTGTGAAAATGACCCTTACTTGATAAGCATTTGTTGGAATTAAGATGTTTATCACCAATTCGTTTTTATGGACAGAGATGTTGAACGATAATATAAACGATTTTGAGTTATTTAGATAATGTGATTACAATTATGCAAAACAACATAAATGATAGGATGATTGATGGTAGAATGTCAATATTCTAAAACGTGTATCATATAAGTTAAACGGTATTTACATAGGACGGATGAATAAAACTTATTAAATATAATTAATACACAGATACTTATATTACTTATGTAGGACAAATGAATAAAACATATTAAATATAACTAATACACAAATACTTATATTATTTTTTAAACACCGCGCAACGCGCGGTGCGGGCCACTAGTTAATAGTTAAAGGAAAAGAGTATAGAAGTTAGAGAAAAGAAGTTGAACATTAAATAAAAAAGTCAAAAAATAGCATTTAATGTTTATTAAATTAAGAGCTATATAGGGTAGGGTAATGTAGGGTGGAGTTTTTGACCAAATGGGTGTTTTTAAAAAACATATTTACTAAATGGGTGTTGTTTTAAGCATATTTACCATTTAGGTGTAGTTTTCTATTTAATGGAATTTTAATGCCTAAACATATTTACCATTTAGGTGTAGTTTTCTATTTAATGAGTTTTTAATGCCTTTTTTCTACTTTTCTTTACTATTTTTTATTATTTTTTTGTTTCTTATTTTTTTATTGTTTTTTAAAGATCATATAAATAAAAGCTTATGTACGGTTAAGAAAAAAATATATAAAACAATAATACGGTTATGAAAAAAATCATATAAAAACAAACCCGTCCGAAAATCCGAACATTTAAACTGCTATAAAAATGGTGAGAAGTTTGGGTTCAGTTCGGGTTGGCATTTTTCAAAACCAAACCTACTGAAAAACCTGAACATTTTAAATATATTTTTATTAATGTGAGTATTAATATATACTATTAATATGTTCCCAAAAAAATATATTGAAAAAAAAATCTTAAGTATGGTTAAGTTTTTATTGAAAAAACAACAATAAAACTCAAGTACAGTTAATGTTTTTATTAAAGTTTAAGTACGATTCAGGTTTTTGGTTAATGTTTTTATAAAACTCGATTAAATTGGGTTTTCGGGTCTTGGTTTTAAAGTTTGAACCATAACCTCCTAGGTGAAACGGGTAGTTTGGGTTGGATGGATTTTGCTCACCCGAAAACATTAACCGAAAACTTGAATCGTACTTAAACTTTAATAAAAACATTAACTGTACTTGAGTTTTATTGTTGTTTTTTCAATAAAAACTTAACCTTGAGATTTTTTTCAGTATATATTTTTTTGGAACATATTAATAGTATATATTAATACTCACATTAATAAAAATATATTTAAAATGTTCGGGTTTTTCAATAGGTTTGGTTTTGAAAAATGCCAACCCGAACTGAACCCAAACTCCTCACCATTTTTATAGCAGTTTTAATGTTCGGGTTTTCGAACGGGTTTGTTTTTAAATGATTTTTTTTATAACCGTATTATTGTTTTATATATTTTTTTACTTAACCGTACATAAGCTTTTATTTATATGATCTTAAAAAAACAATAAAAAATGAGAAACAAAAAATAATAAAAAATAGTAAAGAAAAGTAGGAAAAATGCATTAAAAGCTCATTAAATAAAAAACTACACTTAAATGGTAAATATGTTTAGGCATTAAAGGTCCATTAAATAGAAAATTACACTCAAATGGTAAATATGTTTAAAATAACACCCATTTGATAAATATGTTTTTTTAAAACACCATTTGGTCAAAAGTAGGGTGGGTGTCTCTCTCGATAAAATGATAATGTACCTTCTAGAAAAGAATATAAAATGACATTGATTTGTTCTTTTTCCAGATTAAATTAATTGTACCTTCTAGAAAAGAATATAAAATTGTATAATGTACAAGTTTTCCAAAACATTTATTTAATAGAAAAAAATATTTAAAAGGTATTATTCTTTTTAACTTTTTCATTAGAGTGAACCACAAATTGGTACGAACGTTAAAATCTATATTATGACAACCATTAATGCAAGTTTGATCAATGTATGACGAGCTAGTAAAATTGTTGATTTAGAATTCAAAACAAATTTCAATTCAACGCTGGGACATACACTCTTTTCTCTAAATAGCAAAGAACAGAAATTAGGAAAAGAGCTTTAGCACGGCCAACACCCTCTCCTAACAATCCAAAAGAACTTTATTAAAAACAACAACTAACGAGAAGCTAGAAAAAGGGATACAGAAAAGGGGACAAAAAACCAAAGCATCCCAATGGTTTGCACGAGAGACTAAACCAATTATCCCAATTAATACAATGCCCTTTAATCCTACTTCCAATCCACAATTTTGAGATGCTTTGAACACAGGGAAAGGGGTTTGTGGATTTCCTTCTTGAGACATCGTCTTCCTTATCAAAGAGTATAGAATTGTGCCACTTCCATAAGTGTCATATTGCAATCCTACAAACCGCTACCAAGATGCTTCCCCACCTCCGTTTATGACCCATTTTAAGCCACAAAAGTTTAAGAGCTGCTACCAACGAGAGACAGGGGGATTTCAAATCCCACCAGGCCTAGATTTTTTTTTTCCATAAGTTAACCGTAAAATTACACTTTAATCCAAGTATAATGTAAGAACTGTCTGACTAGGGGTCTCGGGTCTAGTTTTCACATATCGAGAAAAAGAAAAAAACTTTTTAGAATAAATTGGCTGCTTTTTCAGAATTATCATTTTGAATATAAAGAGAAAAATATTTCTTAAATTATGACAAATGTTTTTTTACAAATACCATTTGAATATAAAGTGAAACATATTTGGGAGAATAACCATATATAAATAAAAGTGGAAGGCAATGTGGAGAATGAAGAAATGATTTTTGATCTTAAAATTCTTTTTTATCACCGTTGTTATTGGCTAGAAATAGAAAGTATAAGAACATAAAGAAATTGGCTTTGTTGTTTGAACATTCACGATGTCATTCTCGTTCCTTTTAACTTATAGATCATTAGGGGCTTAATTGATGGCATGAGCCAATTCTTTATAGTCTATATTAAACTTATATTTAATAACATACCAATACCGTATTGGTATGCTTCTTGGGCTTATGATGTGTACCCGCACGGGTTGCACATGGCCAAGGTTGGTCATATGAGTGGTTTGTCCATCATACGTGCATATATACACAAAGCTCATTATATTTTAGAATCTATACATGTATGTCATTTGGGAGTAAAGTTATCAATAAAAAATTCACACACCCTTTTTCAATCTTTCATGAGGGTTGAACACCCACAAAAATATAACGTCTGTGTGGCTACGTTCTACATAGCGTCCTAACTGAGTTCGAGCCTTCCCGTGTGCATGTCTGGGGACATTTAAGTGGGGCCATGTTTAGCCTCCAAAATTATCGGGGATTAGTCGGGTTTTGGCCCGGACACCATTCCAAAAAAAAAGATGCTTTTTTATGTGCATATAAATAGGGCTGTAAACGAACCAAACGAACACGAACGGAGGCTTGTTCGTGTTCGTTCGTTTAACTTAACCGAACAAACGAACGAACACGAACGGTAAACGAACAAAAAAATTTGTGTTCGTGTTCGTTCGTTTAGGTATTTGGTGTGTTCGTGTTCGTTCATGTTCGTTCGTTTAAGATGCTAATCGAACATAAATGAACGAACGTAAAAGTTAAACGAACATAAACGAACGAATATAAAAGTTAAACGAACAAACGTAAACGAACATAAACGAACAAACTTACTTGTCATTTCATTAACTATTAGGAGGTGCATTTTTTAAAAACTTAATATAAAACCAAAAGAATAATCAAATTCAAAATTAAAACTAAATTGAATTCTAAAAATATATAGCTTTGATAAATAAGTATTCAATGTTTTAATACAAACGAACATAAACGAACGACATAAACGAACGTAAATGAACGAACGGTGCCTTTGTTCATGTTCGTTCGTTTAACTAAACGAACAAAAAAAGTTGTCCATGTTCGTTCGTTTATTAAATAAACGAACATAAACGAACTTCCCGTCGAACGGTTCACGAACGGTTCACCGAACCTTCGGTTCGTTTACAGCCCTACATATAAACACATATCAATATGTCGCAAATGATGCCGACAAATTTAAACAAATAACGCGTTTTCCTGGATTTTTGTCCATGTTCTATGCTCCAATTAAACTACACCAATCACTTTAATTGGAAGGTTATAATAAGATTAATTACAACTTTTTGCTGGAAAATGACATTGATATATGCTTTTTATATCCAAAAAGAAAGCATACATAATCTTTCTTTGATCCTCTAATACTAGTATACTACAGTCCAAGTCAAGTTTTGACTCCTAATGCACTTCTAATCCATATATACACCCACATCTCTATGCACAGCTTAATATCTTCAACCACATTTATCTCCAATAATTAAGCTCTAATTAAAATGTCTAGCTATCAAGTAGTTGCTAGTACCATAAGTGAAGATCAAAGCCCTAATAATGGGGATGATCAAGATGTTATGAGGGACATACATGCCTTAACCCCATTGACCTACCCTCCTCTTGGGTCATCCCTATCCAGGGTCACAAGCGATCACGGAACCTTCCGTGATGATTTCTCGAGTGCGAATAGTACCCTGGTGGTGGCGGGGTCGGTGATCGGGAGCGCACGAGTTGATCAAAACGATAGCCGTGTGATGGTTGGAGAAGAATATGAAGTTGATCATTTGCGTAACGATCGTTCGGTGTCGTTGCCAGGTGGAAACGATCGTGAGGTGGTGGTGCCGGTGAGAAGCGTGAAAAAAGAGGAGGTCGAGTCGAAGATAATGGCGTGGAAGAACGCTAAGATCGCAGAGATTATGAATCGGTTCAAGTGTGAAGATGCCATAATCAAAGGGTGGGAGAGTGAGCAGGTTCAGAAAGCCAATTTAAAGATGAAACAAGTTGAGGTAATACATAGGAGAAGTATCAAATACAAACCTTGAAATTCTATCAAACTATACAAACCATTATGTTAGGAAATAATAGTTATATTTATGGATATTTATCATGGTTCATTAATTAGACCGAAATATATATGGAAAGAAATAATATTCATTATTTATGATTACGACTTTAAATTAGGAAACAAAAGTTGAGGTTAACGTGAGAAATATGAGAAGTGGTTGTAGAAGGGAACTGATTCACTGTATCTTGATGCATCTAATCCTAATACACATCCACTTCTCATCCAACAATTGATAACCATTTGTCCATTTCTCACGTTAACCTCAACCGATCTATCATCAAATTCTATATATATAATTTGGATATTGATGAATGATGAATTAATGTTGTTTTTTTGGTTGTGTAGAGAAAACTGGAGGAGAAGAAGGCCAGAGCGATGGAGAAGATGGAAAACGAGATAGCGAAAGCGCATCATAAAGCAGAAGAAAGGAGGGCAACCGCAGAGTCGATAAGGGGAAGGAAGATGGGTAGGGTTCTTGAAGTGGCTAACTTGATGAAAGTTGTTGGGAGATCTCCTGTTAAAAACTTCTTTTAGTTACTTAATTAACCAACCATAATTAAGCAATATAGTTTCTTCGATCGCCTTTTTTCGAGTTGAAGTGCTGTAGTTGATCTTGTAAATTTGCAAGAAAGTATCGAGTGTTGTTTCGTGCTTAAGGTGTGTTTTGGAGTGATGTTTACAAAAACTGTTTAAAGTATTGTAATAAACTTCAATAATTAGTGTCGTCAATTATTTTGATGTAATTGTAATTTACTTGGGAACTATTAAAGTAATAAGACAAACAAAGGTATCATCTTAGATCGCCATAAAGCGAAGTTAAGGGGGCAATGACCCTAGCAAGGTTCCAAGGGAGGGAGCCTTCTGATTAGTCTGAGGTAGTCTAATCAAATATCTGATCTTTCTTACCGGAGTTTCTAATTAGTGCATTTAGACAAACTCTTAAGAGTTAGAGGTTAGACTTGGACCCAGACTTTAGATATGAAAGTTTAATTCAATTGTAACTACTTTGCAATCTTATACAATAATGGTTATTAGAGTCTGTAACCATCGATCTTTCATATAAGCATGTAAAAACAAGAATCCTAATATATGAATCTCAATTCATAACCTTGGAGATCAGAGAATTTCTCAACAAATATTCACCGGTTTACATTTAGAATTCTTTTTTCATATTAATTTCATTATCAATTTATAATTTTTCGTATCATTTGAATCAAACTTAGAGGTTTTCAAAACTAAAAGGACTGTTTCTTCTATGAAGGGGATGAAAATGAGAATGAAAATTAAAATGATAGAATATGAAAATGAAAATGAATTTCCATTTCCCCAATTTAGGCTTTGTTCGGTAAACGTAGATAGCTGATAAGCTAGCTGTTGATTGATAAGCTTGCTAGTAGCTGATAAGCTACCTTATGAACAAATTATGTTTGGTAAAAACTAGCTTATGGGTATGTAAAATGATCAAAAAGGGTATCTTTGAATTTAATATTAATATTAACAGGAGGATAATTGGAAAAGGCTACAATAAGCTTCTCATAAGATACTCAAAGTAGTGTTTCAAAAATCTAGCTTATAAGTTAGCTTCTGGTACATGTTTGGATGGACTAGCTTATAAGCTAGTTTATAAGTCAGCTTATTTTTGCCAAACACAACCTTGATCAGGAACATAATTTTAGATTTTGGGGAAATGAACTTATTATATTATAAAATATAAAACATTTTTTTGTACAATTCGCATTGATTATGTTTAATGGGAGATGATCCCTACACAACAATTTTTGACCATACACAATAATTTTATGTTAATTGACCATTTTACCGAGAGATTGATGGGCGGTGGTGGGCAGTGGTGGTGGCCGACTGGTGTTGTTGATGTTAGTTGTTTCTACTAATTTATTAAGAAGGGTAAAATGGTCAATTGATATAAAATTGTTGTGTATGGTTAAAAAGTGTTGTGTAGAGATCAACTCCAATGTTTAATACCCCTGACGAAATGACGCCTAATATATCATTATCTCTTACACAAGCTTATTTCATAGTTTTTGCCGTCAATTTGAAAATTTCAATCATTAATTTTCTTCAAGAAAAATGAGTAGTTTTGGTTTATCGGCCCATGAACAAGCCCAAACACCCCACAAGATTTAGCTTGTTAATTTGCAATTTTGTATAAACTAGATCCTCTAAGAAAACAACTTTCTAATTTATTCAACTGAAATTAAGACTTGGTTTTTCTAGCAATTTTTTAGGGCCTTTGAATTAGTTGAGTTTACAACAATGGTTAACAAAAAAGTATTCAGAAATATGTAAACCTTTTTATATTCCTTGATTCAAAAATGTATAATAAATAGTAACTCTAATGTAATTTTAAAAACATGCAAGAAAATCGAATGCATGTCGTTTTCATTATTTAATACATTGTTGATAAATCATCATTCACTCTCATAGTCTCATATAGTGATTGATTGTCAATACGATGATTGCTTATCTTTCTTACTTCAAATATGTCAATTTTCGGGTTGTTAACAGGGGCGGAACTACCTTATGACCGGGGGGGTCCCGTGCACCCGCTCTGGTCTATTCTGTAAGAGGAAAAAACAATTCCGCACGTTAAGTGCACCCGCTAAACTTCAAGTGGTGCTCCGACATATTTGGATTTCGGAGGGATTAAAGGTGCACATTTCTAAAAAACTTTCGTCAAATCAATCAAAAAATTGGAAAATTATCTCGAATCAACAACAAAGTAAGTCAAAATCATCCAAAAAATTCTAAAAATTCCTCAAAATCAACCAATAAATCCTAAGAAATTGACCAAAAACTTGAAAAGAACTCATCAAAGGCGGAATTCCACAAAAAAGACATCGAGCGGCTTCACGTGCAATTAAAGGTGCACCCACTCGACAAAAATCATGCGTCCGCCACTGGTTGTTAAGATGTATACATACACGGTACACCAACTAATTCCCATTGTAAGCCACCTAGAAAAGACTTTTACTTCATCGTATGAAAGCATTAATGTTAGCTTATACACCTATTAATTAAATGAGAATTAAAAAGACATGGAGAATTGTGATAACAAGTTTCATATATATTATTGTTTAGCATGTAGAAGATATACGAGATACAAGTGAAACACGTAGATTGTTATTTTATATATGAAACAGATATAATTATGTCACGTGTAAAACAAAACATGTTCATATATGTAACACACAAATGAGCAATAATATCACCTTGAATCCTGATTCAAAATGAAACTTATTAAGTGATCGAGAACTTATAATGATTCTTATGGTTCTCATCAACTTTGGTTGTTTGGTGTAGGGGTAATAGAGGATAAGGGAATGAGAATGTGTGTTGCTTTAATATGGTCTAATATAATAAATTATTACGTGGTAATAGGTAATGAGCGCACACATATGGGGTGTTTGAAAAAAAATAGATTTTCGATTATGAACCGAAAGATAAAGGAGAACGTGGCACACGTCTCGTGCCTTCAGAACTCACAAGTTATTCAATATAAATAATACATCATCTATAAATGTTGTATCATTCAATTTAAATAGTTCATATACGTTCAATTTCATTCATACTGAATAAAGACATCGAAACACATGTCATGTTTTTCTTTGCTCCTTGTCGATTTATAACTAAAGATCGGTTTGCAATTGGACTTTTATCTTTCTCTCTCCCTCCGACCCTCCCTCTCACTCTATATATAAAATATATATTGGGGATAAGGATATCAATATTGGGATAAGGATTAGATCTATGTAAGAATTATAAATTATTGCCACTTTTTATAAGTAAATTCTTATGTATAATGAAATAAGAAATTTTATGTAATTTGTATCGACTGTTGTATCTTTTTAAATACAAAACATAAATAAAATTTGTCATTCGTATATAGTATAATTTTTTATTCAATCAAAGCAAAGTAATAATATTAAAACAAGACAATATTTATATTTATAACAAAGAACAATATTTGGAAAACAAAGAACAAATTATGGATATTAAATCAAGGGTTGCATCAATGATTTTGGCAATTGCTATTTACATACGCATATAAATAATGCTATTTACACTTTTATTAATATTAAAGTCATGTCATTTTATAGATTAAAAATATAAAACAATAAATTATAGTAGTGATGCATGTAAGAAGATTTTAACTTGTAAGGTTATATTTAACAATTATAAGAATAGAATCAGTGGGTAATTGATTGATATGCCCATAACGCACCTCCACGTTGCACAATATACACACACCGTTATAACGGCGATATAACGGTGATATAACGGTGCGTACGCCGTTATAACGCACCAAAACGCCGTTATAACGTCCCAAAACCCCGTTATTTGACTGAAATTGGTATAACGGTCCTTGTAAAGGCCTTTTAGGGGTATGGTTGCAAAGTGGGGGTGGGGCTTTAGGTATACTGATAAAGCTCCCTAGAATCAGCCTACTTCATGTTTTAATATAAAAGAATGCAATTTATATCACTATAAATGTTAAATCAGGTAAATCAATGCATTAAAAAAATAAAAGTAGATTTTGATATTAACATATGCTAGAAAAGATTAATAAAAGCCTACCCCCTCCCTTCTCCTTCTTTATCTCTCTTTATATTAATGATACATATTAATTATAAAAAATAGGGAAAAGATTATGGTAGTTAAAATAAACATTATGCAGTTTAAAGTAAGGAAAGTATAAAAAAGAAGGAAGCTTTACTGGTATACCCAAAGCCCATCCCCACTTTGTAACCATACCCCCCAAAAGGCCGTTATACCAAAACGCCGTTATAACGCACTTAAACGCCGTTATAACGCACCAAAACGCCGTTATAACGGCGTTTTGGTGCGTTATATCGCCGTTATAACGACGTAACGGTGTGGGTATATTGTGCAAAGTGGAGGTGCGATATGGGCATATAAATCAATTAACCTAAAAAAGAAAATGCTGATATGATACTGATGTACATCAAGATTCAAAAGGTTAAAACCCTTAAGGCTACGGATGACTTTAAGGTCACTAACTACATTTAGCGGCAATGGAATGGAATCCAATACACCCACGACAGTTTATCCGAAGAACCCAATGAACCCGATGGCAAGCCGAAGCCATCGAGTACGCTGGTTGCGAATGGTCTTATATTTGCATTTTTTTTAATTATTTATATTAAAATAGATCACATAGATGTCCATGAATGTGACCCCCATTTGCCACGTCAACCTAAGTTCTATCTTGACCGACTCATATGGCATTGTCGGCGCATCCACCACACCTTTGCCAGCTGAAGGAATAAGTTGAATTCAACCTACGTACCTGTGTATATCTATCACATTGTTGACTTTTACTTTTTGACTTTTTGGATATATATCGGTAAAATGATTATTAAAATTTTCAAATTGTTCAAAATATTACTATTTTTATTTTCATCAAGATAAAAATTAATTTATTTACCGTTTGGTTTTTAGGAGAAGTTTAGGTTAATGAAAATGAGCGTATAACGTATAAGATGCATTTCATCAATACCTTTAATTTCAAGAGGGATGAGATTAAAGATTAAGATTTTAAATTCACTTCTTACATTAACTTAATTTTTGTTTTGCCATTAATGACTAGTCATAAAAGATTAGTAATCATGAATTTGGTTGTTAATTGAATGATGGTATAAGAAGTTGAGTTGACGGTGAGAACCGAGAAGTGTGAGATGTGAATATGAATCATTGATCTATTTTAATCCCATGTCCTCCCATGAATCGCGCTTTAAAAAGGAATTCGGTGCATCTTGTTACGCCTTATCTTCGTAAATCTCTACATAATATGCATCCAACAATTATAACCATTTCTCAGTTCTCATGTGTTTACTAAATCATAGGTCTGGTCGAGATGCCGATCGAAGTCTTATTGAGTCACCACGAAAATAACTTTTACCTGGGTCAAATTTTCGATTTCTATGTGTTCCTCTTTTGCAATAGTCTTTTGACAATTAATCTATTATGTGTTATACAATCAAGGTTCTAAAAGACGTGAGGCGTGGCGTGGCGGCAAGGTCAAGCCTCAAGCCTTACGAGTTATGGTGAAGCCACAGCGTTTTCCATGGCGTGCCTTAAGGCGGGATACACACATACTTGTACATAGTTATTATTGATACAAAATATATAGAACGTATAAAAAATGATATCAATAGTGCAAAATTGGGATTATATGTCATGAATATGTAGTCACTACTTTCTTCAATCCTCAAAAAATTCATGTTCGATTATCCATGTACACAATGGAGATTAAGTATTTACCTATTTATGGTTTAGACTTAATATTTTCTTTATATGTTATGTACGTCTTAAGCCTTATACATAGTTATCATTAACCTCTTAAGGTATATATAAAAAATAAACCCAAGCCTTACAAAATAACTCGTTGTAACGTGCCAAAACACATCGTAACGTGCCATAACGCGTTACAATGCAAGTCAAGCCATAGAGTGGAGCCATAGGGGTTAACGTGGCGGCGACCCCAAGCCTTGACGCCATAACGTGCCATAACGAAGCCATAACGAGTTATTTAGAACCATGTATACAGTGCAAAAGAAAGAGGTTAAAATGGGCTTTTTTCTTTGTAAGCATTTATAAAAACACTTAGTAAACACTCTTATCCAAAAAGCACTTACCCGCATGATAAAAGTTAGCAAACGACCTCGTGGAGTCTTGGCCGTTGGAGATGGATGACCTATTTGGATTTTAGTGAATTAGAGTATGTCCTTTTAGTTTGTTATTTTAGATAGAATGTAAATCCAACACGGTTAACATGCCTTTATCGTTATCTCCTTAAAGGACAATACATACATAACTAACTTTTGACTTGTTGCTCGAAGAACTCGTATTTAGACAAAAAGCTGATTACTCGTAACCCTAATTGGCCTAACACATAACCCGCCTCCAAGGACACCAATATGAGAGGGGCGGGGGGAGAATTTTTTGGCCCGTAGACCTGTTGTGTATAGTGTATTTGGGCAAAGTCTGCTCACCCTTTTGTCAATTGAGTTATATATCAAAAGCTTGAAAAACTCATATATTCAATTTTATTTAAGGCATTTTTTCAACATTTCTAAAAGAAGAAGAACATAACACGTTGATAGAGATAAACAATTAATTGACGTATATTTGTCTACATTCTTCGTTAGACACCCAAATACACATACAAGTGGTAAATCGATCAAGTTGATTGATATTACTTTTAGCTTTGATTGATTGATTTATTTTTATTTTTATATTACTTTTATCATTAATTTATTTTGGTTGACCGACCACTAATACGAGTTCTTATGTTTTTCTTTGCTTCCTTAAAAAAGACACTCAACAAAAGCGTCCTAACATACCAAGCCAAATTACCTTACCAGATGAATACAGTAAGAACTAAGAATCTTACCCAGTAATTGCTAAGGCAAGGACCGAAAGTCTTACCCGGTAAATGGGGGCGAAGACTCTTACCACAGTTTTGGTGAATTAAAATCTTACCTGATAAATAGTTGTTGTGTTGAATTTTACTGTAAGCTGGTTATCCAATGTAAACATTTAGTAAACAGCCTCTAAATATTATGATAAAATAAAAAGATGGTGTTTATACGTGAATAATGTGATATATATGTATCACATTATTCACATATATATGTTTCTTTCTGCGCATACTTATGTATGTAGAGGGAGATTCAAACGAGAAACATATCAATTTAAGAAAACGGTAATAGCAATCTCAGCCACTCATCTCTGTCAACAAAGGCGGCTTTAACCGGTCCCCTCCTTTAATAATCTCTACCCTCCCATGAATCGCGTCAATCCTTCGTGATCACGTTCACCGTAACCGCGAGATGAGTGGCTGAGATTGCTCTTCACGTTTTCTTAAATTGACATGCTTCTCGTTTGAATCTTTCGTACGTATGTGCAAAAAGAAACGAAAAACTTGGGAATGTATGTTCGTTTGTATTTGTCGCAAGAATTTTCCTGGAACACCAAAATAGATGACAAAGAATTTGTGGCCAATAGGCAATTGAGGTGCTTAATTTTATCTCTTTAAGAGTATTGAAAGGAAAAGTATATATATTCTTGGAATCTTGTGAAATTAACATGTCTTTGAGACTGGATTTTTATATTCTGAAATTTTGCAGTTAGACATTTTAAAAAACAACATTGTATGTGTGTGTGGAGATGTAAACGAGAATACCTCTGTTTTGCGAAAACACAAAAATACTCTTACAACATGTGATAATACATGTGAGGGGACATGTCGGTATGCAGACAACGTGCCTTGTAACTTACCATCACAGGTTGTTTACGTCTCTGATTTGGTATCACATTTGATGGACTATAATATCACATCAAGAACATCTTTACCACATGTGAGAGAGCCTAGTAGTGTAAGAGCGATTTGACCCACAACCTAGAATGCACCAAAGGTCATCTAAGTCTACGATTTAGTATCTCATGTGTATCATAAATGATCAAAATATAATATCCTACATGATTGACTATATTTTATGATATTCTCGTATTCTCGTAAAACTAAAGTGTTCGTGTTTGAACCCTTTTCTATATAGATTTTAAAATCGTTTTTGTATAATAGTACATGTTTGAACAAAGGATAAAACAAATAGGAAGGTAGATGTTGATGACGATCATCATAGAATCCAAGATAATCATAAGAAGCCAAAATAAGAATCAAAATAGGATACGTGATGATCAAGAACAAGTTGAAATAGTTAATTCCTATATATCATATCATTCAAACAAGAAGTAGCATATGAAACTTACTCAACCCATATAAAATTGACAAAAAGTCTTAACTTAAAAAGGAAAAAGATGCATTGTATATTTATCCCAATCTTACTACTTCATAAAGATTTATTATTTATCAAATATTTTAAATTGATGGTACTATGATCAATAACATTTTTATGAAATACTTTTTCTATCCTTATATAGATGTCCACGGTAAAAATTAATATATAGCTTTTAGGAACGTGTAATTAGTGTGTTTTTTATTAATAAAATGACATTTTTAAACTTTCTCCATCTTATATTTAAATTTAATAGTAAAAAAAACTTTTACCTTTTGAAAACGGATAGTTATTCTTTTCAACAAGCTGATAAATAGTAATATAAACATTTAATTTGGAACAGAATAATAACCTTTTATGGGGCGTTTGTGAGTGGTTATGAAGAAAAGTGTTTATAAGTTTATCTTCTTTTTTGAGTAAAGAAGTTAAAATGTTTTACCTTTCTAAAAAAAAATTCAATTTTTTTAAGAAGAAGATAAGTTAATCCAAATATTTCGAAAACAATTTATTGCTTCTTCAATAAGATGGTTGGTCATAAGCATCTCTAAATAAGCACTCTTAAACACCCCCAAAATAGTATTATAAGGTCAAATACCAAAAAAATATATGACGGTTAACACTTGTTGTAAAGTATATGTGAATTATTGGAGCCCAACTTGAGCTCCAAAAAATGGGCTCGTTTAAGCTCGCGAGCCTAAATAAGCTCAATATATAGTATAATATATATTTTATATATATCATTTTTAATATATATATATATATCATTCTAATAAAAATATCAAAAATAATACACGAGTTTAAACGACCCGAGCTCAAGCTCAACATCACAAGTTTTAAACGAGTCGAACTCAAGCTTAAAAAGGTCTAAACAAGCCTTTCTTGATAAATATCTGGCTCGATTCGGCTCAGCTCGACTTTTTTACATCCCGAGTGAATTAGTATATGTAGAGCTTGATCATAACCGTACACGTGGTATTTGTGTGGCCGAACCATGTTAGTATTTCTATCTCCATTATCTGATGTGGGCCCACCCACCAGGCGGCACGGTGGTGCATGAATTTGAATTGGACTTGGGCCCATTAGACGTTGGACTTGGACCAGGTGCCTACACACGCTGCATATGGCGGCATACATACGGATTCCCTTTATTTTCACCTTTTTTTTTTTTGAATTTTAATAAATGAAATACATATTTTTTTTCATAAAACAAATTCCCTAAGATAACGAAAAGAAATTGATATTATCTTATATATAACAATATATTTATTGGGTTAGGTTCAAATGTAAATTCATTTTGGTTGTGGACGTTAGGACTACTAAAATCGTGTCACATGACAATATTCATTCTGAATGTCATGCATTATTCAGAGTAATAAAGCTTAGACGTTTTTTATTCACTTTGAATAATGCATGATATTCAAAGTGATATTCAAAGTGAATATTTTCACGTGACGACATTTAGTGGTCCTCAAGTTCACAATGAAAGATAGGTTCATATTTAAACTCCCCTCTATATTTATATGGAAAATAATTAAATATACTATAAAATTTATTGTTAGAGTTTTCTTAAAAATATTACAAAATAATGGTTTTAATTTGTATTTGTTTAATTGAATTAGTTTGTTTTATCAATTATGAAAACCTTTAAAATTGTATTGATTTTGTTCCGTTGCTATTGAATTTGTGTTTGTTTTTAGTCGATGGTTTTCTTCACAAGATAGCGTCGGGTAGGGATAAAAGATATGAATTAAGGTTGATTAGATGGAGACTTTTAATGCTTATAAGAAAATAAACATGTTGTAATCCTAAATATGTATCAATTAATATATAATGTTGTTAAGAAAATAACTTGACCTTAAACAATGAAAATGTATATGTAAATGTAGCATATTATGAAGGTTTGTCAATCGATTCATTATGGTTTTGGAACTTGTAATCAAATAGTTCGCGGATTTTTTTTTATTTTATATTGTTTTAATAATAATTATATTAAACTATATCAAAACAACAAAAATAGCTGTTTTTAATTTCAAAAGAAAGGTGGACACAAATCATTTAGGCCTAACCGTCATATGTGTTTCCTGTTCTCGAGTTTTTTTTAACGAAGGAAAGGAAAAGATTTCGAAGGAAACTAACAAAAGTGTGTTCTCGAGTTTTTTTAAAGGAAGGAAAGGAAAGGATTTGAACGAATATGTGTGTTCTCGAGTTTTTTAAAGGAAGGAAAGGAAAGGATTTGGAGGGATTTGGAGGGATAACTCTCCCTTATTTTTCTCTTAAAAGTTATCCTTCCCTTTACTTCCAAAAGTGGGATGATTTGGAAGGATAACTCTCTCCATCCCTCTCTTTTCCTTTCCTCTCTTTTCCTTTCTCTCCCTTAAATTTTAAACTCAAGAACAGGGAAGCAATTAGTTTCAAACTATTTAATGATAAACTTTCATTGGTTGTCAAAATAAAACTTATTTATTTATTTATGATACATGATACCTAAAAGTAAAGTATCACATTCTTTAAAGATGTTCAAATATCACATTCTTTGAGGATGTTCTCGTCAATTATAAGTAACTAGTAATTTTGTAACTAAAATACATAACCCTACAAAATATGATACCTTAACATATAAATCTTCACGAAATCTATAGTTTTGTTCTTGTGTAAATTTCATTTCTACATATGTTACTTTTAGTTAATACTAATGTAACTGTAATGCAAAAACACATACTAACGAAAATTTCAATAATCAAGTATCAAAACATTATGTAATATATGTCAATAGTATATGTGACATAATTTTACCTCCTTAGTTACTTACAACGTATGATCTTTATCTAATGACCACTATTGATAGAGGTGGCAATACAACACCACGTGTCATTTCTTAATGAAAATCACCGATCGAACCGTGATTGATGATATGTAGTCGGTGATTAATTAAATACTCGGCATCGAAACAGAAAACACGAGCCAGACAACTCAAAATACATACATCCAAGCACACTGGTTCCTCCCCCCCCCCCCCCCACACACACACACACACCCCCACCCCCACCCCTCAAGAATCTAGAGGTGTCACCTATACATTTTAAGCACCACCACACAACGTCGTCATTAGTACCATATACCGTTTGCACCGCCATCATCTATGAATTCCAGGTTTACTTGTTTCTTTTAATTGGTTTTGATCACATTGGCCATGCCCTATGGCTTTAATCAATAATCTAAATGGAAGTTAGGGTTTTTATCTTGATTGTGTAGCTTATTAGGGTTTTGACATTTTATCTATATCGATTTTGATTAAGGAGCTAATAAGTGTAATTTGTGTTGAAATCCGACCATCCTATACTTAAATTGTTATTACAGTTTTATACTTGTTCTATGCCATGATTGTCTGTATATTTAGCTCATGATTTTAAAATTCTTATGCGTATGCCATTTTTACTCTTTTAGAATATTTGTGAAACGTTTTCTTCATTTTGCGAATCCTTTCATACCCATCAATACTTTATACCATATTTATCACTTTATAACATGCCAAGATAGAAAGACGGGGTCTAACGTATGAGATTTTTCCATTGAATCTGATCTATTATATATACGGGTATTTTTTATGGACTTTTTAATTCATGAGATCTTTAAAACTAATGTATCATTTCTTATTCATATAATTTTCCCCTATTTATGGCTATAATTTAATGAAATGTTAAACTTCATAAATTTTAGAGTTTCACATGATTTAAGCCCTATATAATATAGGGCTTGATACAAGGAAAAACTTTAAAAAAGGAAAAATGACGACACCTAGTCCTTCATTACAATCGTATGCACTTATGCAAAAAACGTAATTTACAATATGCATAAGTTTATACGATGTATATAAAAGACTATACAGATATTTCTTAATTTTTTATCTTTTTAGGAGCTACAATTATGTTACTCAATTGAACCTGACCCTTATACATATTGTATACATGGAGTTCACACGAATTAGAAACTAAATTAGGTAAGCAACAATCAAGCAAAAAAGAGGAGGTGCTAAATTACCTAAATACCCTCCCTAGTCCCAGCTACACAAGTGGTGGGTTACCCAACACCCCCTCCTCCTCCCCTTGACAACCTTTACCCCAAAGAATCTTCTTAAAAGTTAACAAAAATACTTTTAATTTATAAAATGTTTTAAAACCTATGAACAATGAAATCATCAACTTCATTTATTTTTAAATAAAAAAAAATCATTAAATGAAAAAGGGTAAAAATAAAGAGAGTGGGTATGCAAGTTTCTTGAAGTGAATGCGACCAAAGAAGCCATCTTCCCCACCCTTTTTCTTTTTCTTTTTCTTCTCTCTACAAATATGGTTTTCTACGTTCTCTTCTTCTATATGCATCACTTCTATTCTCCGCCATCCTCCTCACTTTCCTAACCCTAAGTTACATATTTCTCTCTTATTAAAATCAAATTCAAAAATTGGATCTTGAATTCAGAGATCACTCAACCTCTTTACCCTTTATAGGTTTTCTTTTTCCCTATTAATATCCCTCTTCTTCAGGTAATCTTTCTTCAATTTCACCATCTGGGTTCTTCAAAAGATCCATTTTTTTGGTACAACTTCTTTAGATTTGGAATGAAACAAACCAGTTGTGTTTTTTATTTCCTATTAAAATTTACCCTGTTCAATGGTTTTGGTGTTTGATTTTTTAAAATATTTGTTGGTTCATTGCATTTTTAGGGTTATATAAATTCTGGGTTTTGGGTTTTTATGTTCATATCAATGTTCACAACATTCAATTTGTAAATTAGGCATTTATAAATGTGGTCCTCTTTGCATCCACCCCAAAAGAAAGAAAAAAAGACTACATTAATTTTGAGCTTTTATGGGAGATCTTAATAGTGGGGTTGTGTTGTTATTTAATTGTTTTAATTTGTGATGGTTCTTTTTTTATCAGGTTGAATCTTGAGTCTGTTGAAGAAGTTGTATTAATGGTGAGTTAAGTCTTTATTAGTTTATTATTACTAGGTTTTCATGGAATCCAATGTAAATTTATTTAAAGTTTTGTTTTTTTATGTTTAATTTTTGGGTGTTTGGAAATTAGGGAGAAGCTCCAGCTTTCTATGTTGATGATATGCAAAGGAGTTTTTCAAATGGAGTTGATCTGAAACTCACAGGCTTTGAAACAGCCACTGCTATTGGAAACAAAACAGTAAGACTTTTTGGAACCATTTACATTTTTATTTCATTTTCTTACCAAAAAGCTTGTTGTTTAGTTTTAAAACATATCTCAATTTTGTATTCAGTATGTCATTGGTGGGAATGATGATGATCCAACATCAAACGGAGTTCGTATCTTCGACAAATCGACCGGTGAATGGTGAGTTTTGAGTATTTCTCGCGGTATTATGTTAGTTACAATTTTAGCCTTTTGTTTTCTTGATGATTTTGACATAAATATCTTGTCTTTTTTCTCATTTCCAGGGTGATTCCAACCGTTTTAGGAACAAAACCGAAGGCGCTCGAGGGTCATTCGTGTTTGGTTTTGAATCAAGATAAAATCTTGATCATCAAAAGCAATTCCAAATCTAATGAATCTGTTTGGTTTCTTGAGGTGGGTGTTTGTAAAGTAATGAACTTTATCAAGAAAAATATGTAGTTTTCGCGTTTCTTGATTTTGAACGAATGTTTGTTGTGTGTTGTGAAGGTGGACACACAGTTCATTCAGGACCAGAAGAGGAAATTCGAGAGCGAAGTGGTTGCTTGGAGTAAGGGAGTTATTGGCGATGCGGAACGGCCGGTCGTGATCAGTGGTCCATCTGGGGTGGGTAAGGGTACGTTGATTAATCTGCTGATGAAAGAGTTTCCGACAAAGTTTGGGTTCTCGGTTAGCCACACGACTCGTGCTCCAAGGGAGAAGGAGCAGAATCGGGTGCATTATCATTTCACCAAACGCAGCGTTATGGAGGAAGAGATTAAAGCTGGCAAGTTTCTTGAGTTTGCTGCTGTCCATGGAAATCTTTACGGAACTAGCATAGAAGCTGTTGATGTAGTTGCTGATGCCGGAAAGGTATATATCTCTTGCATTCGTTAACTTGCTCACTTTATTTGTCAAATTTGATAATAGAATGAGAAACATTTGTCAAATTGGCAGATAACTAGTTATATATATACATGGTTCATGGGAAAACCGCAAGAAAGTGAAAAACTTAGGAACACCTTGGTAAACCGTTCATCTGGACGGTATGCACATGTGTATACAAGTTATTGAACCGGTTTCTTGGTTTTTATGCACATGTGTATAGCGGAGATATTGCTTACGACTTACTTGTATGCACATGTGCATCCCCCAGATGAATGGTTATTAGGGTGTTCTTTAGTTTTTCATTTTGTGATACCTTCTAGATGAATGGTTACCTGGGTGTTTCTCAGTTTTTCATTTTTAGGGGTTATCCCTTAACCCTGCTAAACTGCACAAATCAAGCTACAATATGATGGGACTTTCGATTTTGATTGAAAATTATCCGTCATAGAAGTATGCTGAAACAAGTCTTATCCTCGTGCGTTTGTATAAAGTAGCGAGTCTGGTTTTATGTAGAGATGCATCCTTGACATTGATGTTCAAGGAGCAAGGTCCGTGAGGGCTAGTTCACTCGAAGCTATTTTCATCTTTGTTTGCCCACCCTCCTTTGAAGAGCTCGAGAAGCGCCTTCGTGCAAGGTTTGACCCATATCTTGAAAACCCGTTATCGAAACAATCTTGTTCTTTATTTCTTATTATTCTTCATCTTCAAGTTGACTTATCCATCTCTCCAATTTGGTCAACAGAGGAACTGAAACCGAAGAACAGATCCAGAAAAGACTTAGAAATGCCAAGGCCGAGCTTGAACAAGGAAACTCTCGGGCCTTTTTGATCATATTTTGGTGAACGATGATCTTGAAGCTTGTTATGAGCGACTTAAGGTGAATATTTATTTTATATATAAAACATTTTGTGCTCTTTATGATTTGAAATCTTGTTTAATCTGACAGATAATTTGTGATTTCTTTGTAGAATATTTTGGGCATTAGTGAAAGCATGAACACTGCTTCCAAAACCCGTAAGTGAAGTTTCTCATTTGGTTATGCATCGTTTAGATGCAAAATTTAAATGGTTCTGATGGGATGTTTATATTGTTAAATCTAGAAATCGAGGTCTTTGACTTGCCCGTTGACCTCTCGTTGTCCAAAATCAACGAAAACATCTTGATAAACTGTGGGCCTGCTGAACAAAGGTATGCATACATCTGTATTACAAGTCCAAACAGAGGCCATATTCATTATGAATATGGACATCTTTGTATAATGAATAAACTCATTAAGAAGTCGTTTTCTTGCAGTGTCGTACTCGATTTATCGTCTATGAAAGGAGGGGCTCCTGGACGGACGAGAGGACTAAATATGTACGCTTTTGATCCAATTACAAAAGGCGCAAATGGCTGCAACTTCTAAAACCGACTCTCTATTCATGAATTCCCATTTTGTTTTCTTATTTTAAGGAAGACAAAAACCGTAGTTAGATTTCCCGTTTTCTGGGGTCATTAAAGTCATTTGATTGAGGAATGGAGTAACTTGTGAGAATTCAGTTTTGAAAAATGAGAAAGGATATGAGTCTTGAACTTTAAAAATGCAAAATATGAACTTTTTAGAAGGTATATAACAACAAGAAATGATATGTTTTGAACAGAAGGTTAGATTTTTGCAATCTTTTGAGTGATGTAAAAAAGGGGATGGCATCAAGACTTGATCAGAAGAAGACAGAGATGGGGACCCAAAATATATGGTTGATTAACACCAAGATCTTTTGGTTGTTTGTGTGTCTAAAAATGCTGATGTGGCTTTCTATTATTGGTCTATAGTTGTGATGGTTGTGAGTGTTAATTGGCTGCTTGCAACTGCCAGAATGGGCACCTTTTCCACTTGCAAATATGTGGCTGGGAAACAAACACAACACGTGATAAATTTATTTTACGGACGGGTATTACTAGGACCGTAAAGGAACCGAACGTAAACGAACGGAGGCATGTTAATGTCTGTCTGTCAACTTAACTGAGTAAACGAACAGATTGAAAAGTACATGTGCGTTGTTTTTCATGTTCATGTTTGTTCATTAAGAAAATTTGTGTTCGTGTTTGTTTATTGAGGTGCGGTTTAGGGGTTTACTAAACACTTGTGGGTAAGTGTTTACAAGTATTAACTTACCTTACGATACTTATCAATTGAGTACGAAAACCACTGGGAATCTTATCCGATAAGAGTCATAACAGGGACCGAGAGTTACTAGTGATGGAAATGATTTTTACCCGTTAAGTGCTTACTGAGATAAAGACGTTTACCAACAATCAATTTTGATGGTCTTGAGAATGTTATACAGGTAAATAAGGATAATGTTCTTGTAGGTAAACCCTTTTCCAGTAAGCGTTTGGTAAATGACTTCTAAGATGTTAAACGGACGTAAACTAACGAACACCAAGGAATAAAGAACAACTTGGGTAAACTTGTAAGAATAGAAAAGGAAATTCAAAAGTTTTATTTAATTAATAGTTTTATGTCAGAATGTATTTATACATATAAGAACAAACAAACGTTAATGAACATAGATGATTAAACAATATAAGAACAAACAAACGTTAATGAACATAGATGATTAAACATTAGCGAATATAAATGAATGGATATTTACAAATGTAAATGAAAAGAAGATAAAGTGCGAATCCAGAAAAGGGGGAAAAAGATTACAGCCTTTTGTGCTATAATAATTGAAGTTTTGTAGCAAGTCTAAGATGGATTTATTTATAAGGCTGTGCATACCGCGTTGGTTTTACCGGCGGGCTATGGTTTTACTGGCAGGTTGGAGCCCGCCAGCTTCAACATTTCCAGCGGGTTGGGGTACACGAGGGTTTTTATCGGCGGGCTCCAGGTAAATCGGCTTCTACAACCCGCTACTTTATGTGTGTGTTGTGTGTGAGAGGGTTGAGAGGGTTGGGGTACGGGTTGTAGAGGGTTGCAGAGGGTTAAGAGAGAGTTGGAGAAAAGCTGATGTGTCAGCAGATGTGGCATGTAAGATTGAGAGGATTGGGAGGGTTCGGAGGGTTGCGCTACTGATAGCCTAACAAAATAAAATGCCTGAGAAAATGTGTTTTGGTCGGTTTAAATTGAAATAAAAGAAGAAAGATATATGATTTAGAATTCATAAGTGATTAATAATTCATTTTGTAAATAGAACTAGAAAATAAAAATCAATTGATCAACTTTTGTTTCCCATAATTATGCACTTTTTGATCTTTTAATCATTCATGAATCATAATACACATGATTAAGATCTTAATATCTATTAATATCTATCGTGAATGTATTCTTCGAAACTTTTAGTTATTCAACTTGATTTACCTTCTCACGTCTCATTTATGTTTGGACATTAGGACTCGATATGAACCGTAAATACAATGAGTTATGACACATTAAACCTCAAATATTCTACCTTATTGTTTTGATTATTTTGTTACGTATACTAATGTGATAAGTTGATGTCTTTTAGCCTTTCATAAAAAAATTATTTTCTAAACATTTCATAATGTATGATTGCATCTTTTTATTAGCTAACACGTTCTTTTAATAATTGCAATAACCTTAGAGCAAACTTTCATGTTACATAAGTTGTGTTGATCCACTAAGATATAAAAAATTTATTTATATATAGAAAGTCAATATAATCCTTCATTGAAAACTAAAATACAAAATTTATATCTAAACATAACCGTTTAAATAATACTGTCACTTTTATTTTTCCTCTTTGGAAACAAGGACATCTAGAGAAAAATAATTGTGTCGATGATTACAATCACACAATCTAATATAAAACCACCCATTAAGGTCGTGCGTAGCAAGACTATGGGTTGGGAGCCGGGGGGCTAGGCAGCTTGGCCGGGCTCCGGGCTGCAGCGGTGTGGTCACACCGTCTACCCTCTCTCTTCCTCTCTCGGTACTTTTTTTTTCTTTTTTCTTTATTGTATTGGGTATTTGGTTTGGGAGGGTTCAGGTACTAAATAGAGAAGGCTCCAAAGGGTTATTGTGGTGGACTGGTGGGTTTATGAAAAAGTTGATGTGACGCTGATGTGGCAGTGGAGTTGGAAGGGCTAGGAGGGTTCTGATACGCATAGCTTAAGATAAGAAAAATCAATTTCATTAAAGCAATGTTTAATAAATTTTTATAGGGTAAGTGTTTATCGATAGAGATTCATATTCAACTACTTTATTTCATAACATAATTGGTCTTGAAAAAGTTGGTGGTAAGGATTTAGACCCGATAGGCCGCTTACCCGATAAGAAGTCATTTCCTACGCTTACTGAAATAACAGTCTCAGTCGTTAGCTCCGTGATTTGTCACTTACTAGGTAAGCTTCTTGATCCTCACCATATATACCTTTTGTTATTCCACCTTATATCGAAGCATAAGCTTTTTAACAAAATTTCTCACAAACCAAACTTATAATGTTTGGTGGCTTATCATTGGGAGGTGTTTGGTTCAATCAACAGAATAAAAGTGAAAAAAAAAAATTAGTTTTCTCATCCCTAATCTATCCAAGAATGAAAAACCAAGGATGCGTTTAGTTATGGAAAATGAAAATGAAAACTTGACTCAACTCCATTTTCAAGAAAAATAAATACAGTTTTTCACAACCAAATACACACCAAGCTTTTGGAACTTGGAAGCTTGTATCATCATCATATATATTATATATTACAAAATATTTCTTTTATTTTCATTCCCATTAATTATATTACTACCTTAATAGCTATAACCAAACACACTTTAGTGCTTGATAGGGTGTTATACTTATAGGATTCAAAACTTTTACCTATATATTTTACAAGTATACATTAGCATTCCGTTTAAAATCACAATAGCTTAAAAACATTATAGATCGAGTTAAATGCATCAATGGTAACCAATGAAAATGACAGCGAACAGATGGAGAAGACATTCAAGTTATTGAAGATAAAGAATAACGAACAAGTCTATTTTTTTTTCTCACGTTAAACGCAAATCCCCAAAATTGTAAGAGACGTACATAAAAAGAGCTATCCGAAGACCTTCATGCAAAACCAAAGACATTGCAAAGACAAAACCTAAAAGAAGATGGGCACATCTAAGGATCAGCGATGGTGACTTCAACCTCGACACCAGGTTCAATAGTGATGGAGGTGATTTGCTTCACGACATCTGGTGAGCTGAAAAGATCAATAACCCGCTTGTGGACACGAAGCTCAAATCTGTCCCATGTGTTGGTTCCTATAATACCAAATAAGCCATAAAGTAATCATAAGATGACTCAGAAAGACAACATCCATATATACACAAGCTCCATTCATGAATTTAAAAAGCTTGAGTCCTAGTAAATTGGCATAAATACAACTATAAACCAATTTTCGGGGTTAAAAGTATAGCAGACTTAATTGAGCAACTCCATGATGAATCACATCTAAAGAAATACTTGAAAATGGAAGAAAAACAAAATGGGGATAAACATTACCTTCACCACAAGGAGACTTCCTTGTTGTGATGTTAAGAACCTTGGTTGGCATTCTAACAGGTCCTTTCACTCGTAGCTTCTTGTCTTTGGCACCACGAACCAAATCCGAACAAACTGTCATTTAAAACAGATCATTAAAGCCTCCGATCACCAAAAGATCAAAGAATATCCGGAAAAAATTGGCATCACTAAAGCAGAACCTATATGGCACCATATCTAGAATGTGCCAACTGCTATTTGCTCAGATAATAGTAATCAACATTCTATCATCCATAGTTTAAAATTTCAGCTTGCTTCAATGTCATCCTCAAAAGTCAAAATCTTTCCTCCAAATGTTCAATTTGCAACAATGAGAAGTTTCACATACAATGCACCAATTGCATAACACATAAAGTTACAGAGTTCTTCCATTAGCACCTTAAATCATAAATGCACTAGATATGAAACTAAATCATTAAAGAACTTACAACAATGATCCAGTTGACCTCAGTAGTTAAAACAAACAAGCATAACAAGCTACAAATGACATAAATATCCAATTGCAGATAAAATCAATAATAAATGGTTGGAAAAAAATGATACCTTTTTCAAGATTCTTGACATTCTTAGAAGAGAGGGTGATTCTAATCTTGTGAATCTGTTCTTGGGGCTCTTCTAGCCCTGGCTTAGTTGGCTTCATTGCAGCATAAGCCATCTTTTTGTTTCTGCTATACTAAAAACACAATAAATGTTTACAATCAATTCAATTCTAAAGCACAGGATATTATATCTTCAGCACAATCAGATGAGTTCTAGTTCTAAACTAAGCTATCTTAATGATTCTATGTATCAATTCATGAACAATTAACAGAGATAAAGCTAGAAAATTTTATGCCTTTTTAGACCTAACTGTTTGTGGATCTAGATGTAATTGGTAAATTGCGGAAAGGCAAAATAGAATGTGAACCCTAAGAATGTATACATTTCATAAATTAGATGGAAAGAAAGATAGAGATTGATCAAAAGAACCTGCAAAATTACAAAGGGCAAAGTGCAGCTGCTCTTCTTGCTTTCTGGTGATGGATGATTATGGTCGAAATGAAACCCTAGGTCAGTTTATAGCGTAGTTTTATGGAAGATAAAGAAGGCCCATCTAAGTGAAATCTGGGCTTAACCAATTAAGCCCATTAAAGTGAAATCCGGCCCAATATTAAGATACAACCAAAATCAACTAAAAATAGATGATTTTATTATTATCTTTTTGAAAGGGTGTTGGGGCATAAGCCCGACTAATTCCCGAGTTGGGGGCTAAACGTGTCCCCACGTAAATGTGCTTAGGCATGCGCACGTGAAGGTTTGAACTCGGTTAGGCCACTATGGACCCCCGACCAATAACCAATCCGTCACAGCACTGGAAGACCATGATTTTACTATTTCTTGACGATTGATTAACAAAATTTTAATTTTGGACAAAATTATCTGATTATTATTAATGTCATAATAATAATCAAGGTTGAGATCGATGAAAGATTCCCAATGGATTTTAGATAGTCTTCTTTTTCTTTAGAGCTTCTTTGCTTACCACATAAGAATGTATGTAGAAAACAATTGTGGGTTATTTATTTTTATTTTGGTTCAATTTGCATCTTAATGAACAATTATTTGCACACATATGTTAGCTTATTTATTTTTATTTTTATTCAATTTGCATCTTAATGAACAATTATTTGCATCTTCATATCCAATCCTTTGCAATTGTTTAAGCTAAGATTGTGTTCACAAAACTCATTTTACAAAATAAAGGAAAGGAAAAAATATTGTGGTGAATGGGAGAAAAGTAAATTTAGAAGAGAAATAAAAGAATAAAAGGTAATTATAAGTTTACTTTCAAAACTTTCCTCTAATTTTAAAAAAAAATAATAGTACTAATTTAAAAATTACTAAACCACCTAACTTTTCATAACGGATGGATCTTTTTGATAAATTTCTAAGTTCTAACTTCTTAATTTATCGGAATTATTATTTATAAAAAATGACATTTTCCTTATTTAAAAACACGGAATAAAAAATCTTTAGTTTTCTTTCTTTTATTTTTATTTTGAAAACATAAACGAAAGGGTTAATTTTCTTAGGTATCAGTACCCGACCCATAAACATCACATCAGCTTTTCTCCAAGCCCACAATAAGCCATTTGGAACCCTCTCTCGTTAGTACCCGAACCCTCCAAACCCTCTCACTTTTTTAAACACACCACCCACACAAAACTCACCACTTGAGCGATGTGGGGAAGCCATTCAGCCTAAACCTGCCCAACCCGCTGGAGGGTAGCGGCACCCGTGGAAGCCACCGGCTTCAACCCTCCCAACCCCGTTGCCCCGGTACGCATAGCCTTACAACGAACAAGTGAAGAAACATATTGTTAAGACTTAACAAAATAGCTTTACTAAACTTGAATTAATTAATTAGGGAATCCTCCTAAACAAGTGGTACACATCTACGTTAGCCTTCAATATAAACAAAACCAACGCAAAAATTAAGTCAAAGCATTAGCATTAGCATTAGCATTAGCTAGCTTCCTAACCCTCCGACTCCGACCCCGACCCTGACCCTTCACCATCTTCTTCCTCTTTCCGGCAAGCGTTAGGTGGTGGCGGAGGATCCACCGCCACCGCACCCTCTAACACGTTCACTATCTCTCCCATTGGAGGCCGCATCCTCTCATCCCCCTGAAAACACCAAAACATTATTCTCAAAACACGCTCCAACGCCTCCCCGTCAACACCACCATCTATCGTCTTATCGACAATCTCGGCGGCATCGCCGCAAGCCCATTTCTCGTAAGCCCAATCACAACCACCGTTGACCTTCGGATCGCCGCTTACGACCGCCAAGACCACGGCCCCGAAGTCGAGTATGTCCCTCGCACCCACTCCACTTCCATCGCCGAGAAAACCTCCCAACCCGAATTCGGTAACTTTAGCTTCTAAATTCTCATCCAAAACCACGTTTTTGCAACACAAGCTTCCGTGGCCGACGAACTCCCGACATCCCATGTGTAAGTACGAAAGTGCCCTTGCAACGGCTAAACAAAGATCCAACCTTTTCCTCCATGTTAGCTGCTTGCGTATCACTGGGTCTTCCAAACACTTTTCGAGCGAGCCGTTCTTCAAGAACTCGAAAACCAGAAAACGGTAACTCGAATCGCAACAGTAACCTTCTAATCTCACCAGATTCTTGTGATGAATGCTTCCGAGTTTCAGAACCCCGTGGCGGAACTTCCTTGGATCCACGTTGAGGGCGCTATAGTCTTTTACCACAATCGCCTGGTTTTCCGGGAGGACGCCTTTGAACGTACTTTCCCCGATCCGGTGCTTGAAGTTCTCGGTGACGTCCTTCACTTCGTCATACGACAAAGCAAGAAAAACACTCGTCTCGGGGCAGTCTCCTTTGCGGATTGAAGAAGCTCGAGTTGTGACACGGGTTCTCCTCCGATATACCCAGAAACCCATTAGCGCGAAATGAATCACGATGAACACAGTGATCGTTCCGCCACCGACTCCAACCACGCAAGAAACGCAAATCCTGTTGTGTGCGTCTTTTCTCGGAGGAGCGTTTTGCGACGGAGTTGCCGGTTTTAGAAAATTGGGTATGACAGCAATGGGATCGGTGCATCTTTTCACGAAAGAAACGGCAGTCACCGACGAACCCAACTGACCGCTAACGTATTGCGTTTTCTTGATCCGGCATTTCGCGGTGCCATCATTCATGAAGGTTGCGGCGGTGCAAAGACGATCATCTTGGCATAAGCGTTGACACTGAGCGGAGCTAACTTGCGAGATGATCGTCTCATTCGGTGGGTAGATCGCGTATAACGACGTATGATCGAGTTTAACGATGTAAGAACCCGATTTACAGTTTTGCTGATAAGGAAGCAAGCACTTGGAAGAAGGAACCGATGATATAGAAAATGGACATTTACAAACCGGAAGTCCCGATTCGTTAAACGAACAAATTCCGGTTGACCCACAAGTTGCGAAAACGTCACATTGGTTCTCGACAGCTTGCCAAACCAACCGCCATGAGGTCGAGTCTTTCGTCCACGAGTATAGCCGAAGGTTTCCGTCCACATCCAACCGAAGGATCCGAAACTCGACATCCGACTCACCGTGATCCTGGCCGAACACCGACCATACTCGGCTTGACATTTCATCGAACAGTTGGAGGGCACCATCGGAAGCAAGCACGGCTCGCGTAGATGATCGCGAATCGGCTATCGGACTTCTCCAATAAACCACATCGTTTTCCCACTTGAGTTCCAAATCACCCAAGACCCCGATCCGAAGACTGTAAAAGCTCGAAACCGAATTTCGACTAGCAGCTCGTAGCACTTGAAATGCCGATAAATTCTGGCCCGGGAGAAGCGTATCGGACGGGGTATCGAAGCTCTGCCAAACGACCTCTTTGTTCGTCTTCAAGAGAACCAAATTTCCGTCATCTTGAAGAACGGCTGAAGCAACGGCTGAATTTGTGGAATTGCTAGCCCAAACAACAACTCCTCTCATGGAATCAAAAAGTACCAACTCTCCATTTTCCGTGAGCTCGAAATAAGACTTATCTCCTACTCTCAAATCAGCCCCCGCAACCCAAACAATCGGTTGTTTCTCAACCGGTATCAAACCCGAGCTTATTCGGATCCCGATACCATACTCGCTCAAGTGATCAAAAAACCCGATTGCAAAATCCCCATTTCGAGAAACCCATCGGTTCTTCGCTTCCACCGATAGCCTTGAACCCAACGCGATTTGGGAAAAAACGATCGGTATACGAACGAAAAGGAGCAAAAATATTGAAATAACAAGTAATGATTTCTCCCTTTCAAGCATACCTGCATATGCTTAAAATTGAAGTCTTGATATCTGCACATTTAAACTAGTTCATTAAAATGCTTAATTTCTTGAATATAAGACTGATTACTGATTAGACCATATAAATAATAAGAAAATTAGCATGTGAACAATGAAGAATAAATTGATCATTTAATGGTCCACCATAAACCAAACCCATGGACAAAAGGGAACAAATATTCAAATGGGTGTATGAAATATGAATTATGATCAAATGTTATGAATTTATTGGATTCAAATGGGTCCCAGATTAGGCACATAGGATGACACCTTAATAAAGATTAATACTTTTAAGTTTAACATTAGATTAAATGTAGCTGTTTATTAATTAATTATAGCAGATTTGATGAAAATGAAAACCACCTCATGTATGAGATATTTATAGTTGAATACTTTGAATGTTTAAAAGTAATAATATTGACAATATTATTTAATTATTGTTTTGTGAACAGAATTGAAAGTAAACCATGGAAGAAAGTATGAAAGGGGAAAATCAATGGGAACCCACAAAATTAAATGGCTAAGAATGGTAGAGAAATGAGGAATCCAAATAAGGAAAACCTTCAAAATCATAACTGGACCCATTCAAAATCACTTTCATATCTAAGTTGAAGAAAATGTGAAGCTCAAACCACATAAATGATAAAACAGTTGAGTAAATGCAGAAAAGCAGATGATGAAATCTAATGATGAAATTGCAAAGATGAACCCAAGATTTTAGCAAAAAGTCCAGATTTTGAGATTATGAAATAGATATCTGAAATATACAAAAAAAAAAAAAAGTCTACAATTTGTTGATGGGTATGAAAGATTATGAACTATAAAATAAGAGAAAATGAGATTTTATAATTAGGGTAAATACTAAAACTAAAAAAAGGGACATTGAGCTAAATCTGATAGTACATTTACACATATAAATCCAAGATTTAGAAAGAAATCTTTCTGTTAATGGGTATGAAAGATTATGAACTAAAATACTGAAAAATGCAAATACATACATATATATATATATATAATATGTGATTATTAAGATGTGAAGATAAAAGGGATTTGAAGTAATTGCAGAATAGAAAAAAAAGGCATTGTGATGAAGAAGTGAAGAACCTGAAAGGGGAAGTCAAATCCACATTTATTGGTGGTTGCCGGAGGTGGTTGCCGGCGGTGAGCGGTGGTGGCCGGAGATGGAGAGTTCTCCGGCGAGTGCAGACCCGTGATGGAAAGAGTACAGAAAGTGGAGTGGTCATGAAAAGGAGTTGTGGACTTTTGTAGCTTGTTATTCTGTCTTTTAGTACTAGTAACTTTATTTTATTTTTTAGTGTTTGTTGCTTTTCATAATTCAGAATAAGTTACATTTTTGGTCCCTAGGTTCTTGCAGAGATTTAATCCCTTTTGTACTTTTCCAGCCAAACTTTTCTTTATTTTTCTTTATTTTCCTTTATTTAATTATCTTTTTCCATTACTACTAAGGGTGTGCTTGGTTTCATTTTAGGGAATGGGAATGGGAATGAAAATGGGAATGCAGGAAAATGGGAATGAAAATGAGCATTGTATTGATGCTGCTTGGTTAACCCACTATAATCAATGAAAAATTGTTTCATATTAACAAATTTTGTTACCTCCACTTTGAAAACACGATAGATGTTCTATTTAACATCAAAAGATGGAATGACATATGGAAAAAAAAACTGAGCACAAAGAAAATTTTCATTCCCCCCAATTTGCTCAGGAATGGAAATTAATGGATATGCAGGAATGATTCCATTATATAATATCAGACCAAGCAGCAGTTTTCATTATCATTCTCATTCCTTACCCTGCAATACCCCCAACCAAGCACCCCTAATATTTTACTTGATAGTTTATGTTTAATGATCACTTTTAGAAAGAAAAAAAATGTTATGTGTACATGCAGAATTCATTTGAATGGTGTGCTGAATTGTGAACACCATGCATATAATATTATTTGATGTTTTTCGGGTTCGGTTTCGGTGAAAACTGTCATTTTTTTAAGAAGCGTAACAAGTAGTTATTGATGCAATGAAAAATGGATGAACATTAGGATGAGATGTACCGGATCAATTTATTTTTAAGTCGCAATTCATGAAAGAGTATCTTATTAAAAGTGATCAACGGTTTAAAGGTGTTTTTAACTTTAGCTAAATTCTAAAACATTAAAAGAAATAGATGTGTAACACCCAAACCCACTTTGAAAATTTTTAAAATAAGAATTTAAATAAAACTTCACATTTATCGTAAATAAATAAATAATTCGCAAAAACACCAAGTCAAACATAATAATCCCCAAAATAAAGTCAACTATGAATAATGATCGGATCAGTACGCCATCAGCCGGGAACCCTCAAGCCGGAGCTTTGCCCTTATCAACACCGGAGCTCGTACCTAAAAAGATATTTAACACGAGGGGTAAGCTCAACAGCTTAGTGAGTAAGGTACATACAATATTATATAATTAAATGCACGTATACAATTAACCACATCAACAGCTTAACGGTTTCCCGTTTCCGGACCATCACACAATCCGGCCACCGCGGTTTCCCGCCCGTTGGGTCATCACGCAACCCGAGATATCATCATAGAGCATTAATAGCATACATTCACACATAAAATCATAGAATATCGCATGTAAGACCTACTCACCTCAAGGAAGTCACGTACACGCGAGAAACGTCTCTCTTACAATTGTAACCTACGCAACCACTCTGAAAAATAACACTCATTAAATTCCACACATCGCTTCACGTTACTAGAACAAACCCTTAGGGGTCATCACACTTAACCGCAACGACGATATCCAGTTTTTCTTTCTTTATACTAATTTCACTAACGCTAACCGAACGGCGACCATGGCGGCGGCGTCCCACCACCACCACCGTGCACAAACACTACGCAGCGGCAGCGGCGGTTAAAGCCACCACCACCGCTGGTCCGCCTTGACCTCCGCACGGCAGCCGCGGCCGAAGAAGTCTGCCACGACCACCGCGTAACCACCACCGCAGGTCACAGCGGCGACCAAGGACGGTCTTGGCCACCGCCGGCCTCGGAACACGTCAACGCCTCCCTAGGCGGCCAAGGGGCAGCGGCGGCGAGAAGGCATGCTCATTACCACCCCCCGGCCGGCCATCAGCAACAACAGCAGCGGTCGGGAAACCCCACCACCGTCGCCGGATTAAATCTCGACAGCGGCAGCGGTGAGTATCCCGCCACTACCGCCGTTTTGATTCACGACCGACCCTTCAACAGCCATGGCGGTGGCGGCGATCAACCACCATCACCTCCGCCGGCCAACCACTACTCCAGCAGCAATAAACAGCCGTCGCCGGCGTGCACTAGCAGCGGCGGTCAGGCCGAGGCCGGCCAAAGCCGGTCGCCACCACCACCGCTGTCGGGAGAGAAGGAAGGGGAGAAGACGTCGGTTGCTTACCTCGCCGGCGACGAACCCAGAATTCCGGCGATATCTCCCTTCTCTTTTCCGGTCACCTTCTCTCTCTCTTTCTTCCCGTCCTCTCTTCGTCTACTTCTCTCTCTCTTTCTTATTGCTTTTTCTATAAGAAACCACCCACATAAATAGGTGGTACCTCCTAACCCTAACCCTACACTACACTTGTTGGTCCTTGGGAAGCATGTGGGCCCCCACACCCATAATTGTGTCATCTCTTTACAATTAATTAAAACCTACAAGGTTTTTTTTTTTTTTTTTTTTTTACCTAGATAAATAAAAAGAATTTAACTAAAACGACAATTACGTAACGAAAAAAAAACGAGACCCGGAAAAAGGAAAAGAGACGGGATGTTACAACTCTCCCCCACTTACCAGGATTTCGTCCTCGAAATCAGTCTGAGAACAAATCTGGGTAATGCTCTCGCATCTCTGCCTCCGGTTCCCAGGTCCACTCGGAACCCTTCCGATGCTGCCACTGCACCTTCACGATTGGGATCTCCCTGTTCCGCAGCCTTTTCACCTTCCGGTCTAACACTGCAACCGGCCTCTCAACATAATTCAGGCTCTCATCCACCTGAATATCGTCTAAAGGAACGTGTGCCGTCTCGTCGGCGAGGCACTTACGCAACTGCGAAACGTGGAAAGTGCTGTGGATCTGGCCTAGTACCGCAGGCAGCTCCAAACGATAAGCTACCTTCCCCACACGTGCGAGAACCGTGAACGGTCCGATGTAACGAGGCCCCAGCTTGCCCCTCTTTCGGAACCGGATCACTCCCTTCCAAGGAGAAACCTTGAGTAGAACTCGGTCTCCCGCTTGGAACTCCAAGCTCGATCTTCGTCGATCCGCGTAACTCTTCTGTCGACTCTGAGCCGTCCGTAACCGCTCCCGGATCCTCTGAATATCCTCCGTAGTCCTCTGGACAACCTCGGTGCTACCGAGAACACGCTGTCCAACCTCGCCCCAACAGATAGGAGTACGACATCTTCTTCCGTAAAGCATCTCAAACGGCGGCATCCCAATACTCGAATGGTAACTGTTGTTATACGAGAACTCTGCCAGGGGCAGGTACGTATCCCAACTGCCACCAAAATCCAGAACGCAAGCTCGCAACATGTCCTCCAAGGTCTGAATCGTCCGCTCGCTCTGACCGTCTGTCTGAGGATGGTACGCGGTGCTAAAATGCAACCTCGTACCCAACTCCGAATGAAACCTTTCCCAAAACCGAGAGGTAAAACGTACGTCCCGGTCTGAGATAATCGACACTGGCACCCCGTGCCTCGACACCACTTCATCCACGTAGATCTTTGCCAGCTGTTCTGCAGTCGAACTCTCCCGGATGGGAAGGAAGATAGCGCTCTTGGTCA
The DNA here is from genome assembly GCA_030169165.1 of Centaurea solstitialis. NCBI lineage: Eukaryota > Viridiplantae > Streptophyta > Magnoliopsida > Asterales > Asteraceae > Centaurea > Centaurea solstitialis. The sequence continues at coordinate 46,843,956 of CM058044.1, forward strand.
AACGATCGACTATGACCCAAATCGCGTCAAACTTCCGAGGGGTTTTCGGAAGCTTGGTGATCAGATCCATAGTGAGGTTTTCCCACTTCCACTCGGGAATCTCAAGGGGTTGCATCTTGCCGTGAGGCTTCTGATGCTCAGCTTTGACCTTCAGACAGGTCAAACACGACTCCACGTACCGAGCCACGTCTCTCTTCATCCCCGGCCACCAGTAACCTGTACGTAGATCCCGATACATCTTAGTAGCTCCAGGATGAATTGAGAATCTCGACTTATGGGCTTCCTCAAGCAAGGTCTGACGCGCCGTGCCCGCCCGAGGGACCCACACTCTACCGTATCTAGTCAGCAACCCTCGACTATCCCTGACCAACGCGGCCATCTGCCCCCGAATCCGCTCCCCGTTCTGGTTCTCCTCCCTACTCGCCTCCTCTTGTGCCCGCAGCACCAGGTCCACAAGGGAGGTAGTCACCGCCATCTTCAGGTGTGCAATACGAAGCGGTGCGTGCTCCGTCTTCCTGCTCAAAGCGTCGGCAACCACATTAGCCTTCCCTGGGTGGTAGAGAATCTCGCAATCGTAGTCCTTGACTACGTCAAGCCACCTTCGCTGTCGCATATTCAGATTCGGCTGCTCCAAGAAATACCTCAAGCTCCGGTGATCTGAGAAAATGGTGCACTTTACCCCATACAGGTAGTGCCTCCATAACTTGAGAGCGAACACAACCGCCGCAAGCTCGAGATCATGCGTGGGGTAATTAGCCTCGTGAGGCTTCAGCTGCCTCGAAGCGTAGGCTATCACCCGCCCCCTCTGCATCAGTACACAACCCAAACCTAGCCGAGACGCGTCGCAATAAACCGCCAAGTCTTCCACCCCTTCTGGTAAGGTTAGAACCGGGGCTTCACACAGCTTCTTTCTCAACGTGTCGAAAGCCCTCTGCTGCTCAGGACCCCAAACGTACGGTTCACTCTTCTTTGTCAAACGCGTCAAAGGTACCGCAATCTTGGAGAAATCCTGGATGAACCGTCGGTAGTAGCCGGCTAAACCCAGGAAACTCCGGATCTCGGTAGGCGCCTTCGGAATTTCCCAATTCATAACTGCCTCGATCTTTGCTGGATCCACCTTGATGCCTTCCCGGTTAATGATATGGCCCAAGAACTGAACCTCCTCCAACCAGAAAGCGCATTTCGAGAATTTGGCGTAGAGACGCTCCCTCCTCAACACCTCAAGCACCTCCCGCAGATGCGTCACATGCTCCTCCTTCGTCTTCGAGTAGATCAGAATGTCGTCGATGAAAACGATCACGAACCGATCAAGCATCGGGCGGCACACCCGGTTCATGAGGTCCATGAAAGCTGCTGGAGCATTGGTAAGCCCGAACGGCATTACCAGAAACTCGAAGTGGCCGTAACGGGTTCGGAAAGCGGTCTTGTGGACATCCGCTTCCTTCACCTTCAGCTGGTGATACCCCGACCGGAGATCGATCTTAGAAAACCACGAAGCTCCTTGTAGTTGGTCAACAGGTCATCAATCCTAGGTAGAGGATACCTATTCTTGATGGTCACCTTGTTGAGTCCACGGTAATCGATGCACATACGATGACTCCCGTCCTTCTTTTTCACAAACAGAATCGGTGCACCCCACGGTGAGCTGCTCGGGCGGATGAACCCCTTCCCCGAGAGTTCCTGCAACTGTTCCGATAGCTCCTGAAGTTCTGGCGGAGCCAGACGGTAAGGAGCTCGCGCAATCGGAGCTGCTCCTGGTACCAAGTCAATGCCGAACTCGATCTGCCTATCAGGTGGAAGGCCAGGCAGATCCTCTGGAAACACGTCTGGAAACTCGCTGACCACTGGCACCTCCGCTACCGACAGCTTTCTCTCCTTCGCCTGATCCGCCATAGCATAAACCAAGAATCCCGTACACCCCCGTTGGATGTATCTCTGAGCTTTCGCGATAGAACAGAAGGATGTAGATATCCTCCTTCCCTTACCGTACACAACCAATTCTCCCCCACTTGGGTTATGGATGCGTACGCACTGCCCTGCAACATCCGTGGTTGCCTGATTTGGAAACATCCAGTCAATTCCGACAACTACGTCCACTCCGTTCATGGGAATGGGGATGAGGTTGATGCTGAAACGAACTCCAAAGATATCAATGCTGCATCCCCGGTATACATGCTCGACCACCTGCACCTCCTCCGCCGCTACGTCGATTGCCTGAGGACTATCCAGATTACCGAGCTCGATCTGGAAGTCCTTACAGAACCTACGCGACACATAGGACCACGTGGCCCCCGTGTCGAAAAGTACTAAAGCCGGTTTCGAGTTGACAGGAAATACGCCTAAAGTTCACATTTAACGGCAGATACACTATTTTATCACTAACACAGAAAATAAGCTACTATCAGTAATCGTACGAAAATATAACGAGGGAAAACCTGTAATCACATCAGGCGCCGTCTGCGCTTCCTCAGCAGTCATCTGAAAGGCTCGCCCACGGGTGGTAGCTCCACTCTTCCCTTGGGTAGTGCCGTCGGTGATCCTAAGCGTCGCTGGTGCAGGGGCCAAGGCTGGCGTCTTCTTCAGCTGAGGGCAATCGGGCTTGATATGCCCCGGCTGATAGCAGTGAAAGCAAAGCCTAGCAGTCTCCTTGCAGTCCTTGCTGAGGTGGCCCGTCTTGCCACACTTGTAACACGATAACTCCCGCGTCTGCACTCACCCCGGTGGTAACGCCCACACTTTGGGCAGCTCGGGGTCCCGCTCCTGGTATCAGTCCTAGCTCCCTTGAATTTCTTTGCTGGTCCCGACTGGTCTTCTGCCTTTCTCTTTCCTTGCTGCAGCTCCTCCAAGACTAGCTCCTGAGACCTCGCTACCTCCTGCATATCACTGAGGGTCTTACACCTCCCCGTGGCCACCGCCTTTTTGAGTTCCGGCTTCAGCATTCCCAAGTAACGAGCCATCTTCAGCGACTCGTCGTTCGCGTACCCCGGTACAAACAGCAGCTTCTCCAGAAACTGCGCAGTAATCTCATTCACCGACTCCGTCGTCTGAGTCAGCTTCAAAAACTCTGATGCTATCCGTTCCTTTTCGATGCGAGGTGCAAACTCCTCGTCGGACAAGGCCCGGAAGTCTCCCCAGGTCAACGCAGTAATCTGTGCCTCCGTGTATTTCTTGAGCGTCAGCTCCCACCAATCCTTTGCAGCTCCACGAAGAAGGTTCACAGCAAAAAGAACCTTCGAACCATCAGGGCACCCACAAGTGCGAAAGGCTCCCTCGACCGCCGAGTACCAGCGGTAGCAAGCCACGGGATCCTTCTTCCCGTCAAACAATGGCGGTTGGCACGCCATGAAGTCCTTAAAGGTGATCCCACGAGGCTGGGATTGACTCGAGCTCCCAGTACCTAAGCTACGGGCCGTGAGGGCCACGTCAATGCGCTGGTCCATGGTTTGGATCAGCTCGTCTCTCATCTGGTTAAACAGCCCCGGCAGCATCTGCTGCAGGGTCTCAGTGATTTGGGCAGCAATGTGGTCGGACTGTCCGGCCTCATCATCAGTATGGCTCCTAGTTTGCACCATTCTGAAGGTTCAGGAAACATCTTAGTTCACAGCTATCGAAGTATCACTAAGCACTATTACGGTACTCACACATAACCCTACTATTAGTGATCATGCTAACCCTAAGGCTAGTTGTTATCGCGCATGCTAAAACAGACCGTCCCACACATATATATATATACACATAGCATGCTATAATCCTAACTGCAATCTATAAGTTTTAAGCCTCCAGAACTTAATCAAATCCAACACTACACAGGCGTTTATAGTAATACTATTATTGGCGCCGTATTACTATAACCAACCATGCATGGTAGCCGGATCAAGACCACCGAGCAACAATCAGACAAGAATATGCTCGACGACCCATCCCCGACGTACCAAGGTGTTTACGTTTGGTTCTGATACCGTCCTATTTAGACCTTAACTTACTAACTAACAGTCACATAAAATCACAACTCAAATACATTTCATTTTCATCGAAATCACATGCAGTTACATAATTAAGCACGTGATCACAAGTATTACGCACATGCACATAATAATTTAAGGTACTAAAGCTTACCTCCGTCTTGACGGTTCCGCTGGCCGTTCCGATCTTATCCGATTATTCTCAATCGCCTGGTTTAAGTCCAACCACACACACACCCACGAGTGCGTGTGCTGATTCTCTTAAACCTAGGCTCTGATACCAAGTTGTAACACCCAAACCCACTTTGAAAATTTTTAAAATAAGAATTTAAATAAAACTTCACATTTATCGTAAATAAATAAATAATTCGCAAAAACACCAAGTCAAACATAATAATCCCCAAAATAAAGTCAACTATGAATAATGATCGGATCAGTAACGCCATCAGCCGGGAACCCTCAAGCCGGAGCTTTGCCCTTATCAACACCGGAGCTCGTACCTAAAAAGATATTTAACACGAGGGGTAAGCTCAACAGCTTAGTGAGTAAGGTACATACAATATTATATAATTAAATGCACGTATACAATTAACCACATCAACAGCTTAACGGTTTCCCGTTTCCGGACCATCACACAATCCGGCCACCGCGGTTTCCCGCCCGTTGGGTCATCACGCAACCCGAGATATCATCATAGAGCATTAATAGCATACATTCACACATAAAATCATAGAATATCGCATGTAAGACCCACTCACCTCAAGGAAGTCACGTACACGCGAGAAACGTCTCTCTTACAATTGTAACCTACGCAACCACTCTGAAAAATAACACTCATTAAATTCCACACATCGCTTCACGTTACTAGAACAAACCCTTAGGGGTCATCACACTTAACCGCAACGACGATATCCAGTTTTTCTTTCTTTATACTAATTTCACTAACGCTAACCGAACGGCGACCATGGCGGCGGCGTCCCACCACCACCACCGTGCACAAACACTACGCAGCGGCAGCGGCGGTTAAAGCCACCACCACCGCTGGTCCGCCTTGACCTCCGCACGGCAGCCGCGGCCGAAGAAGTCTGCCACGACCACCGCGTAACCACCACCACAGGTCACAGCGGCGACCAAGGACGGTCTTGGCCACCGCCGGCCTCGGAACACGTCAACGCCTCCCTAGGCGGCCAAGGGGCAGCGGCGGCGAGAAGGCATGCTCATTACCACCCCCCGGCCGGCCATCAGCAACAACAGCAGCGGTCGGGAAACCCCACCACCGTCGCCGGATTAAATCTCGACAGCGGCAGCGGTGAGTATCCCGCCACTACCGCCGTTTTGATTCACGACCGACCCTTCAACAGCCATGGCGGTGGCGGCGATCAACCACCATCACCTCCGCCGGCCAACCACTACTCCAGCAGCAATAAACAGCCGTCGCCGGCGTGCACTAGCAGCGGCGGTCAGGCCGAGGCCGGCCAAAGCCGGTCGCCACCACCACCGCTGTCGGGAGAGAAGGAAGGGGAGAAGACGTCGGTTGCTTACCTCGCCGGCGACGAACCCAGAATTCCGGCGATATCTCCCTTCTCTTTTCCGGTCACCTTCTCTCTCTCTTTCTTCCCGTCCTCTCTCTTCGTCTACTTCTCTCTCTCTTTCTTATTGCTTTTTCTATAAGAAACCACCCACATAAATAGGTGGTACCTCCTAACCCTAACCCTACACTACACTTGTTGGTCCTTGGGAAGCATGTGGGCCCCCACACCCATAATTGTGTCATCTCTTTACAATTAATTAAAACCTACAAGGTTTTTTTTTTTTTTTTTTTTTACCTAGATAAATAAAAAGAATTTAACTAAAACGACAATTACGTAACGAAAAAAAAACGAGACCCGGAAAAAGGAAAAGAGACGGGATGTTACAAGATGTTTAGTATTTATGTTTGGAGGTCAATAAAGGTGACTTTTATTTATAAATGGTAATATAGGGGACGATTCATTTACAAATTACTTAATTATAACAAACTATACAAACCAATCATAGTCGTTCATCTAATCCAAAAATATATCTGATTCCAAAGAAGGTTAACATCTTCTTGTGGATGGTAAGATTAGGATGCATTCCTCGTTGGACGGTTTTGGACTTGATGGGAATAGACCTTGACTCGACTCTTTATCCAAGGTGTGGTGGTTTGATCAAAAATGTAGATCACGCAATAGTAGCATGTGTCTAAGTTAAATCTCTTTGGTATTTGGTAGGAAAATGGTGGGAAAAAAACTTGAACGATATCGCAACCGCACAAGAGCTTTTAGAAAAAGATTCATAGTTGCCCGAAAAACAAAAGGTAAGTCTAACTGGTTAGGAGTGAAGTGGGCGTTCATATGTCTAATTTGGACACATAGAAATTTAGTAGTTTTCAAAGGTGATAAGAGAAACATTGTAGAATTGTTCTTCAAGTTCCAACGGATTTCTTTTGAATGGGTAAATAACAAATGTAATGGTGGACGAGTGTATTGGGTCGAGTGGCTGTTGGAGCCTTCCGACTGAGGTTAGTATTAAGAATGACAAGTATGACAAGTACGAGTGTTGTTAGGAAAGTCAAAATCAACATATGGTTCGAGATGTAAAGTAACAAGTCGTTCTTGGTTACAATCCTTAGTTTGAGGAGCACCACTAACAAGAAGCATTTGACTTTTGTTGCTAGATTGAGGTGCAAAATAATAAATAGTCTTCAACTGCATATATGTTGGCTAGAGGCACCACAAAAAGCTATTTTCACCTACAGGCTTGGCATCACGCATGTTGTTTCACTGCAGCACAACAGGTTTTGACATTAGGTGCAACATTGCAAGTTCTTTGGCTGCAGGTTCTGAAGCGAGGTTCAACAAAGGTATGCTTCGGGCTTGGTGGTTCGAGGTGCAACACAACAAATGAATATTATCAATTTACCTATATATCTTAGTCTAATTAATGAGCCATGATAATTGTTCATAAACATTTATATTATTTTCTTATATAATGATTTGTATAGTTTGTTTAATTATGTTATTTGTAAATGAAACGTCACCTAGTAATATAATATTTATTTTTTATAATACTAATACACATATTGATTAATAATTTAATATATTAAGTCTATAATTTAATTATTTTGTGATTTTAAAGAAAACCTAAATTATCTTTAAATATTTTTTTAAATAAAAATGGAATTTAGTAAAAATAAAAATAAAAATCTAGTATAGTATAATTTTTATCGACGAAACTTAAATATACATCAAAAAAGCAATTGTATAATTATAAAGCATTAGTTTTGTGCCAAGATAAAGCCATAAAAATTATATATAAAAACATAGATTCGCAGAGAAAAGGATAACAATGCTCATATTGGATTTCAAAATAGATTAACTAAACGTTTATGTGACAGGTATGCTAACTTAGAAAACCATTGTAATTTAATTTAGTTTTGTAACTTATTATTCTACGTTTTAGTATAACTTTAACACTTTTATTTTTCATTTCTATTTGTTTTTCTTTGTAATTCAAAACAACTTACCTACTACTTAGACACTATACTTTGTAGGAGACAGGGAGAAACTTAAAAAACGATCGACATCTACTTGGTGACATGTACATTGGTAATACATATTTGGGACATGTTATGTTAATGGTAGGGCATCGACAATGATTTGGGAGACTTGATAACGAATCTTTTATGTTATCAAGATGGGGATATATCTTCACCTTGGTTGAAACTGTTTTGCACGTTTTTGTTATTATTTTTATAGTTTATTTTGCATCTTTTTCGTTTTTTTTCGAAAGTGTCTCGTGCATTTTTATTATTTTTTTATAGTTTTTCTCTTTTCGATACCTATTACTTTGTTGTCGGTATATATATGTTTTTGGCAAGTATTTTCGTGTTTTTGGCGAGTTTTATTTCCAATGTGTAGGTGTGCGTGGATTCGAGAGGAAACGAAAGGAAAGACACGAGCGATGTGCGGAAAAGATGAAGATTGAAGCATGAAGTTGAAAGTTGGAAGTTGGGCCTTAATTATTTTTCCTTCTCTCTTGGGCTTTTTTTTAGCCTTTTGGCCTTTTGGGCCCAAGTATATAAGCCTTTTTGCTCCCCACTTTTTGAGGAAAAAGCCATTTTTGTTAGTTTTTATTTTAGGGTTTTCTCTCAAAATTAGGTTAGGTTAGGGTAGATTTTCTTTTGGGGATTTTGGAGCTACAACTTTCTTGGGCATCAATGGAGAATGGTGGGAGTTCATCTTCTTGAGCAAGGATCAAATTCATTGAAGAGTAATTTGTATCTTCTTATCCCTTTTATCTTTTATTTTAGTTTTTAATTTGTTTTTATATTTTAGATTCTTGAGTTTTAGTAGTTAGCTTTCATTTTATGCAATTAATTACTTTATAGATCTTGATTCTAGTTGCTTCCTTCATAATTAGTTATTGTTTATTTATGTTTTAGGTTAGAATTTTGTTTCCCCCAATTAATATTCGGTTGATTCTTAGTAATTGCATGTTTATTAGCTATGTGTTAATCTAGTTCATAGTTTAAGGTGAATTTTGGTGAAGACTTGATTTGTGTCAATTGGTTGGTTTTCATGAAAAATGGTTTTCGGTGAAATAGTCGTTTGATTAACCGGCTAACGGAAGTTAGGGGTCGTTATATGATTATTAATTGATAATTGTTGAATTTATTGTTGAGATTAAATGGAAGTTTGATTTTGACTTGGGTTAACCAATTGATGTTTCTCATTATATCATGGAAATAGATGTTTTGAGTAAATGGGGATGAATTGTCTTGCTTAATGCTTCTTTTTGGAATTAATCAATAATCAATATGGAAATAATTGGTTTTCAATTAAAAAGGTCTTTGTTGCCTTGGAAGAGGGACAAAAGTAACACTTGATTTGGACAATACTCACTTTGAAAGCCTAATCCAATTTTCACCACCTTAGGTTAATTAGTGTAGATATTAACATTTTTGGTTCATTCGTGTTATTAGTAATATTAGATCTTTTGTTTGGTTTTTATTTTAGTTATTAGTCGGTCTTGTTGTTCTTAGTTTTAATTGTCTTTGTTTTGTTTAGTGTAGTTAATTAGTTAATTTAGTTATTTGGTTTTCTTAGTTACTACAATTCTTGAAAAAAATGATTTCGCGCAACTAGTTAACGCCGTGGGTAAATCTATGCTTATTCCATTGCCTCCTTGTGTTCGACCCGTATGCTACAACACCGTACGCTTGCGGTATAAAATTTAAAACTCGAAACAGAAACAAATTTTGCAAGCCTGTATTTGGGCCACATGCTGGAGTCATCGTAATAGCATAATCTTAAACAAAAACATTGGTTCCTACTTAGATTCAATTCTCCAATATTCAAATCCGAGTATTCTAGTGGTATCAAGATGTTTCAAAAAAGGATCCACTTCATGGGGAATGTGGAATAAAAAACCAATTCTATTATCTTCCAACGAGTTGAGCGATTTGTAGTCTTCATTACAAAAATGTGCTTGTGTTTTCAGTGTAAAGTGGCTTCCTTGTTGGTTGGGTTGTTCAAGAGCCAAGTGCAGCAACTCTTTGCCTTTCTCTTAATAGTGGCTTTTCTCTTGAATATGATGGTGAGAGTGTAGTCATGTTGCTTGGCTTTTGGTTGTTATGTTTTGCCATTGTTTTAAGGTTGGGTGGGTTTTAGTTGTTGGTTTTTGTTGTCTTGGGTGGTTGCGTCCTCTTATGTAACATTTTGCAAGGCTTCGTTTTTTGTCATTGTTTACTTGTTTAAACTCGTTTGCAAAGGTTTAGCCCGTTTTGTATGTTTCCAACCATTTTCTTCTTCTTCTTTATTGATTTATCTTTCCATTAGTGCTAATATTTTACTCTTCTTTATTGAATTATCTTTCCACTAGTATTAATATTTTACTTGATATATATAGTTTGACAAAATGTTTACCTTTTGGTTGATACTTTTCGGTTTGATTTTTTTTTAAATCCAAGTTTTTTTCTATTCAAGTCAATTAAAGAGATTAAAAAGAGAAGATGCCTCAAGGCCCTTAGCCAAAAGAACACAAAACAACAAAAAATTGCAAGAGACTAAACTAATTACTTTTTATTTAGAACTGAAAATTTTGTATTTATATAACAAGAGTGGTTTGATGGGAAAAGTGTATTTTGTTAACTGTTTAATTTTTGTCAACTATGTTTACAAAAAAAATGAATAAATATGATTTCTCTCTTTTTTTCTTTTGTTTGTCTATACAAATCACCCTGCATATTTTAAGAATTAATTAAAAAAAATTTTAAATTAAGAAGTCAATCTTAGCCGTCTATTAAAGTGATCAACGATGGTTGTTGTTTAACCTGCTTAACACAAGTTGCACGGTTAATAAATGAACGGGAATCTGTATATGCATACATAGGGTCAGTTCAAAGGAACACCTTGAAAATGGAAAGTTGTGGAACACCCTTATAGCCTTTCATTTAGACCATATGCAATTGTATATAAAAATAATTTGTAATATACACAATTATGTAATGTACAAATACATAAAAACCAAAAATTAACTTAATTTACTTTCATGCAAAAATACATTCGATCAAGATAAAAGACTATAAAATTGTTTCTCAATTTTATGTTTTTTTTAAACATCTATCTACTTGTGTATGCAAAATTCATTTGATGTTGTATCATAATAATACAACGAAACAGTGAAATAATATGAGAAACAATAGTCATTATATGATGTTACGCTTTTATAAAATGAAAATATAATTATTTATTTTGTGGGGGATGATGAGGTTGAAATAAACTTAATTTATTAAATACATAAAGTCTCTAACGACTTGGATTCCAAAGGGCAGGTGGAGAATGTCGGGAAGGGTGGGGTGCAATTTTTATTTATCAACCCCATCATTACCATTTATTGCAACTTTACCTTGCTAGCATCCACCCATACCAATCTATGTCGATTTCCCTTGATTCAACTATTTTTGTATCATTTTTATGATATACTACAAAAATTGTATTATAAAAATGATGCGAGAATAGTTGAGAAGCTAAGCTATTACTTGTTGTTTCAGATGTATCTAAAAGTTAAGATCTAAAATTTAAAAGAACAGAAAAAACGATCTGAATGTAAAAAGATCTGATCGATTAGACATAAGAGGTATTAAGAGGTTTTTAAAGAAAAAACAGACAACCCCTTGATCTTTTTGGTAATCGTGATACCTTGCTAGCATCCACCCATACCAATCTATCTTGAGTAAAATGCACGACTATATTTTTTTTAAACTTTTTTAGCTCCATACTCGAACAAATACATTTATTTGACAATATTATCAGCTTATAACCATTTTCCTATAACTAAATTAATTAACATAGCTGATTCATTTAAGATAAATGATTAGGAAGAAGTCCATTTGAAGAAGAAAAAAAGTATAGAGCAACCCCGGGGCCGTTTGGGTAAATGCTTACTAGTAAGAATCAACATTCCAACAAACTTTTTTAGGTAGAATTATAGTCCATCTAAAGAGTATCATCTGCAGCAATATAGCTGATGGGCACTTACAAGGTAAAACTCTCCATCCTTGTCATCCCTTTTTTTGGGAAAAGGTTCATCTAGACTTTGCCTAGACTACATCCTTGGCAATTTAGAACATAAAATGAAAATTCGGCCGTCTGAGATTAAGCCTGGCCACAAGATGCGCACGAGGGGATTCGAGTCTGGATACCATCCACATTCTCCACAGGTCTTACCGCTACGCCACAAGCCTTGTGGTTTCCTTGTCATCCCTTTTAATGGGTAAGATTATTGACCTTTGCCATGTTCACTCAGTAAAATATTTAACCCGTTAAGTTGCTTCCTAAGTAAACATTTAGGGGTCGTTTGTTTTTTAAAAGTTACATCTTAAAACTCCTTAAGTCTGAAAATTAAGAGGTTTGCAAACTTAAGACCGTTTGTTTTATTAAAAAAAGGCCTGAAAACCTCCTACCCTCTGAAAATTTAAGAGTTTGATCCACATCTTTTAGACATAAATTTAAACTTCAGACCTCGTCAAAAACAAATGACACTTTAGCTCATTTGATATTAACAAATTACCATCGGGCTATAAATTCATGATTTACGTGAACAAACATGAATTTTCTTTTGGTAAATTATGGGTGTCCAAACCAACTTGCACACAACTCCATTGATTTCATAGGACTATGAAGTTATCATCGACACAAAGTATCCATAACTTTTAGTTCTCATGAGAATACATTTCTGAAATGGTTAAGCATACATACATCTTATGGCTTGTTTGGGATTGCTTATTTAAAATAACTTATGCTTATCTACTTATTTGCTTATAGCTGGTTGGAAAAGTCAAAACCATTTTACTTCTTTAAAAACTCCTTATTTGCTGGTTGGTGCCATGATAAGCAGTTTATCCAAACAATCAAAATTGCTTATTTGCTGTTTCAACCCGCAATAAGCAAATAAGCAGTGTTAATAAGCAATCCCAAACACCCCCTTTAGAGTTAAATTTTAAGCCATCAGATTACTGGGTCAAGTCCCTAATAACATCTCCAAAAGGATCTTCAAAATATGGAGGGCTAACAAAAACAAACGTCCAAGAACAACCCTATGATTCACTATCCTCCGTTTTCGCTTTCGCTTTCGTTTTCATTTTCGGCTTCTTGGGAGTGGCCTCTCGAAATGCTGATGGACAGAGATCGTTAACAATACACACATCGCAAGAAGGCCGAAGAGGGGTGCATACAGTTTGTCCAAAACCCACCAAAAGCGGATTTATTGGCACCCATTCTTCCTTGGGAAGCCACACTTGCAACGACTCTCGTGTCTCCTCCGGTGTCTTGGTCCGCTCTTTCGAACCGTGTCGCGAAACCCAACCGAGCCGGTTACAGATACGATGCACGTGGGTATCTACACATATCCCTTGAACGTTATTCCACGCGACATTCATCACGAGATGAGCCATCTTCGGACCGATTCCCGGAAGCGACATTAACGACTCGAGCGTTTCCGGGATATCCCCGTCGTATTTCAACATGCATATTTTCGCTATTTTCTTCATGTTGGTTGCTTTTCTCGTGTAAAATCCAACTGGGTAGATCAGGTTCTTTAAGGTTGTTTCATCGGCCTTCTCGATTGTTTCTGCTTGCAAAAGATCGTTTTCAAGAAGACGTTGTATGGCTCCATGGTTGACGTTATCTTTGGTCTGGCTCGATAGAAGCGAAGATATCAAAACAGCGAATCTTCGTTCTTTAGGGGGAAGAGAACTACCAGCTTTCTCGCATCCCATAGAATCTACCGGAGCATCTTCCGAAGATCTCATTTTACGAATCCCTTCAAGAACCTTTTCCCAGTTCGGAGGCGATTTCATCTTAGTTTCATCTACTTTCGAGATGGGGTTGGATTTTCTAATAGATAAGTTATCACTTGGCTTTTTGTACGCAAATTCCTCGATATCAGGCAGGCTACTGAATTTACGGTCCTGAGGTTCTAATTTTACAGCATTTTCTGTAACTAATTCAGGCTTTCTCAATCTCTTTTTCCTGACAAAAACGCAGAGCTCTGATACAGAACGAGCTTTAGAAGATTCGGAGTCTGCATTAGGCTCTGTAGATGCCATTTCTGCTTTTACAGATATTGCGGTAGTATGCATTCTATTCGGAAGGTTCGTTTGTGTCAAAGCTAAAGAAAGAAGCATGTGGCTTTTGTGAAGAATGATGCCCTTCTTAATAAGTCACATATTAATAAAATCCTGAAAGACAAGATAGCAAATTATCAGCTATACGAAATGGGGTTTACACTCATAAACAATTCATTCATGAATCTTGAACTGTAACGAAACACGATATCCCCAATTCTAGAGCAGTTCATACCATCAACACCCATTGGTGCTAGAAGGGAATGGAGACATTCAGGCAGTTTGAAACAAAAGTGAACCATGAATTTAACAAAACCGAATTACCAATGACATATACTTGCATAGGAAAATGGAAGAGAACAAAATATGACAACAATTTTCTATGGTTAAGGATATATATGTTTGTGCATGTTGGGAAATTGAAAACATCAAGGCATCTAGCACTAAATGTGACTGAATGTCAAAAATGACCGACCTAACCCTCAACTTGAATTAGGCAGCGTTTGATAAATTGTAGTTTATATTTCAGTTTGAATGATAGTTTTATGATGTTAAACACCCAGATCTACACGACTACACCTATAAAAAGATTCTCGATAAGATGAACTTTTGATGATGCATATAGTCATTGAATCCAAAGAAGTACATATCCCCTCAATTATATCAAAAAAATCTACCTACATTGTGGAATTTCTCTTTTTAATACCAACCTACAAATTGAAAATATATTTAAGAATTCACAATTTCCATTTCATATCCACAAACAATGTTGAAAATGAAAATGGGGAAAAACAAAATCAATTTGCTTTCTAGTTAAAAAAATCAACTACAGCAAACATAATGCAAGTTGACTCAGCCTAGATCATAATCCAACCATATGAATGAAATTATGTAAATAAATGAGAAAATCAACGAATGTAAAGCAATACCATAAAAATGCATTAATTCAGCCGACCTGGAGCAGAAAAAACCCTAGAACTTTTACTCAAATACTACTTGCAACTTCAAATAGGCTAAGTCAATTCAACAGAACAATACTGAACTAAGTGGAGTTGGCAGAACTCAGAAGCGATTATTACCAAATGACTTCATGAATGCTAGATTGATTCATGAACGCAGACATCGGAAGAATGTTTCAATTGAACAAAATTCATTCATCTTTACTGAGGATTATCTAATTGGGAACAAATCTTGTCTGTGAAGCAATGATTGGAGATGGTTGCTGGTCGTGAAAAGTGGTCGCCAGATTGGAGATGGATACTGAGTGAAGTGCTGAAGAAAGATGGAGCGGCTACGGCAAAATAATAATAATATATGAGCGTGTTTTCAATCCAAGGGGTAGAATCCAGACAAGAGAGTATTTTTGACTGTGCGAATAAGCTGGGATCTTTTTCATTAAGCTGTAAGTAAACACTCTAAAATGTCTGTGAATAAGTCCATTAAGTCAAAAGTAAACACGCCTTAGATAAGAAAAGAAAATGATGGCGATCGCATCAAAACAACCAAGAACAAGAACAAAACTACTCCTGATGACTACTTCGATAAGTCGTTTCAACGAAGATAGTGAAGATATATCATTATCTCAAAGAAAACCTCTCTACATATATAGTTAAAAACGAAACATTGAAATCAATTTTACACCAAGTTTCAAAGATCAGTTTCCTGTTTCCATATATAAATAGCAACTTCAAACAAACACCTAACTCAAGGATTTCCCAAAAGGCGAGTGATTTTCGATTTAGGTTTTATGGAATTCTAACTCGATAAATCACGAACAAAACCTAAAAAACTCATGCTAGTAGTACATATTGCTGCCAACTGGGGATAGCCTGGTTGGTAGAGGGGTCACCCTCTCGGAGTAGAAGTCCCGGGTTCAAACCCGGGCAAAAGCGTATTTAATCTAACTGGGGTGTTTACTAACAACTAACCTGCCGTTAAAAAAAAAAGTAGTACATATTGCTACCAAAAGGATTAGTAATCAAATGGAAAGCTAGTTGAACAAAATCAATAGCTTGATGTACACAAGTTAAGTTAAACTACATCAAATGATGAACATATTACATATATATGTCTACAAGGAGTTCTTATTTAACACAAAAGGGGAACTCTGTAAGTGTGGAAGAGAAAGAGGGATGTACACTTACGAATACAATAGGCCGATCGGCCGGAGAATATGTCGCCGGAATATCGCCGGAAGACCGCCGGAAGATGATTTTTGTACGCAAATACCGCCAAAAAAAAGGTTATATAACCCTAATCGTAAAACAATTCGATTCAAAGTCTACCCAAATTACCTAGTTTGTAGTTTGCGATTTTGGTCCCTGTAGTTTGTAGTTTTTCTTGGTTTTAGTTCTTATAAAATGTTTATTGCAGGAAAACTCTCATAGTATGGAAAAAAGTTTGATTTTGGTTATTCCATTAATGAAAGTTAAATTTCATCCGTTAATTTCTTCTTATGTCTTGCATATGAGGAAAGATAAGTCATTTTATCTATGAAATATGATCATAACAACATGTACTGATATAGTTTTTAGTTTACCATCATATTTCAAAGAAGATTGAAAAACTACATTTATGTGCAAGGTAGTGAAGGTACATTGGAAATAAACGAATGGAAGACATACGAGGAGTCCTTTTGCAATAAAAATTTTACAAGAAATAAAACCAAGAAACACAGCAAACTACAACGACCAAATTTGCATCTTCCTCTAAAATATGTGTATTTGGATTTAGGTGATTAATTTATGATTTGCGTTTTACAATGATAAACAAATGTTAGCCCATAATTTAACTTTTTATTCACAAAAATTAACTTTCTTCTGAATATTTGTTTGACCTTTGTCATTGTTTTCTATATGGTATTAAAAGATAAATTACCTTATCATTAGAATTGTGTAGTTAATTACCAGAAAATATTGAAAATGTTACAAGATTACACTACACATCAAACAAATAAATCTTATACATCCATCCACCAGATTCCGGCCGACTACACTGATACAAAAAACGATTATCAACTTGACATTAATGGTGCTATAGCAGCAATGGTGCAAATGTAATCTGCCTTGCGATGTTTCTCGAACAAAATTTGATCCAACTGACAGCTGTTTCGTAACACTGAGTTCAAGAAGTCATCTTCTGCAAACAAAACAGGATCGTTGATGTTGTCGGTTAAACCACTATTTCAAGTACTCGAATTAAAAAAAAATATCAAATCTATAAGAACAATTTTAATGAGTATATAAATTGGGTACTCACAAGCTGTCGCTGCTGTGTTTCTTTGACTTCTTTTTATCGGTTTTCAAAGATAATGAATCCTCGTTCTCCATTTCATATCCTTTCCTCTTCTTGGTATTACTGCACCCAAGAAAAATTATCTTGTAAACACGTCTGAATAATACATAAACATCATTTAACAATCATGGCTACAGGTTCAGATCAAAAACCTCGACTCTTCTACAGGCTTATCCAGCCAGCTGATGCTTCCTGTGTGTGGTGAAGCCAATGATCCCGTTATATGGAGTGTTTCCTCGTCAAAACTACAACCAACTTCCGATATCAGTTAACTTATGAACTATAACAACATTAATTGCCATAATCTTTTTTTTAGATGATTAAAGAATTTATCACCTCTTAACCACAAAACGTATAACGGTTCCAATCTCTATCTTATGGGTGCCTATCAGAGGTGCTAGCATAAACTTCCTTTCCATGTTTCTGAAACAAGATTCATCGAGATTGTTGCCATTAGTTCTTGAAGGCCAACACAATGTGTGAATATATAGGGCAAACGAGAATTTGTCAACTTACAACTTTGTAACTGAATTCATCACGAATATCTTCTTCTATAATGGTTGCGGAAGAAAAACCAAGAACGATAGTGTGTATAGTCTGCAGACCAAGTTTAACTACCTTTCCTTCTGGAAGATATAATCATCAGAGAGTTTAGAACATAAACAAGTGAAAGAGAAAGACAGATAAGAATACATATCTAAATATTTGATAAACTACATGTAATGCTAAATATATCATGAGAGGTATCGGTGGAATACCTAAAAGCATGTCTGGTTTGGGATAAAAAAGTAATAATCGTGCTTGTAGTCTCACACCGAAGTAAGGATTTAGGCCTGGAAGAATCTTTGCCAACTCATCTTCTGTAGAAGCACTGTAAGCCAGCAAAACACCATCAAATATCTCATTGAACCTGCCAGAACAAATCCAAACAAATAATACATTAAGATAAGCTTTTGTGCCACATTAGCAATGCTTTTCCACTACAGTTACATTATTCATTTTGAAGCAACTATACAAGTGGACTATAGCTTATAGATTTGTAGATTACATACAGGTGGCAATCCCTCACTCCATGTGGTTAATAAAACTCCCCCAACTACTTTAAGAACAAAAGGTGACATGTTATTATTCATTGTTGTTTACATATAAATATAATTTAACTGTATGAGAGCCATTGAACACCAGACCAATTAGAACTAGCAACTTAGCAAGTAATCTATGAAGAAGGTTGCACCGAAATACTTGGCACTTGGTTTATATGTAAATCAAACATTAGCTAGCAAATTATAAAAAAGAACATTATACTTGAATAATTAAACATTTTGGCCCACATCATTTCACAATTCTCGTTTTTCCCTTTAGAGAAAAGAAGTGGTTTTCCTTTAGTAACAACTCTACTCAACCTTGGTTTTAAAATGACCAATGTACTATATTATGATATTCTTAAACACCTTAAAGTAAGATTAAACACTCTCCCTTTGTTACTACAAAGAATTCATTTGATACGCAGAAGTCATATGTATACGGGTGATTAAAACGAAATCCCAGTGAATGAATTATTACTAAATAGCTACCCAGAACCCACAATTCAACACATCTTAATTTTGATCACTCACATATACAAGACTGCACTTACACACAAAAACGAGTTTCGAATGAGTTCTTCACTAAACTCAAAAGTGATAAATCACAATATTGCAAAAACCAACCAAACAAACCCAATATATCCCACCGGAAAGTAGGGTGTACGGAGGTAAGATCTGCCTCAAGTGGCAGAGAGGCAAATCTTGCAAATATCCCACCTAAAAGTACTGAAAATAAAATGTGTTCCAGGAAACACGTAACCTATGAGTCCTAGTATCGAAATATTTTGAAAATAAAATTTGTTCTAGGAAACACCGAAACAGGTAACCTATGAGTTCCAGTGAATTTTGACTGTAATTTTGATTTCCCAAAACCGATGTTTTTAGTTATTTGCTTCAACCCTTTTCAGCATATTATCTTTGTTGTTCCTTCTTATCTCTCCAATTACATATTTGATACATATTTCTATTTAAGTATGAAGCATGGCATGATTCTGAGAAAGATAATGTATAGCATCCATATATGTTTTTACATGCAGAAATGTTGATGAACTTGATTATAAATCTAATGTATGTTGTAGATATATATTCTCTATTTAGTATAACTTTTTAATAGTAAAATAAAAATAACTTGAGTACCAAAGTAATACAACTATTATTTTGTAAAAAACAAATACAATTTATTAAATATTTTTCATTAAATTCCTTTTCCAGAAAGATCGTAATCAAGCATTACTGTTATTTTGAAACCAAACACAAAGAAGAATGATTATAGAGATCCATCACTCGTTTCTATATGAGCATAAACAAAAGTTTGAATGATTTCTGCAAAAATGTCCACTCTTCTCCTTTCATTTAAGGTGTTTCTTGTGGAATGTTGCAAGTATAATGGTGGTCCAAGAACTTGTGTCAAGTACAATGGGTGCAAAAACCAAAAAGTCAAAAGGCCAATGGTCGAGAACTTGATATGATAGTTGACCAAAATGTAACACCCCAAAGCAGCAAGCCGCCCAATAACTTCAGATTTGACTTAAAACAAGGGTGAAGGTTATTGGCAACACACAACTTTGAGCTTATAAGAAGCTCAGCAATCTGCTTTTCTATACATGTGGGACTAGTTGTTATCAACTCCCCCACTTAAATTCCTGACATCCCAGGCCTTCCCAAAATCCTCCTTATAATGGACGACGTAGGATTCACCTTAGATGTTACAATCCCCCCCCCCCCCCCCAACACACACAAAGGTATCGTCACATTTGAAACCTTTGCTCACCAGCCTGATGGTAAGTGGATGTGCTTTGATATCATTTGTAACCTACCATACCCCAAACCATCAGACTCGCCCAATAACTTTCAAATCAACTTTGAAACCATGGTGAAAATTAGTACCCCACAACTTAGCTTATAAGGAGTTAAAAGATCTAATTTCGTATCCATGTGGGACTAGTTACACGAAACAGGATGGTATATAATTCAATCTCGTTAATTTCTAGTTGTTGTAAATAAAAACAGAAGAAAGCTGAAGCAGAGGATAGGTGGGTGCTTAACACATTAGATTTCGTTTATCATATTGTTATGGCAACAACATCTCAAAATTTAGTCGTCCAAATGAAAAATAATATAAGAGAAGTTTGTATATTCTGCGGTAATTTACAAGCATGGAACTTTTGTGAGTCTCTACCGAGGTTAAGAACCAAAGATTTTAATACTCTGGCTAAATACATTAGACGGACGGATGAGGTTGATCAACAGCTGCTACTAGCATAATCCTTTGCCCAAAAACCTAACTACATAACCTTTCATGCACTACCACAGGCTCTATCTAAGTAATATATATGATAGACAATCAATTACCTCAACAATTACGAATAAGTACACTACCATTGTCAACCCATGGTTACAAAAAAAGTACAAATGTATCACTTGCCCACCTTAGACCACCATCTCCAATCACAACACCTAAAAATAAAACACCCAAATTGGTGGGGGCCAATAACACTAAAAATCTATTCATCTCCAACCACAGTGTATCCAAACCAGCAAAATTGGCATTTTTGCAGTATGATTGGATATGGCCTTAGCATATCATGAATCTTGTTTGTGTTACATCCCTCTAAATGACACTCTTTTCAGCTTCTTTTGCAGTGGAATCCACATTAATTTGCCTAAACAGCTTTATTATGTATCATTGATCCTTAATTAATTCAGCTTATCAGCTGAGACATATGGCTTTTTTAGATAAATACAACTGTTTAAGTTTAAATTAAAGTGTGTGTGTATAAACAAACGATTCGAGGTCGATAATACACACACACACATATATATATATATATATATATGAAATAAAGAGGAAGAAAAAGAAGAAGAATTACTTGAAAAGCATTGAACTGAGTTCACCAAAAATGGCTTGAGAGACGTTTTTGGACTTGGATGGGTGTAAATAGACCACCAATTCTGCATCTGATACCTTCAATCCCTCCATTGATGATGTTCTTGAAAGCTGAAGCACCAAAAAACCCTAACTCAAAATCATAAACCCTAATCTTAACATCCAGTGTTTAAAGATGGACCATGATACGACGTCGTTGAGTGTAGTGGGCTTAAAATATACAGCAAATGAGATCCTACGTTCATTTTGTATTGTGGTGTGACCCGGCTTTAAGAAATTGGGCCCGATGGCCCATGAGCTTTGATTTGTTTTAATTATATTTTGTTTTTATTTTTATTTTTATTTTTATTTTAGGGAGATTTGCATCTATATCCTTACAAAACTTAAGTAATTACTTCTATATCCTTACAAACTTTTAAACTACATCTATATCCTTACAAAACTTAACTAATTACACCTATATCCTTATACCTATTTTTATTAATTTTTAAACTATTTAAAAACCATTAATGAATATCCTTAATATAATTTAAATGTTAAATCCCTAATCTACCCTTACCCTTCTAAATCAAAATCTCTTTTAAAATCATAATCCATCAAAAAGATACATCCTCTTCAATATCATAATCGATCAACACCCCCCACCCAAATTAGACAATCGCAGACGACGTTCTTCTTCTTCTCTAATCGGCGATCTGTGTTCTTCCTAATGGACGATCAATTTTTGTTTAATTTTTATCTATTTCCGGTGATCTTTTACAAAAGAAGCTTGGATCTGCTCCACTTCAAGTTTGATTGAATTTTCCCCCATTTTTATTACTTATTGAAACTTAATCACAAAACCCACTAATCAATTATATAGATTCTTGAAATGCTTTTAATTTTTTTTTGAAGTTTTAGGTGGAGGTGGCTTCAAGTGTTCCCGAAGCATTAATCAAGGGTTCAAAAAAAGAGGATTCCAATTAATGATTTTGTGGCAGACTAAAGTTAATGGGTATGCAGTAAATTTGTAGATTTCAGCCACTTAACTGCAGTTGTTAGGATGAATATTAATTGCGGAGGTTGGATCTGTAATTACCAACGGCTTTTTGCCAACTTACAACAGCACTTGGTAATGGGATCCAATAACCTGTTATTAGGAAATATTTGGTGAAACAGTGGTATAATATAAAGATTCTGCATATTGCTCACACTTCCTTATGTAGAAGATGTTTGCACTAAGACATAAACTTGTACCAGTCAAAGGTTCCTTATAAAGATCAACAATACTTGTACCAAGTCAAAGGTTCCCTATAAAGATCAACAACACTTGTACCAGTCAAAGTCAAAGGTTTTTGCCAAATAAACAATAAGACAAAAATCAATGACAAGGAAAAGAAAAAACATTCAAAGGTTTTTGCCTAATAAACAATAGACAGTAACCGATGGCAATGAAAATAAACAATAAGGTCTTTGCCAAATATACAATAAGACAGGAACCAACACTTAACTGCAACAGAATTTGGCCAAAAAAATCTGATAAAAATGCAAAAATGCAAAAATGCAAAGCAACACAAACCCCTTATCCCTCCTGAACATACATAACCTGTTGAAAGAAGACCAACCACACAGAAGCTGATTTTGAAACGTCGATTAGAGAAGAGGATGTATTTTTTTTGATGGATTCAGATTTTAAAAGAGATTTTGATTTAGAAGGGTAAGGGTAGATTAGGGATTTAATATTTAAATTATATTAAAGATATTTATTAATGGTTTTTAAATAGTTTAAAAATTAATAAAATAGGTATAAGGATATAGGTGTAATTACTTAAGTTTTGTAAGGATATAGATGTAGTTTAAAAGTTTGCAAGGATATAGAAGTAATTACTTAAGTTTGTAAGGACATAGATGCAATTCTCCCTTTATTTTAAAGTGCAAAATAAGTCACATGCTATGTTAATGACGATACCAAGCCTTAATTTGTTTTGTTCTTTTTTCTTTTAAAATGTTCATCTAGGCTTTATCTAAACTATATATTTGGCAATTTTTATCGAGAGCTAAGACATGTTTCCTGAGGATTAATACTCAGTGGTCATCAATAGGGGTGCACACGGGTTGGGTTGATCGGGTTGAGGGAGTTTTGAGAATTCAACCCGATGTTGGCGGTTTGAAACTTTTTCAACCCAACCCAACCCAAACAAAAGTTCAACCCAACCCAACCCAACCCGTTCGGGTTGATTAGTTGATCGGGTTGGTCGGGTTATGTTTAAAGTTAGATAATAAACCTAAAAATGATGAACAATTAAAAGGTTAAAGACGATTTATGTATTGCTTCCAGGTATTGCCGTACACAAACTATTTTTCTTAATTTCCATGTGTATGTGTGCGTATATATGACTTAACACACACAGAGTTATAAAGAAATAGATAATAGATTTAAGTGTGTGTATATATATATAGAGAGGCTATGCAATGGTGTAATTATCTAATGTACATATTAAGGGGGCGTTTGGTTGGGGGTATTGAGGGGTCAGGAATGAGAATGATAATGAAAACTGCTGTTTGGTTTGATATTATATAATGGAATCATTCCTGCAGATCCATTAATTTCCATTCCTGACCAAATTGGGGGGAATGAAAGTTTTATTTCTACTTGGTTCTTTTTTCCACGCATTGTTCCGTCTATGGATGTTAAATAAAATATCTTTTATATTTTCAAGTTGGGAAAACATATTTTTTTAATATAAATCAATTTTTCATTGATTATATTGGGTTAACCAAACAGCATCAATGGAATGCTCATTCCTATTCCCATTCTCCTGCATTCCCATTTTCATTTTCATTCCCATTCCCTGAAATGAACCAAACGCCCCCTAATATGAGCTTAACAATCAAGTAAATTAAAAAATATAAAGAAATATTGGGTTCATCGGTTGGTCGGGTTGGGTTGGGTTCGCATGACACTAACTCGATATCAACCCAATACCTTCGGTTTGAACAAAATTCAACCCGATTAGACGTCGGGTTGCTTCGGGTTGGTTTATTTTGCATCGGGTTGGGTTGGGTTGATCGGGTTGATCGGGTTTGTCGGGTTTTTGAGCACCCCTAGTCATCAATTGCGTACGCATGGATCTGAACCTGGGTGGGAGCTACCACCCTTTAAAAACTTACCACTACGTCACATCTTGGTGGTTTAATTTGTTTTGTTGTTTTGAGAAGAAGATTAGTTGAACTGATTTGGTTGTAGCATATAGGTTAAACCATTTATGATCGTTTTGGATCAATTAATGTATGTAAACTAATATGGAAATCCATGGTTATAAAAAAGATCAATTCATTGTGTTGATATTATGTATTTGAACAAAAAAAAAATTATCTTTACAACATACTAGCAATGACATCAATTGTGTAGTTTAATGTACTTAAAGATCATGCAACCATAGTGAGGGGATGATGGAGATTGCTTATTTAAAACAACTTATGTTTATTTGAAAACATGTTTATCAATTTATATGGTGTGAAAAAAGGAGTTTCATAGAAAATATTTGGATTAGCTTATTGATAATACCAAAACGTGATAACCTGATAAGTTTTTAGTGTTTGACAAAATTTTGCTTATTTATATACAATGACCAAAAAAGACATGAAACCGTTTGGCAATGGCATGAAACACCTGTGCAATATTTACAAAAGCTGATTCATGAAGGTTGTGAAGAAATTGAGTGTCAAAAAAAATGCGATGACTACAAATTTTCTTATCAATCATCACCGGTGGATCAATTCACTGTTTGGAAGCAGTAACAACAAACGCAATAACAAGATCGATCATAGCAAATTCAATTCGACTATATGCTACAGAGTATGATTGGAGTTCAATTCCGATTGTATGCTCAAGGTTATCGATTGAGATAAGGGACGAAGAGGAGACATACTTGAAGAGAAAGGCGAGGAAGCAGGTGAGCAGCCGAGAGAAGCAATCAGACGAGAGCAGATTGAGGCAGCGGATCCGAGAATAAGCATATAGCGACGGTCCAATGGATGTTCAATGCAGAGACGAGAGTGAAGCGGCAAGAGTTTTATTAGGTTAAAATAAAGGATAAAGATATAATTTGGAACAATAAATTGAAAAGGATATGTAGAATGGTTTAACTTTTTACAATCTTCTTATTAACTTTTCCAAAAGGTTCATTTTTTCAATCCAAAGACTCGTTGTTTATCCGCTCTTTGGAAACGTGAGAAGTCACTAATACATTTTTTTCCAATACATGATGGTTGTGTTTGGCAAAAATAAGCTAGCTAATAAGCTAGTCCATCCAAACATGTACCAGAAGCTAGCTTTTAAAATGCTACTTTGAGTAGCCTTTTGTAGCTTTTTCCAATTATACTATTATTAATATTAATTATTAAATTCAAATATATATATTTTTGGTCATTTTACATACCTATAAACTAGTTTTTATTAAACATAATTTGTTCATAATCTAGCTTATCAGCTACTAGCAAACTTATCAATCAACAGCTAGCTTATCAGCTATCGGCTACTAGCTAGCTTATCGGCTGGTTGCCGAAGATAGCCGGTAAAAGAGTGATAAGTCAACGACAAGAGTTTTTTTCCCATACGCACCCAACTGAGACTGGTTCGATGCTTCTTCTACTCGTCCGATTGGTAACAAAGGTGGTAGGTGAAGGATTTCTCTGATAACGGAATCTTCAAAACCTGCCATTTTTTCATCAGTTGCAGAAGAGATCGATGGGTAGAATTTGCATTTGCTACAGTGATGTACTGCCATTTACAGCAATGGTGATGATCGAATCGATTATCGTAGGCGGAAACACACTATTCAAATCATCATCAGCCACCACTGTTGAAGGAATCAATTCATACGTCTTCACCACTTACGTCTTCTTAATCGGTTTCCTTTTTCTATTACCTTTTCCATTCTTCTTCATCCGCAGGTAATTTTCACATTCTAATCACTAAGATCCCCCAATTTCCAGTCGAATTAACTTATTATTGTTTCAATTTGACAATTTCATTTGCAGAAGTTCAAACAGCCAGGGGCTCAATTTCTCCATAGTCGTCAAGCTTTTCCTTCTTAGCTTCATCGGGTAGGTAATCGTAATCCACATTCAAATCATTGAATTTGCTTATATTTTGACTTTTTTTTTTCTTTTCAATCTGGTTAGTGTAGGTGGAACCCTAATCTATTATAAGCTTGTTAACTATAGGAACGCTAAGGTGCGTTTGGTTGTGGAGAATTTTCCGGTGGAAAATGAAAATTTTCTGTTTTCTAATTTCTATGTAAATTAGAAAAGTGATTTTAGGCTATGTTTGTCGAACTAGCTGAAAAGCTAGCTGTTGATTGATAACCTAACAATTTAGCTGATAAGCCAGCTTATGAACAAATTATGTTGGCAAAAACTAGCTTATGAGTATGTAAAATGACCAAAAGGGGTATCTTTGAATTTAATAATTAATATAAATAAGGGTATAATTGGAAAAAGCTACAAAAAGCTCCCAAAAAGCTATTCAAAGTAGCGTTTCAATAAGCTAGCTTATGGTACATGTTTGGATGGACTAGCTTATAACCTAGCTTATTTTTGCCAAACACAGCCTTAGTAGATTTCCAAAATTTTCTAAACGCGTTTTTAAAGTTTTCAAAAATGGAAAATGAAAAATCCATCGTTTCAACCAAACGCGTTTTCTAAAATTTTCATAGAAAACTGAAAACTCAACTCAACTCAACTCCATTTTCTGAAAAAAACGTTTTCTATGACTAAATGGACCTAATCTTTTGTGTTTTTTTTATTGCTACTGATAACAATCAATCAACAATGTCATTGATTCAAATGCTGTAAAAAAACCAGGTACTTGTCTCAGATATTTGGATACATTGGTATCAAGTACAGTTCTCCAACACTTTCTTCAGTTATGAGCAATCTGGCACCTGCTTTCACCTTCATTCTTGCATTCTTCTTCAGGTAGGTACTCGTATACAGATTTGATTGTAGCCTTCTTTTTTCAATAGAAACCACATAAATTTATTTGTGCAAATTGATGATCACTTGACTTAAAAGAAGAGAAAATTTTGGCTTCAGAGTCTCCATCTTTTTTACTTGTGGTCCAGAATCAAGTCTCCTTTTGGTCTATCAGGATGGAGAAATTGAATTTACGAAGCTATACCAGTCAAGCAAAAATAGTGGGAACATTAGTGTCAATATCCGGAGCACTAGTAGCGACGCTATATAATGGTACATCAGTTACGGTATCATCAGATTCCTCGAGCTTATATTGGATTGTTGGTGGGATTTTACTTGCAAGTCAGAACTTCTTACTTTCGTTCGTTTTGGTTTCCCAGGTACCAAAAGTGACCTATTATTGTTATATGGTTCAAAATTTTCCGAATGCTAGCATATATTTAGGGAACTTGAGTGTTTTCAGTGACCTTGCAGGCACAAATCATGATGGAATATCCGGTGGAACTAATGGTTGTTTTTGTATTTGGATTAAGTGGGTTGATTGTAGCTGCATTTGCAGGGTTAATTATGGTGAGAGATTTAGATGCTTGGAAACTAAAACCGGATATGATGTTGGCTTCTATAATTTACATGGTGAGAAACTTTAGAGCATTTGCATGAATATGGGTAGCCTTCTTAGCTTTTTAAGATTTTCTTTTGTGTTGTATTTCTGAGAGTTTTTGTTGTTTGTAGGGAATCTCTACTGGATTTCTGAATGGTCTCATTCAAGTATGGGCTCTGAGATTGAAAGGCCCGGTTTATGTTGCCATGTTCAAGCCATTGTCAATTGTGATTGCAGTTGGGATGGGTGTCATCTTCCTTGGTGATTCTCTCCATCTCGGAAGGTCGCCTTTCTCTCTCTTCTCTCTCTCCTCTCTCTCCTCTCTCTCTCTCTCTCTCTCTCTCTCTCTCTCTCTCTTCTCTCTCTCTCTCCTCCTCTCTCTCTCTCTCTCTCTCTCTCTCTCTCTCTCTCTCTCTCTCTCTCTCTCTCTCTCTCTCTCTCTCTCTCTCTCTCTCTCTCTCTCTCTCTCTCTCTCTCTCTTCTCTCTCTCTCTCCTCTCTCTCTCTCCTCTCTCTCTCTCTCTCTCTCTCTCTCTCTCTCTCTCTCTCTCTCTCTCTCTCTCTCTCTCTCTCTCTCTCCTCTCTCTCTCTCTCTCTCTCTCTCTCTCTCCTCTCTCTCCTCTCTCTCTCTCTAGCATAGCTGACGGGTGTCGAGCCCGACAAATTTATAAATTTGAGTTTTCCTATCTACCTCGAATTACAACCTAAATAGGAGGGGGAGGGGGGGGGGGTGGATTAGAATTATAGACTTAAGCATACAAGTAAAAGTAACTTCTATTAATAAAGAAACGATCCTAGCGATGACTTTAACTAGCTCTTTATAGAATCTCGTATCATTGACTTGTAGAAACCCGTATATCGATCGAATTCAGACCGGCCGCGAGTGTCGACACGCGCCAAACACTCCGTTTGTCCTTTTGAATAAACTAGCATGAGAAGCTCTATGACTAGTCCCTAATCAATTAAGTTAAATCTAGTCACGGACTTAGATTTTACCTATTAATTGCATTAACGATTACGACAAACACCAATCCTAACTAATGATCGGACGCCCAACCATTTAAGCCAGATTACGCAATTCCATAATGCAATTCAATTGATATGGTACTCAAAAGATGCATTATTTGCTACCAAGTCAAAATCAAGAACGATTACGTATCCTTAATCTCGACTAGCAAATAAAAAATTAGGCTAAAGGATTCAAGGGATCCTTCTCAAAACCAAAAACCTAAAAATTGAATAACTCTTTCGAACAAGAATTGCATAAATAAACTCAATCGAAAATTAACAAAAATCCAATTCTCAACAAGATTCAAAGCCAACTAATTATAGTTTCATCGCTTGAAAGTAAGAAACAACTAAGAAAAACAAACGTAAACCTAATCTAAAGTACCTACTGAAATTGACGAAATCCAAACGAAACTCCCTACATCGCTTCCTTTCTGATCGATTCCTCTCGAGTCGTTCCCCCTCAATTTCGTCGGTTTCCAGCCCCTTTTATACCTCAATTTTGACAAAACCGCAAAAGGAGAACGTGGCCTTGATTTTTGGGCGTGCGTGAGTTGATGAAACAGCCCCTGACGGGTTGAACCCACGGCAGCTGAAAATTGATCGAGAGACCACTCTCTTACTTCACTTCACGACTTCCTCCTATTTTTCTTTTGTGGGCTGCAAACTGACTTTTCTTTCTTGGGATTAGAGGTGCACATGACCGGATTTTTATCCGATCCGGATCGGATTTATACTAAACCGGTTTTTTTCGGATCTGTCAGAAATCGGTTTTGTTAGAAACCGGTTCGGATTTCAACCGGTTTTTCGAAAAAATCCATATCCGATGGAACCGGTTTCGGATCGGATTGAAACCGGTTTCCGGTGGAACCGGTCCTCTATTGGGTCTTTTTTTGGGCTAGAAAATTCAGAAAATTCAATTGAATCTAATCTGAATTGGTGTGGGCCGTGATCTTTTATGGGCCGTGAATTTTTTTAGGATTTCAGGCCCAATAGCAGTAAGCTCACATAGACATTACCGGTTTGATTTGAAACCGGTTCGGTTTAAACCGGTTATCCGGTCAAACCGGATCGGATCCAATCCGGTTAAAATCCGGTTTGAAAAAATTCCGGTTTGAAAAAAATCCGATCCGGTTTGAAAAAAATTCGGTTTTTATAAAACCGGATTCGGATAGTTTTTGCGCAAAATCGGATAACCGGATTTTCTGTGCACCTCTACTTGGGATGCCTTTCTTCTTTTTCTTTTCTTTGTATATGGGCTGTTGAAGTGGGCTTGCTTTGCTTTGTGTGCTCATGGCTGCCATGAAAAACCAAATCACATATCACAATTTTGTGATTTTTCAATAAATGTCCAATTACTTTCGATTTCTTTTCTTTTTTCTCAACTCAAATGGACACATATAATTCAATATCAACTCAAATAAAATAGGAACTTTAAGCATCAAATCAACATTAATTTTAGGGTAAATTTGACATAAAATTGTATATAATTGGTACTTATCAATAGCCAACTTGGAAACCATGTCAGTTTAGGGCGTGTTTGGTACATAGCAGCATTGGACGAGACTGAGGTAGGCAGGTGAAAGCATTGTGGAAGGTTTCAGGTTTTTATTATGACACGGGTAGTTTAGTAATTTACCAATCTAGTTTCATCTCCCTCGTTTTCATTCCACCTAGCTTGGTGTCACGATCAATCTTGTTTTTGTCTCAGTCTAATTTCGCACCAAACATGGGATAACAAGTTTTTGTTCCATCATGTCCAACTTACCAAGTGCACCCTTCACTACAACAAAATCAAGTTTATAGGACAAAATCAAGTCTATTAAGAGTGTTTAAGCCTCTTAATAGACTGGTTTATAACTTTATGGGATCAATCCTTTTTGTTTCCAATCTAAAGGTGTTGTGATAAGTTTATAAATCATGCTACCAAGCTTTTTAAGACACTTTTGAAAGTATGCTTCTTATTAGCCCTTTTATATATGACACTTTTAGGAAGAATTTTATAGACACATCTTTTTACAAGACAGAGACTTTATCAAGTAGCGCCGTACAAAAAAGAACAAATAGCACACTTTGTTTCAGAAGTATCTTAAAAAGTTTCTCTATGGCGCCCAAAAGCGTTATATAAACTTATTACAACAACTTTAGATAGGATACGTGAAATCGTGAATGTTTGATCGTATAAACCAATCTATTACAACACTGGGACATTTGTGGTGTCCTATAAACCCGATTTTGTTATAATGCTATACTTTATACCACTTTCGATTTTGAATTCGCTAAGGATTAATAATATCAAACAATAGAGCAAAGAGAATTAACTGAAGATTTGGTGCATGCAGTGTTGTTGGGGGGATAATAATATCATTAGGGTTCTATGCTGTTTTATGGGGAAAAGCCAAAGAAGATGGAAGTCATGTTGATGACTCCACCCAGACCACCTCTCTGCTGCAACCCCATGCTCTAGAAGAGGGTCAATA
The DNA here is from genome assembly GCA_030169165.1 of Centaurea solstitialis. NCBI lineage: Eukaryota > Viridiplantae > Streptophyta > Magnoliopsida > Asterales > Asteraceae > Centaurea > Centaurea solstitialis. The sequence continues at coordinate 46,874,879 of CM058044.1, forward strand.
ATTGATTCGGGTAACAATATATTATTTCATTATGAATTTCCAAGTGATATTTTTCTTCAAAATCGACAAGCTGGTAAAGTTTCGGAATATCCTAGATCATCGTAACCAGTTCATGAGGTCATTGTAAACATGTGGTATGTAGAAGTTAATTATCTGCTTCTTAAAGATAAATCAATGATATAGTAGATCATTCAACAAAGGTCAATATATAAACCGAACGAATTTTAACATTTGCTGATTTGCATCCATGCATTTAAAAAGTAGTTGAATAATTAAAACCTGAATACAACAATCATTGAATTACTAGCCATGAATTAAAAAAAGTCAAGGCTTGATCTCTACTATTAATTTCAATTCTCTATTACATTGATTTGCACATATACAAAGAAGAAAGAAAAGTAGGAAATGTTAGCTACAATCAAACAAATTCACTGACTCTTGTGACATCTGAAGTGAATTGCAAAGGTACATTGTAAACACTTGAGGATCAACAACCTCCATAATTCTTGCTTACATTTATGACAATGACCATCCTTGTGAGTCCCTAGAACAAAAGAGAGAGGGTGTGGGTGATCTTCAATGTTATGCATGCTCCCAAATTTTATGTTCAGATATGGGTACATGTAAGGAGAGTAATAGCCAAGTGCTTTCTCGCATTCAAGTATTAATGGAGCACAAGCACAATGTATAGATTGACCACACTCATAGCAATGGTAAAACCAATACTTTGGATCAAATTGCTCCTCACAAATTTCACAAAAGTATAAACTCCTACGATTCTCAATTGGTAAGTAACTCAACTTTAAGGGGTGCTTGTCAAACCTGTGCCTGATTGTTAGGGGTAAGAACAAAGCACACCCAACATGTAGACCAATATCGCAATCATGACACCTATATGAAAAGTCAACATACCAAAAACGACGTAAACATGAACGACAGGATCCTTCGGGATGACCCGGACCAGTTATCCAAATGATATGATCTAGATGAGCTTCGTGTCTTATTTTTTCAAGTATGAATGCACAACTAACATCGGTGTGGTAGATGCATTCAAGACAACTATATGCAAATCCATTGCATTCTAACTCACAAACACTACATCTGAATATGTCCAAATGCTTATGGGAGGCAAAGGGTAGGAGAAGAAGGGTATGGTGAGGGTGGCCTGGGTGGTTTTGCACTCGATCGGGTAGTCGGGTGCACCACTCATGCAGAGCAAAGTTGCATGGCTCATTGGCACACATGTAAATGGTGTGCTAGTGATTGGTCTCACACACCCATTACATAACAATTCAATCTTTTTCATTGGGTTATGAACAAGCTTCCTTCTTGAGGAAGATGAGGATGGTTTTGTAATATGATCACTACTGTATTCTGTATCAACTAAAGTTAATGGGTGTTGATGACTCTTGTGGGGTTAGGGTTAGGGTTAGTCTGCATCTTCGAAATTTTTGTGGGTTTTTGTCAGATCTGGAAAAATGAGAGCACAAGATTATTAGTTTTTTTTTTTTTTTTTTTTTTTATCAATTCAAGGTTACATCACAAAACAACCAACAATTAATAACTAGATAGATAGATGCATTAATCATAAGAAAATTATACTTACCTTTAGATGTTGCACAAGCCAGATGTGTGTAGAACCAACATTTATCACATTTGTAAATCCACAAATTAGTTGTTCTACGAAAACTACCATCACATTCTGCACTGGGGATAAGATTTTTCTCGTTGGTCTTCCACAGGGAAGGAGTAAGAAAGAGTGAGTGGATGGGTATGAGAGAAAGCACCATTTGTAGCTTGTTCACGTGTTAGTTTTTTGGGCAATGAAAGACAATCACTATGAATGAAGAAGTTGATACATGTTGTACAATGATAAAAGACCCCTTGATGTTCTTTACCACAAGCATCACATTCACATAAAATTGGCCTTGGGGATGGTACTTGCAACACCCGTAATTTTCGGGCTTTAGAACCTTTAAGACGAATGTGAAAAATAGGATTTTGATTTAAAACCTAGATTTTATGGCCTTGTTGGATGGGAAATTGAAATACGAATCCAACGGTCCTTTCGGAATCGAAATCGGAGCTATAAGGAAGAAGTTATGGCCGAAACAAAATCCCACCGAAAACACCGAGATGCTAGCGATCGCTAGCTTCTGACCCTAGCGATCGCTAGCATCTGACCCTAGCGATCGCTAGGCAAAGTTCCCCTTGTTTCTGTTTGAGCTCACGATCATTCTCATGGTCGCTAGGCCTCTGCTCGCGCCGCGAGCGATTCCTTCGCGCCGCGAGCGATTCCTTCGCGCCGCGAGTCCGGTCAGGCCTATACCCCCTCTTCTTCATTTGGGCATATCTTTCTCATCCGAACTCGTTTCTCTCGATTCTTTTTGCGTTCTTCTCGGTTTTTCGAGCTCTTCAAGACTACATCAATGGATTTCAAGTATTTGGGAGTTCAAAAACGTTGGTGTAAGTAAATCTCTTCATCTCCTTCGAGTTTTAAGCTTAGATTTGGGATTATTCATTTCCAAACCTTATCTTCCTTATTTGTCTTAGATTTGGTGTTGTTCTAGGTGGATTACATGTTTTGGGAAGTGTTAGAGGCTAGATCTACTAGTTTGGAGGGTGGAGATTTCCTATGGCTTCATCTTCTTCACCATCTCTCCACCATTGTGGGAAGTTCTTCAACCTAGGGTTTTCACCCAAGATCTTGAGGAGGTAAATTCTGTTTATGAGTTTTTAAGTGTAGATCTAGTCTTATATGTTGTGGATCTAGAATTAATCCAAGGTATTAACTCCTTATCAGTTTAGGTGATCACTCAAGCTTTAAGCTAGGGTTCTTGGTGAAATTTGGGGCTTTTGGCTTTACGAGCCTCAAGGTGAGTTGCTAAACCCTTTTTGTTAAAACTGGGTACACATCACCTTGTCTGATTATCATGTTATACTTGATTGTGAAACCATATTTATGGATGAATGCCTAAAGTGTTGAGTTTGAAAGTTTATCATGAATAGTATGCTTGATGATCCTTGTACAAATGATTGATTGAGAATGATTGTATGCATTGTGTAAATTATGATATGCTACTAATGTATGAACTAACGCCATGAGGTATATGATAAATGCATGCCTGGAATACATGGATTATGATGTGTGCCACGGAATTATGCGAAAGGATAATAATCCCGAGCATGTTGGCTTATTATAGAATTAATGTAGGGCTTGAGACCCTCGAATAATACCTCCGTTGATGATGCTATGCTAAATTCAGTATCGAGGTCTTGTATGTAAATAACATGGACGAGATGCTATGCTAAATTCAGTATCGAGGTCTTGTATGTAAATAACATGGACGGGATGCTATGATAAATTCAGTATTGAGGTCTTGTATGCAAATAACATGGACGAGATACTATGCTAAATTCAGTATCAAAGTCTTGTATGTTAATAACATGGACGAACCAACGCAATATTTCCACACCAAACAGTCTTGGGGTTTGTACCTATGTCGCCGGCATCTCGGGTGGCTCCTTGGTGCGCGGGCTTCGGATGATGTTGCCATGCTAAATTCGGGACATCGAGGTGTTTGGAAGTAACGAGTGTCGGGATATTGGTTGGTGGAAATGGGTCGCGCCCATTGTTTCCGAAGATAATAATAAACCGGTTTAGTGTGCTTGCTTATGTTGTTATTCACCCTTGCATAGCTTGCTTATCTTATTATGAAATCGCATGTAGTGTCTATTAATTGTTACAACTCACTAGGCTCCTTTGGCCTAACACTTGCTTGGTGTCGATGTGTATCCCAGGTGCTAGTGGCGTCGCGCCCAAGTAGGTGCCGAGATAGAAGTGAGCTTGGGGGAAATATGAGAGACCGGTCGTTGGACCGTGAGAGTGTCCGCAAGTCGATAACCCTTTTGTAGTCTTCTTCCTATCGAGGAACTAGACTAGTTGGTTATTGTATTGTCTTTTTAATTAGAGTAAACTACCATTTTCGTCCCTGTGGTATGGTGTTTATAACTATTCTCGTCCCTGTGGTTTAAAAATTGCTATTTTCGTCCCTGGGGTTTACATTTCTTTCGTTTTTTTATCCTTCATCTTAACAAAATTAAGAAAAGCCATTTAAACTAAGGACAATATGGTCTTTTTATCTTTTTCTAATATTTAAATCCATTATTTATTAATTATATATTGTTGAGTAAATAAAATCATACCCTTACAACCCACTGCCCCACCTGCAACTACTTTCATCCCATCCCCATCCCCACCTCCACCTCCATCTTTACCCCACCCCCACCTCCACCTCCATCTTCTCCTTCCCCCTCACCACCTTCCTCATTCTTAATGAATGTAAAAAAAGGTCACTTAAAATCATGAGTTATTTTCTAAAATCATTCCCATTTTGTTCTCATTTTATCCACGTCAATGCCATTACATGCTTGTCTTTTTCTTTGATTGCAAATCATCAAACCACTATCTGAATCCTTAACTTATCTACTAAAGCTTTAATGCTGACCTAGTGTGGCTACAAATTTCACTTCCAGTTGATTCTCTAAATGATTCTCCCTTTGAAGTTTGTTCTACATTTTTCCCACAACATGAACAAACCCAACAAACCCAATAACTATAAATTTGAAGAACAACATGGATGGTTATGGTAATGATGAAGGGAAGGAAAATAGTGTAGGTGGTGGCAATGGAAGAAGCTGGTTTTGGGGTAGGGTAGGAGTTTGTGGGTATTAGGCTTGGCTTTTTTAGTCAATAATATATATTGCAATTTAATACTAAACAGAAGTAAAAAGTCCATATTACCCTTAACTTAATTTACTTTTTCTAAATCTGATGGGATGAAGGACAAAAAGCGAAAGAAATGTAAACCACAGGGACAAAAAAGCAATTTTCAAACCACAGGGACGAAAAAAGTTATAAACACCAAACCACAGGGACGAAAATCGTAGTTTACTCTTTTAATTACAAACGTTGTAATTATAAATTAGAGTGAATTACGGATTTGGTCCCTGTGGTTTGGTGGTTTTTACGGATTTGGTCCCTAAACTTCATTTATTACGAATATGGACTCGAGGTACGTCATTTTATAACAAATAGGTCCCTCTGACTAACTACCATTTAACCCCTCTGTTAACTTTGAGGGTACTTTCGTC